>CM059427.1:38004391-38576364 GCA_030390025.1 Squalus acanthias
CTCCTATTTAGTGTGTTTGGTGTAAAATGCAGCAAATGTAACTACTTAACAATGAAGAAAGTGGTTTGTAGTAAAATAGCTGCGCTAACAATTAACTGAATCATTTTAAAGCACTTACTCTCTTCTGCCACGTCCCTTTATTAGCCAGTTAATAAAGTCCTTCGCTGCCTTCGCCTCTAGGTAAGAACTTATGTCACGGTAGCTCCCTTCTGTGTGTCTGGTAGATTCAACGTGTCTCTTAGAAATGCTCCTGCTAAGTTTCATCAAACATTTCTTTTTATATGATGCAGCTAATATCTACAATAATGTTAGCATAATATACGTTTTGATAAAGATATACCTTTATGTCAGTCAAAGGTATCCTGAAATACTAAAATTAATAATACAAGATTTTTGCATTGGTTTCACTTACATAGTACACAGGACATTTCATTCTATGTTTATGAAAGTTAATTATATTCATTGAAATAGCAATAAAGACGATAAATGGGAACAGCATAATTCTCTGAACTATATGTTGCAGTATTATAAAATTAATGTATTGCATCTTGAACCTCTTGTCTGATCAATAACTTACCCATTTTGACGCTTGTTGTAGCTTGTAAGTGAATCTACAAAGCGTTTTGCTTTGAAGTAGTCAGAAAGAGAATCTACATCACTTGTGTAAGTTCCTTCAGCATGCCTCTTGGTTTTGTCACTGATTGAACAGAAATTAAATTGTGTATAAGTAGGGCTGAACATCTCAAAATTGCATTTGCAGAACTTTTTAGCCCAGTAAGTACTATGTCACATTTGCAGCTTTCAGAATATGTGTACCATCCATAAAATATGACAGTTATAAAATAAATAAGTAAAAAGTATCTCTAATTGGGCTCTTACAGTGGAATAAAATGTGTAATATTAATTTATTAGAGTTAAAGAATGACAGGAAATTGAAAATTGGCTTAAAACCAGAGGAAAGGCATAAATGGGAACTTTTCAGGGTGGAAAGCAATTATAGGGAGGGTACCCTAAAAATTGGTCTTCGTTTATAAGGCAGATAATGAATAATGCAACCAGATTCAGAAGATTTTAGATCTTTTAGACAACTGGGCCAATAAGTGTTAGATGCAATTTAAGCCAGATAATTGTAAAATATTATATATGGGAGCAAGGACCCAAAAAAGGATATGTGTGTTAAATGAAACTGCTTGCTGATCAGGAAAGAGATCCAAGGGTTATAGTTGATAATTCTGAACTTTTCAGTCCAATTCTTAGCTACAGTTTAAAAAAAAAGGTACTGGATTGCATTAGCAGACAGAGTACAAACAAAAAGCAAAAACAGAAAGTGCTGAAAACACTGAGCAGATCAGTCAGCATCTGTGGAGAAGACAGGTTAACATATCAGGTGTAAACCTTCATCAGAACTGTTCAGAGGCAAGTAAGCAAAGATACTTTTGGGTATTAGGAATTTAAGTTATGATGGAAAGTTAATGAAGTTTAACTAATTTTCTTTAGGAAAGAGAATGTAAGGTGACTTAGTTGAAGTTTTCAAGATTATGAAGGGAATCGACAAAATTGATCGAGTAAAACTGTTCAGAATGACGAATATTTCAAATATCAAGGACACATACTATAAACTAAGAAATTATGAGTAAGAAGAGAAGTCTCAAGGTGCTTTTTTCACCCAATGGGTTATAGAGTGAGAGAAGAACTTACCAGGGAATCTATTGAAGCACACATTATAAATTAGTGCAAGAGCCAATTGGACTGCCCTGAAATTCCATAGTTCTCCAGGTCTACTGGAGGAAACCCTAAGGAAACAGCATGAACAGCCATTTTAGCTGCTTACACTGTTTCCTCAGGAATTCCGACTGGAAGAATCCCACAGAATTTGAGGGCCGATGTATTTATGGAGAGAGACGGGATTGAGGGTTATGGTGAGAAGACAGGTAGATGGTCTGATCTATGAAACAGTAATGTGCTTCTTTGAGCCTAATGGTCTTTTTCTATTAATAGAAATTCTTAGAGATATTTTTGGGAACAGGATGTTACAAACTGAGATTTTATTATTTAAATGTATTTTTCAAATGCTGATTTTATATGGCAGTAGTTGTGTTTGCATGACAAAGAACAGCAGTTTTTATTGTCTCGTGGTAAAAGAAACAGAAAGGAAGGAAATATATCACACATTCAAGTAATCACAGGACATAGCTAAACATTACTGGCAATGTTCAACATAGGTCTGGAGAAATCTTTATCAAAACTAGTTTACCCATTTCGTTTTGTGCTCATCAGCCATTGTACAAAGTCTTTTGCACGTCTATTATCCATGTATTTACTGTAATCACTGGTGAAAGTGCCTTCAGAATGGCGTTTCACATCCTGCAGTGGGCTGGATTTATCCAACGATTGTTTCTCTGATGTCTCCAATGTGCTGTTTCGGAATACATAGCTATATATTATTACCTGTAGTTAACTGGAGAAGCATGCAATAACTTCTATTACATAGTTAACACTCCTCCCTTAACAACAAATTAAAAAAAAATTAACTGGTCATTCATTTAATTTTGTTTATGGGACCTTGCTGTGCACAAAATTGGACGCCATATAGGGGTAGAGTTTCCGCTTTGGACGCAATCGGCAATCTGGGCTTAAATTGCGTTGGTTCATTTGCATAATCACAAATGTAAAATCTTACATACAGCTAAAAATGGGTTTATCACAAAAAATAAGCATTTTAATAAGTGTCTAGACCTCCACCTGTGAGTAAAGGAACTTTTCCCCTTAGTAGAGGGGTCAATAACCTGGGGGCATAGTTTCAAGGTAAAGGGCAGGAGGTTTAGAGGGGATTTGAGGAAAAACTTTTTCACCCAGAGGGTGGTTGGAATCTGGAACTCACTGCCTGAAAGGGTGGTAGAGGCAGGAACCCTCACAACATTCAAGAAGCATTTAGATGAGCACTTGAAACGCCATAACATACAAGGCTATGGACCAAGTGCTGGAAAATGGGATTAGAATAGATAGGGCTTGATGGCTGGCGCAGACACGACGGGCCGAAGGGCCTCTTTCTGTGCTGTATAACTCTATGACTCTATGACTATAACCCGATTTTAAATCACTGAAAATGACTTTTAAAAACTATACTGAACCATTTATAGTTTCATTCAGATACACTAGTCAGCTTCTTAATAAATTAAATATTTAATATTTAAAAACTTTTAAAACATGCCTACTAGTGCCTTTGCGCCTAAAAAAACCAAACTTAATTTGAAGAGCCTCATCGAAGGTTGCAAACTGGCGCAATGGGTGGAAACTGCTTATTATTTCGATTGGGGGGGGCGGGGGGGGAGGTGGGGGGTGGTGGTGGTGGCTAGTTTTGTGGGCAGGGCCATCTTCCAGCACCATGATTTTTAAACCAACATTAAAGATCACAGAAACTTGATTTACACTCAACGTAACTTGTGCTTAAAATTCCTCAATCTTCTATGATGGTTTGGTTGATTTCAGATACATAATTAGCAGAAACTCTGGGCCATAAAGTTTAAATCCATATTCTCATTAATGTGCATGTATCTTAAGCTGTCGGTGCCAACTAGATCTTGTTCTAATTCAGGATTCATCCATCAATGAGGCAACATAAATAAGAATCAAGCTTCCAGCCCACAAAAATCAGAAAGGGAAAACTGGTGAACAATATAAATGTAAAAACAGAGTTCTTGGACTTTGTTGACTGGATTGCCAGGGTTCACAGACCACAAGTGGCCATGAGTTGTTGCTTGAACACCCCTAAACTTTATGCTTCCCTAATCCACATGTCTGAATGCATTATGGTACAGAACAACAATACTAGTGATGTAGTACAGACACATTTAATCCCAAAATGTTACCATAGCACTATAGCAGTAATGTACATGCAATAATGTGCAATGACGTTTTCATGATATTTACTTAAATTGTAATAAAACTAAACTGTTAGCTGTGGATGTGGATGTTCCACTTGATGTAAACCGTAATAAAAAGTGCTCGACTTCCTGAGCAGGTGGTCGAGTTAATGGAACACAATTTATGTCGGTATAATGGATTTCAGGAGGCGACTTTTAAGAGGTGATCAATTTAATAGGGTGTTCAAGTTAAAGGGGTGGTTGACCGGCAAGGCTCCAATGTATGTGCTTATTAGCTGTTATAGTTCAGTTTTGTGGATTCATATCTTACCTGGATGTTTCCTCTGTGTCCTGCAATGGATTTTGGCAACTATTTTGTACTAGTATCAAAAGCAGCAAAACAGCTACGGAGCCAACACCTTTCATTTTATTCTGCTGCACAGAACACACATAATTCAAAAGTATGCATCAAACATATCTGATTTCAACCATTTATGCTTTAAACCAGCTAAAATATTAAGACATTCTTCAGGAAAGTGCACAGAAAAATGTTGAAAATTGCTGAGTTACATAGAAATTACAACACAGAAACAGGCTATTTTCCCAACAATCTGTGTTGGTGTTTATATTCCACATGAGCAGTCGCTCTAATCCCATGTGCCTCCCTTATTCCCCATATCCCTTTATTCCTCTTCCTTTCAAAATAATGAAAGTACTTTGCCTAATCTAATTAACAGTAGCGTGGCACAAACAGGCGCAGGAGACATGAGACTCCAATTTCATTAATAGAAAAATTAGAACAAACATGAAGGCAATACTGAAAGCATTATTATAAGACTGTTAGATGAACTAGATAAGAAAGATTAATGAAATGAACAGACAAGGGGGCAATAAAATGGATTAACTAAATGAAAACAGGTAATTGAAATCTTATTACTAAAAAGTCTACTACAAAGAAAAAAGGAAGGCCAGTACTGGACTGAGAATGGAGCAACCTCTTTGATAATGGAGCAGTCCATGCCAGTTTACCAGGACGTGGACAAGGTCCAGGCTTGGATCGACTTTTTCAAAGGCAAGCGATAGTACAGTAGCACACCATTGAAAAGTAAATGGTTCACAAAACCAGAGAGAATATTTTTTGCAAATATCTCCCCCACCCCATTTCACTTTCTACAGATATTCTCCCCAGGTTTTTAAATTTGTTCTTACCTTCTGATGAACCACTTGAAATCTGAATCAACTCGCTAGAGAAACCGAAGCCTCTCTTTCTCCAAGAAGTTTTGAAGGCTCCTAAAGCTTACCTGTGTTTCTACCAATACCTGGTCCCTTTATATAGTCAAAGGGGATGGTTGGGCAATATGGGGAAGAAGATCGTCACTTCCATTAAAAAAAACTCAATCGTGCTGTTGTCATCCTCATTTCTCTGACATTTTGGATTACCAATTGTTGAATCATCCTTTTTTTTTAAACTTTGCTTTCCACCTGATTTGAAAAGTTTCAGGTAAATCGCTTAGTATTATTTGATTTTTACTCTTCCGGATGAGTTCCTATTTTCCAAACAATTGCACACTTAACTCGAAGTGAATTGTGCATAACAAAACCATTCCGCTTCCTTACATTGTGAAATGTTTGTGTTCAGTGATTCTGGCGACATAGAGAGAAACAGCGTGTTAGTGAGAGGTGGATGGAGACGCCGCAGATTGCTGTCTCTGAAACTAGACATACACCTAAGAAAGAAAATTCTAGTTATATTCCGATTATAAATAATTTATATACTGCAGCTATCAATACAAAATGCAAGGGGGTGGGAAATAATTACTTGCAATAAATCTGATTTTAGCAGTGGTTTCTATATACTTCCTAGGAAATTTACCTTTTAAATTTCAAAAAGACTAATTTCATATCACTGCCGACATTAATCCCAGTAACCATTGACGCTCCTGATTTTTGGATTTATTTTGTAAGGGTCATTTATGGTAGTTTAACATTTTTCTTGTGTTTCATTAATTAAATATGATAGATGGAACAAAGGGGAAGAATTCGTTACATTTAGAACATTTTATGGCACAAACTTTCTGTTTGTTGGATTAGAATATTGATCTGCCCTGTATTTAAAGTTTTGCTTGCAGCTATTTGTTATTAACCAACAATTCCATTTTAAAGTTGGTCAGATATCCTGGATTTAGTTTTTTTTCCTGCATATTTAAGACACCTAATTAAATAGATTACTCTCCAATAAACTTTCACCAGAATAACGCAAATGAATACTGCAATTTAATATAAAAGCCACGACGTATTTATTTAATTTTTAATTTGTTTTCTAAAAATATATTTAGGATCGATATTGTATATAGATTTAATTTTCCAGTTAACGTTACTTCATGGATTCCTTTTTTTAATTTACAGCAAATGTAATAACATCGGCATAATATATCGTTAAATCATAAAGATTACAATGAAAGAAACCAAAATGAAAAATAAGACTGTTTACTGTCACTTTTTGGTAAAAAAAATGATCGTAACAGCAAAGGCGTGTGTTTTCAATATTGGTTTAGAATTCTAAGGGTTTAGTGCACTACTCTCATGGAGTTCTTTTTAAAATGCTTCTAAGTAAACTTTGGGCTATTTTCAGACTGTTGGAAATAAAGACGTTTTGAACAGTTATGCGGTGGTTAAGTACATGCACTATCACACAGCTATAGGTGCAGCCTATTCCAATATATAAGATCTTAAACAAAAGCAAAATACTGCAGATGCTGGAAATCTGAAATAAAAACAGAAAATGCTGGAAATACTCAGCAGGTCAGGCAGCATCTGTGGGGAGAGAAACAGAGTTAACGTTTCAGGTCGATGACCTTTTGTCAGAACTGGGAGAAGTTAGAGATTTAACAGTTTATAAGCAAATACAGAGCCTGCTTCCCTTCCCATGGCACCTTCCTGTGCAAGCGCAGGAGATGCAACACTTGCCCTTTCACCTCCTCCCTTTCCAACATCCAGGGCTCCAAACACTCCTTCCAGGTGAAACGGCGATTTACTGGCACTTCTTTCAATCTAGTATACTGTATTCGCTGCTCACGATGCGGTCTCCTCTACATTGGGGAGAACAAATGCAGATTGGGAGATCGCTTTGCTGAACATCTCTTCAGTCTGCAAGCGTGATCATGAGATTCCGGTTGCTTGTCATTTTAATTCTCCATCCCACTCCCACTCTGACCTCTCTGTCCTTGGCCCCCTAGACTGTACCAATGAAGCTCAACGGAAACTCGAGGAACACCTCCTCTTCTTTCGATTAGGCACTTTACAACCTTCTGGACTTAACATTGATTTCAATAACTTCAGATCATAACTACTGCTCCCATTTTTTCCAGACAGCAGGTACTGGTAATGGTTCTGCTATTGCCATTTACAGCTCCTCTAGAACCATCTTTTACTTCTTTACTTGCCCCATATCACTCCCATTTGCCTTGCACCATTATCCCTTTTGTCATTTAATAATTCCTGCCTTCCATCCTATCGCAGACCTTCCCGTTTGTTCTTTCCTCCCCATCCTCCCCCTATTTCCCTGGCTCTGTATTTGCTTATAAACTGTTAAAGCTCTAACTTCTCCCAGTTCTGATGAAAGGCCATCTACCTGAAATGTCAACTCTGCTTCTCTCTCCACGTATGCTGTCTGTCCTGCTGAGTATTTCCAGCATTTTCAGTTTTTATATAAGAACTTAAGGTGTATTTATGCTCCACAAAGTCAACTGAGAGCAAATTGCTTTGGAGCTTGTTTCAAGTTTGGGCAGTCAATTTACATGGGTTCTCCAAACCCAGGAGCTGAAATTCTGTGACCCATCCAGCACACTGCCACTGTAGTTGGGCAGGAGTGTGACAGATGCACCAGAACATAGGCCAGGACCTGGACATGCAGGATCCCAGACTTCTGTGCCAGTTTCCACGGGGCCTTGCTTGTGGTGGAGTCTCCACCCAGCCTAAACAAGGACACTGGTGACACAAGGGGTATCACCAAGGGAGGAAACCCCCAGTCTGGGCATTTCCTCATTCCCAGCCTGTGGAACATTGGCAGGCTGGTACCCCAAGTGAAAGCAGATGTCAGTGGGGCTAGGGTTGCCAACTCTGGTTGGATGTATTCCTCAAAGTTTGATCGCATGACATTTGATCACGTTACCAACCCCAGGACCACCATATTTAAATCTTTAGAGTGTGGGAAGGGAAAAATCCCTGCTCTATAAACACTTAAGTTAAGGTCAGGTAGGTTTAAAAAGTATTCAGCGGTCCAACATAACCCCTGCGTAATTTGTAAACCAGGCTTGTCACTGCATTCAAGTTACACTCCATGCAGTGTCAAACACAAGTAGTGTGAGACTGTACCTCTCTTCCAGGGAGTCTCTGCTTTACTTGGAGTCGTATCCTTGCTCCAAATCTACAATGCAAGTTTAGTCTCAGTGCTTTATATAAAGAAAGAAAGACAAGAAAGGACATGCATTTATATAGTGCTTTTCACCACCTCAGGACATCCCAAAACACTTTACAGCCAATGAAGTACTTTTGAAGTGCAGTCACTGTTGTAATGTAGGAAATGCGGCAACCAATTTGCGTGCAGCAAGATCCCAAAAACAGCAATGTAATAATCACCAGATAATCTGTGTTTTTAGTGGTGTTGGTTGAGGGATAAATATTGGCCAGAATACTGGGGAGAGCTCCCCTACTCTTGTTCGAAATAGTGCCATGGGATCTTTTACTTCCGCCTGAGAGGGCTTCTATGTGGGGCCTTGGTTTAATGCCTCAACCGAAAGACGGCACTTCCAAACACTACCACTCCGCCATAGCTGACACGTGTATATCAATGCTAAACTTGCAGTATAAATGCATCCTATATAGCCCTAGGAGGATTGGTATTTCCTTTTCTGGGCCATGGCCTGAGTGGACTCTAGTTGCAGGCCCACTACCTGGCAGGGCCATGTACCTGAAAAACTGGGAGGAAATGTGGGTGGAGCTGCAGACTCCAATGGCAGCCAAAAGGTCCAGGGGAATTGCCTTTGTTTGAGACCTCGAACAATTCAGGGTTGCATTGGAGTGCTACAACAGGTGTAGGACTCTGTTTTACATATCAAAGCAGCCTCCCGCCTGTTTTGGATAGGAGTGCGGGGTACCCATTTAAAGGCCTGCCTGAAAGTTGATTTAGATAGGCAAATGGGTGCACAAGGTCCCCACGAGACTTTCAATTACCGGTCACCCATTTTTTAGGTGAGAAATGGCTGAACAGCAGTTGAAAGTCTCCCCCTATATGTTGAACAGGGGTGGATTCAGGCAGGATAAAGAAAGCATTACTTTATTTAGAGGGTGTTGAGTTTTTGGAATAGCTCACCAAGGAAGATTATAGAGGTAATTAACTTAGGTCTATTTAAGATGAAATTGGACAAGTATTTTGAAGAGAAACACGTCATTGGTTACAACTACTGAAAGGCAGACTAGATGAGCCTAAGGGTGCAGATTTTCATGTTCTGAAACTTGGGCATATTGGATTGCTGGGTGCATCACATAAAGGAAATTCAGGCGGGATGGATTGCACATCCCCGTTCAATGTGATTCCGTAGTCCATCAGTATACATTATTACTACAAACGGCACAGACGGAAACATCTGAGCACTTTGTATAATGTATACAGGCCAAAGTAGACACTGTAGAAATAAACATGTACCACTAGTTTGAAGAAATAAATCATTCTGTACTACATATGCACTTTCACTGATGTATATTTGTTTAATTTTCAGTAGTTATTCTTACAGAAGTAACCCATTTATAGATGGGATTGCAATAAATGCATGATGTTCAAAGATGGAGACAGGTTATATTTATTGTTCAGCATTACTAGGTGAATGATTTAGGATAACATGAAATGGGCAGAACTTATGCTTTACTGCAGTCACTGGAGTGGGAAAGTCTTTTAACTGAAATGGGTACGAATGACACTTTTGTGAATCGCTTGTGCCAGTGTTGGCTGTTCCTCTGCTGGAACAGGCTGCCAGAGTCTTTCCTCAGTGATAGCCATGACACAGGACTGTTCCTCATTGAAGTCTAGGTGGAACCCTTCTGAATGATGAGGTTATTCGTTATGTAGCTTATTGCAATGAATGAATACATAATGTTTTTAGACTACAGCTATGATTCCCCCACAAGGCATCCTTGATGTTGGTTGTCTCATTTAACAAACCACACACAAGTAAAGGTATCATGTACTGATCCCATGTATTACATATTTGCCATGAGGACCATTTACTAGGCATTGCAGACCACCTGTATATTGAGGGAACAGGATAAATTATGGCTGATGTTTGCAATCGGATGATTATTAGTATCTATAACTTCTGTGTGTCCAATTGACTGCACTCAATACTCTGAGTGTCAGCAATGTCATAAATGTATTGCTGTCAGTGCTTCTCTGCTCTCTTATGGAAATGTATGAATCTGTGGCTTCCAGAACAGTGCATGAGTTACCTTTTGAATAAGGTGGATATGATTCCTTTCTCTCTGCCCAAAAGTTGTCTCCTGTCCTGGAAAAGACCCAAAAACTAGAAAAATAATGATTGCTGTCTCATTGCAGCTACAAGTAAGCAGTTAGGAACCTAGGAATATAAGAACAGGAGTAGACCATTCAGCGACTCGAGCCTGTTCCACCATTCAATTAGATCAAGGTGGATCTGTATCTTAATTCCATCTACCCGCCTTGGTTTTGTAACCCTTAATACTCTTGCCGAACAAAAAATCTATAAATCTCAGTTTTAAAATTTTCAATTGACCATTTCCACAATCCTTTGTGTGAAGAAGTGCTTCCTGAATGGCCTAGCTCTAATTTTAAGGTTATGTCCCCTTGTTCTGGATTCTGCCACCAGTGGAAATAGTTTCTTTCTAACTACACTATCAACTCTTTTAATCATCTTAAACACCTCAATTACATCACTCCTTAATCTATACTCAAGGGATTACAAGCCTAGTCTATGCAAATCGTCCTCATAACATAACCCTTTTAGCCTCATCGAGGTTAATAATAGTCTCCTTAAATTGGTTTCCAGAGTTGTACATACCTTGGACAATATCTCATCCTATTCACTCCTTAATGATGAACCTATGGGACCACAGTGCCATATTCACATTTAAAAGCTACTAAGATGAATCACTGTGCATAAAGAATAAGAGTTTACATATTTTAGCATTTATTGGCAAGGAAGCAATTTACATGAATTTGAACATGTTCTTAAATCAACAGTTTTTATTATTAAAATGATTTAAAACAGTATCAAATCTGATAAAATGTTTACAAATAGGTGGAAATAAGAACAATATGATTCAATGGAACTGGAAATAAAATGAAATTAAAGATGTGTATAAATTGACACACAATATTGTAAATGTTAACTTTCTAGGTGGTGAGTACATTGGTAAATAGTTTGGCCATTTATACACAGAAGTCTTTATATTGATAACATGAATCAGCGCATAGTGTCATTTTTTAACAACATGTTTATAGTAGAGACAACTGATCCATCATTAGTTCCCGCTTAGAATGAGGAATCATTTAATCTCATATGAACGAAACAATGTATATGGGGCAGGTTATATAACATTACATCACATATCCTTTTAGGAGTTTCTGATCATCAAAACGTATCAAAGGTCCAACTACAACTATGAGCTCACTTATCATTCAGTCAGTTCTAAGTTCTACAGGGACCCAAGAACCAAAGAAAAACTTTTTTTTAATTTTTAATGTGACCCAATGATTGTTGGGGTGTAGGCAATGAGTTTTTTACATTTATGTTGAACATGTTGAATAAAATTCATATTAAAACAGTTCAGCTATCCCCAGGATATTGCACTGGTGACAATGCATTGCAGGAACTTTTTCATAAATGTTGAGTTCTGCAGGAGAGGGGGGTTCCTGAGTGTCCTTTACATGAGTGAAAGAGCCTACATAATGTAACAATAATGGTGTGATATTTTAGTTACAACATGTACCTTGAAAACTAACCTGAGTGTGCTACACAATACAGAAATGTAATTATAGCAAACAGCAGTGAAATATCAGATTTATCCCCATTGCACTTAGCATGATATTCTGGGAAGTGAAAATATCACTAATACATACATATAGTAAATCATTCTCAGGAGTGGAGTTTGTGATCTGATTGGTTAGTGATCAGATAACAATCTCTGGTAGGGTACAACTAATTTCAAAGCAGTACCTCAGGAATTTGGAATTCTTCACTCATAGCCTTGACGTCACTTTTGGAGATAATGGATGATGCCTAATACATTCGTGCAACATTCCTCCATCTGCTATTTTCATAGAGATACTGATTTATTTTAAATGGGTTAATGCCTCTGATAAAATAACAGATAAAGGAATGTAATAGGAATATGCCAAGCATGTGTCTACTAATATTGCCAACAGTAAATTCTAGGCTATAATGTGTTTGTGTACTTTGTGCTTTAATAAATTGCCTCAATCTTACTATGGGATGAAAATGTTTCAAATCAATATAGAGTAATGATTATATTGTGTAAACATACTACAGTAAACTCTTGTTTAAACAGCACTTAATCATCCGGAATACTTTAATATCCGGCAAAATAGATAACCAGTAATCTTGCCGAATCCATCCAGCACTCGTTTTGCCGAGTCCGAGTCTCCCGCGGTGGCCGAGTTAGTCAGTGGTTTTTATTTTTGTTTGTGTTAAAAATTGCCTTGGTAGGTATACCTCTCTGTTATCCAGAACTTTTCATCAACCGGCACCATCCTGGTCCCATAGGTGCCGGATACGAAAGAGTTTACTGTAGTTCTATATTGAAATTATGGTACCTCAAGTTTAATGTGAACATTTATGCAGTTTCATGCTTTAATGGGCTCTATTCCTTCAGCAAAGAACCAGTATGATCCCAGCATGGAGCTCTAGTAAATTAGCACACCAAATAACAATGAAAACTGTGGCCCTAAAAATCCATGTCCATTCCAGTATAATCTCACCATAGCTTCGGTTGGTGTTCACTGAAAGACCCGGAAACAAGCTGAGACCTGGTTACGCTGGGTCCAACCTTTCCCCAGAGATTCCTCTATGGCCTGTTGAATGACGGAGCTTCTCCCACCCCAAACATGGCCATCGCTGTAAGGGCATGGCCAGGGGCACGGATGCCAAACATCAAAAATTCTGTGTCTACAGCTTTCAGTGGTGGTCAATGATACACATGGTCAGATCAGGTGAGTTTTGCTGACGGGCATGAAAGTGGGGCCCACCTGGGAGTCTAAGTTGGGACCGGGGCTTGGTTCCCCGGAGAGGAACTGAATTAAAAAAACAAATTCTATGTTACCCCCCTTGCCAAAGGATCTGCTGGAGGCATCATAAAGTTGTTTCTGGGGATGGAAACTCAGAACTAACTAGAAAACCTGTCCGAACCCTGGACAACAGCAAGGATTCCCACAGGGCACAATTCAATGCAAGTGCTGAGACCACAGGCCCAATGATTTTTGGGGCTAATAGATTTTGTGGAGATTATCTGCCTGCGTCCAAGTGGCTGTTAAGGGCTTAACATTAATATTACCACAGGACATAAATAACATGAAGTTTCATTAAGATTTAAAGGAGAACTGAGACCTTGAACGCGCTACCTGAAAGATTGGTAAATCAGATTCAGTAGTAACTTTCAAAGGTCAATTAGACATGTACTTGAAGAGGACTAATTTGCAAGGTTATGGGCAAAAAGTTATGGAGTGGGACTAATTTGGATAGCTCAATTTTAGGAGTGACAGCAAGAGATGCCATGTGGAACAGGACACACATTGTTCAAAAATCTATAGCTGAAATTACACCAAATGTGAGTGTAGTGTAACCAGCAATTAATCTGAAAATAGACAACTTTTTCTATTGCCTTCCAATAATCCTTCATGCCTTCGAAGGACAAATGGATCAATCCTGCACTCCCGACGGGGAGCCACTTTTCAATGGAGCATGGATCAGAAAGAACTACAACAATTAGTTTTGAATCGTGAATCAATGAATTTACTCTCGAATGAAACTTCTAAATATCAGTTGCAAGCTAATTCCTCTTCAGAAATATCAGCAGTGGCAGATTATTTTGCAAAGTAATAGCAAATGACAAGAGAATAAATCTTACACAGAGCAAAAATAGTAATTATTTATTGGTATGAAATTATACCAGGTTATTCAATTTTAATTTGTTCTTAATTAGACCTGCAATTATCCCAACAGTTTTACATAGATCCAAAGTGCAGCGTTTGTTTGGAATGGGTAATATTGTCAATTGGAAAATGTACAAAAACTGCAAATAATATGC
Organism: Squalus acanthias; assembly: GCA_030390025.1. Classification (NCBI taxonomy): domain Eukaryota; kingdom Metazoa; phylum Chordata; class Chondrichthyes; order Squaliformes; family Squalidae; genus Squalus; species Squalus acanthias. The sequence goes on from CM059427.1 coordinate 38,018,608, forward strand.
TAATAACTCAGATATTGAGGTTTATTCATTATTTTGGAGAGAACAAAATAAAACACATTTTAGAGACCTGGATTGTTATATATTATCAACACAAATGATTGAAATAGTAGCTTGATGGGAGTAGTCATAAAGGTTTTTTGTTCACTTTAAAATATTTTCTGACATTAGCGACTGAGATCGAAACATTGTTGGAGGAAATGGGACATATGGATGTAGAGATGACTGTAGGCAAAACCGCTTAGACCGTGGTCCTTGTCTGTATACCACTGAAATATAAAGGAAAAAGAAAATCAGCACTTATTTTGTTTTGAGATGACAGTTGACTTTTTTGCAAACCCTTCCAAAAATCAACCACATGCAGTACTAGCCTTTTTTTTTAACATTCTGAAACTATTCCTAATAGCCTGCATTTTTTTTCATGTCATAGTTTTTTTCCGATTTAAAGTTGCTGATTTCCATACATGGCCTAAAATATTTTCTTTGTGATCTTTTTTAATGATTGGTCTGAAATCTGAAACTACATTTGAGAGTCAATATTTATCATTCATATCTGAAGGGCATGGAATGGTCCATTTCTGTACGAACTGCTACAGCCTGAGAATTGCACGTTAAAGTACAAATTTGTCCCCACAGTGCCGTATCCTTACCTTCGCCCTGCTCTCTGAGTTTGACTTGTTGCTGGGTGTATGGGATTGAAGGAGTCAACTCTCTTGCGCTTATCAAAATGACTAAATAGATGGATTAGTGCTTTCTATACCCTTTCCATTCTGATATCCTTGTAAGTGAACCATCTACTGTCTTCCATAATCACTCCCCACAAAGCCATACTCATTTTTGAACCACTTAGGAACATAGGAACAGGAGTAGACCACTCAGCCCCTCAAGCCTGTTCTGCCATTCAATGAGGTCATAGTTGATCTGTATAATAAGTACATCCATCTGCCTTGGCTCCATATCCTTTTATACCCTTGTCTAGCAAAAATCTAATCAATCTTAGATTTAAAATTATTAATTGAGCTAGCATCTACTGCTTTTTGTGGGAGAGAGTTCCATGCTTCTACCACCCTTTGTGTGAAGAAATGTTTCCTAACTTCTCTCCTGAATGGCCTGGCTCTGATTTTAAGGTTATGTCCCCTTGCCCCAGACTCCCCCACCAGCGGAAAAAGTTTCTCTCTATCTACCCTATCAATTCCTTTCAAAATCCTAAAAACCTGAATTAAATCACGTTTAACCTTCTATATTCCAAGTAATACAATTTGAGTTTATGTAATCTCTCTTTATAATCTAACCCTTGGAGCCCTGGTAACATTCTGGTGAATCTGCACTGTCCTCCTTCCAAGGCCCATATATCCTTTCTAAGGTGTGGTGCCCGGAACTGTACACTGTACTCTGGACGTGGTCTAAGCAGGGCTTTGTACAGCTATAGAAAAATTTTCTCTCCTTTATAGTCTAGCCCTCTAGTTATAAAGGCTAACATTCCACTAGTCTATTTGATTATTTTTTGTACCTGTGATCTGTGTACATGGACCCCTAAATCTCTCTGGACCACCACTCCACCACTGTTCCTAGCTTTTCACCATTTAAATAATACTCGGATCTATCCTTTTTTGGTCCAAAATGGATGACCTCACACTTGCCTGTGTTGAAATCCATCTCCCACAGTTTCGCCCAATCACTTACTCTATCAACGTCTCTTTGTAATTTTATGCTCCCGTCTACACTACTTGCTATACCACCAATCTTTGTGTCATCGGCAAACTTGGATATATGGCTCTCTATTGTGTTATCTAAGTCATTAATAAATATAGTGAATATTTGAGACCCCAGCACAAATCCTTGTTGATCATCACTAGTCACTTCCTTCCAATTCAAGTACACATCCATTATCCCTACTCTCTGCCTTCTATCGCCTAACCAAGTCAATAATTTGCCTTCAATTCCATGAGCTTTGATTTAAACTAACACTTTTCTCTGACTCTAACTGTTTTCCAACTAGCTTATCATAGTAAGCAATGGAATAATTAACTGGGTTGGGGAAGAGTTAAAATTGCCACCTACTACTTGACAACAGGCATTCAAAAGCCTGTTTTATGTTTAGCAAAAACTGCTGTACTTTCTAAGATTGATGGTGAGTACCCTTTGCCACTATGCCTTTGTATTATATGTGTGACATAGGTAAGGTAATATGTGAAAGAGAATAAGTGCCCAGAATGAGAAAATAATTTTGATGTACAGCAGTTTGAAGTGAACTGTTGTCTAAACATCAACAGGCGAGATACTACATAAAGCAACAGCAAAATAGCCCATGCTTCCAATCTTAGTCACTACTGCAATCAAATTTGAATTAAATACAAACTTATTGATTGGTAGGATGTTGTGGAAAACAAAAATTAATCTCAATGCACCAGTCATATAGATTCACGATTTATTTTTCTTTTGCATGGATCACTTTTAAGGTACTTTTTTTTAGGTCACCTGTGTCACACAGCAAAAGTATGGGCAGGAGGACCATTTCCAGGCCTCTGTCACACACAAAGATAGGCAGCGTAGATGAAAGCATAAAATTACAAAGGGATATCGACAGATTAAGTGAAAGGGCAAAACTGTGGCAATCGATTTCAGTGTAGGCAAATGTGAGGTCATCTACGTTGGACCTAAATAAGGACAGAACAGGGTACTTTCTAAATGGTGAAAAGCTAAAAACAGTGGAGATCCAAAGAAACTAGAGGGTCCAGGTACATAGATCATTAAACTGTCATGAACAGGTACAGAAAATAATTAAAAAGGCTAATGGAATGCTGGCCTTTATATCTAGAGGACTAGAATACAAGGGGGTAGAAGTTATGCTGCAGCTATACAAAACCCTGGTTAGACCACACCTGGAGTACTGTGAGCAGTTCTGGGCACCACACCGTAGGAAGGACATACTGACCTTGGAGGGAGTGCAGTGTAGGTTTACCAGAATCATACCCGACTTCAAGGGTTAAATTACGAGAGAGATTATACAAATTAGAGTTGTATTCCCAAGAATTTAGAAGGTCAATGTTTTCAAGATATTAAGGGAACTGATAGGGTAGATAGAGAGAAACTATTTCCACTGGTTGGGGAGTCTAGGACTAGGGGGCATAGTCTAAAAATTAGAGCCAGACCTTTCAGGAGTGAAATTAGGAAACACTTCTACATACAAAGGGAGATAGAAGTTTGGAACTCTCTTCCGCAAAAGGCAATTGATAAGAACATAAGAAATAGGAGCAGGATTAGGCCACTTGAACCCTTGAGCCTGCTCTGCCATTCAATAAGATCATGGCTGATCTTGGGCTCAAAGCCACTTCCCCGCCCACTCCCCATAACCCTTCACTCCCTTATCTTGCAAAAAATCTGTCTATCTCCACCTTAAATGTATTTAATGACCCAGCCTCCACAGCTCTCTGGGGCAGAGAATTCCACAGATTTACGACCCTCTGAGAGAAGAAATTCCTCCTCATGTCAGTTCTAAAAGGCGACTCTTTATTCTAAAATTGTGCCCCCTGAGTTCTAGATTTCCACACGAGGGGAAACATCCTCTCTGCATCTACCTTGTCGAGCCCCCTCAGTATCTTATATGTTTCAATAAGATCACCTCTCATTCTTCTAAATTCCAATGAGTATAGGCCCAGCCTGCTCAACCTTTCCTCAAAAGTCAACCCCCTCATCTCTGGAATTAACCTAGTGAATCGTCTCTGAACTGCCTCCAATGCAATTATATCCTTCCTTAAATAAGGAGACCAAAACTGTACGCAGTATTCAAGGTGTGGTCTCACCAATACCCTGTACAGTTGTAGCAGGACTTCCCTGTTTTTATACTCCAACCCCCTTGAAATAAATGCCAACATTCCATTTGCCTTTTTGATTACTTGCTGTACCTGCATGCTAACTTTTTGTGTTTCATGCACAAGGACCCCCAGGTCCCTCTGAACTGTAGCATTTTGTAATCTCTCTCCATTTAAATAATAATTTGCTTTTTTATTTTTCTTGCCAAAGTGTATAACCTCGCACTTTCCCACATTATACTCCATCTGCCAAATGTTTGCCCACTCACTTAGCCTGTCTATATCCCTTTGCAGATTCTTTGAGTCCTCTGCACAACTTGCTTTCCCACCCATCTTTGTATCATCCGCAAACTTGGCTACATTACACTCGGTCCCTTCATCCAAGTTATTAATGTAGATTATAAATAGTTGAGGCCCCAGCACCGATCCCTGTGACACCCCACTAGTTACCGTTTGCCAACCGGAAAATGACCCATTTATCCCGACTCTCTGCTTTCTGTTAGTTAGCCAATTCTCTATCCATGCTAATCTATTACCCCCAATTCCGTGAGCTCTTATCTTATGCAGTAACCTATTATGTGGCACCTTATCGAATGCCTTCTGGAAATCCAAATACACCACATCTACTGGTTCACCTTTGTCCACCCTGCTCGTTACATCCTCAAAGAACTCCAGCAAATTTGTTAAACATGATTTCCCTTTCATAAAACCATGCTGGATCAATTGTTAATTTTAAACCAGAGATTGAAAGCTTTTTGTTAACCAAAAGTATTAAGGGATATGGGCCAAAGGCGGGTATATGGCGTTAGGTCACAGATCAGCCATGATCTCATTGAATGGTGGAACAGGCTCGAGGGGTTCAGTGGCCTACTCCTGTTCCTATGTTCCTATGCTGCTATTGAAGTGTGTAAAAGTGGCCCAGGATGACTTTCCAACAATTTGCCCTGAGATACTTACTCCAGAGGGTAATCAATATCTTCCTATACATATATATTCAATATGAATTTTCTCTTGAGCTTTTCCCACTTTGCCACCGTTACTTTGGCAGAGGTTTGGTGAAAACCCTGTTTGCACGCATAAATTCAGCTTCTGCTGAACTCCTGCTAAACTCATGGCAGCGGAGTGGGAGAAGCTCTGAGGAAATTCCCAGCGATTGATTCTTTATTACTGGGCCAGATCTTGCTGGAGTGGAGCATGTTGTATTAGTTAGACATTTTTCTGCACCCTTCAGCTCAAAATTATTTTGCCCCGTAAGTTGCTGGAAGCACGAGCTGATAACGACGTGGCGAGGGAAACTGGGCATCTGGCACCTCGGTGATCGGCGGGACCAACAACGTATCTCCTTAACCAATGAGATTTAAGGATTGAGAAACAGAGAAACGACTGAGAAGGAGGGTGAATTAGAGTTAAATCGTGTACAGAAAGAGAAATAAAGTGAGGAAAAGAAAGATTGGATTAAGAGAGAGAGGAAAAAATAGTAAGACAATTTTTTCTTAATCTTAAATACCTCCAGGAACAATTTACCACCTGAAGGAATGAGACTCCACAGTTTCAGTTGTTCCCTTTCTGGGCTGCAGAGATTGAGTGGCATTGCAGGAACATAAATCTCATCATTAAAAGGTACCTTACATCATTAAGTACCAGCCCAAACTTTCTGCAGCAAGTTTAATTAGTTTTAACAACGTATATGCAGCCATTTCTGGAAACTCATGGGGTGGTGGTTGACGGCAAGCTCCTGTTTTCATGAGGCTAACGTCCAACAAATTTAAAATTTGACATTTTTAAAATATCTAACAACAATTGACTACATGCAAGAATGAGATTGCACACTTTAAATTGTTCCCATTCTGGGCCAAAGAGGTTGATTTGCATTGAATTAACAATTATCACGTTGTAAAAAAGGTACTTGTGCTCTTAATTACCAGACTTAACTTTCTGTGGTGAGTTTAATGAGCAATTAATGTGCAAATCCAGCAAGATCTTAAAAATAATGTGGAGATTAAGGGCGAGATGCCGTTTGTGCGAAGCAAACGGCGGAGCGGTGTAAATCGACCAGCAAGTTCTGGAGATTCGCAACTCACAGCATATCTCTTAATCCCCTGAACTTGCTGCCGAATTTGTCCATTAATAATGGCGTGTGACGTTAACACACCATTATTTTTCCAGCAAGAACTGGCCCAATATATTCCGCGTGGTTATATTTCATGGTTTAATACAAATAATTTCTGCAAGAATAATGAACCATAAAGCAGATGAAGTGACGTTTTGTAAACTGCTAAGCCTTAACGTACCATTGCTTGGAAATCTACTTCTTTGTCAACAAGAGCCTTTGAAATCTGTGCTGCTTGCTGGAAATGGACGTTATCTGAAAAAGAGTGTATTAGTGAAATGATGTTCCAGTCTACTTGATATGTTAAAGCAAAGGCAAACAAGTTGCATTAGCTGTAAGTGATAATTCCAAATGACACATTCAAAAAATCTGACATTGACATCTTTTGGGAAGCATTATAATGCATTAAATTGTACAAATATGCATTCTGTAAATATATACAGAAAATTACTCAGATGTTAAATAGGATGTCTAATGTTTCATAATGAAGTATTATTGCTTGCTCAGTATTTGCTCTGCAGATTGGTTCCCGATCTGCAGTTTAAATATAACTATGATTTGCTTAAGCTATTGGATGATCCAGAATCTATCAAGCTCACCATCTGCTGTTCCATGGATGAGGAGATAATCAACAGATTTGAAGTTTTCAGCTCTTTCCATCACTGTAGAATTCTGGAAAGCAATGAAAAGAATTACAGGAAAACTTCTCAGTTAGAAACTGACGACTAAGCACAGAATATTAAAGGATTACAGAAGGCACATGTACAGTCATATACTTTATTTCAATTGATTTAAAATTTAAAACAAAAATTATTTTTTTTAATCGAGAATTCAGGTAGTGCTTAATGAAAAGATCCAGGTATCCTAAGATGTTCATTCTGGTAAGTGCATTTAAAAGGGCGCCAGATGAGATTGTGGTTGTGGCTAATACACAGCCCACAAAAGGTAGATAGGGTAATGGGAGATGTGTCTATTGGTCACTGTGGTCTCCTGGAATTCATTTTAATCGACTTCAGGTTTTGAAGAGGAACTTCCCAAATGTTTTTTCCCTGAATTGGACTAGGGTTTTTTCTGGGTGTTTTGCCTCCCCCAGATAACCGTGTGTCTGCTGGTGGGTGGGAGGCATTGGGGATCATGATGCTCAATTGCACCACGACAGTGTGAGACAGGCTCAATGGACCTGCTGGTCTATTCCTGTTCGTAATTTTCATGTTGGTAATAATGATAAGTCTGTCAGTATCACAAGCTTAGATGTTTCTGTGTTAATTGCTTATGACAAAACTTTTGGGGAATTTATCAAATCTGTATTTATTTTGAATCATTATCTATTACAAACATAACATAATGATTACTCATAATTAAAAAAATCCAGAGTGAAATTTTGAGACTATTTTAACCCAAAAAGAAACAAAATCAAAGAAATGTAGGAAGATGATATTTTTAATTGGACTGCATATGTGCTCTGAAGTGCAGTAGGTTACTTGTAATTGGTTATTTTGTAAAGTGGAATTAATGAATAGATAACATGACCTCAGGTCACATGGATTCACTACCATTTCCAACATATTTAATTGCATGAACACATTTTTTTTAAATATCGAACCAGACAAACATACTGAAAATTAAATTGCTGGTTTGGCAGCAAAAAGGATTGGAAAAAAATAGTTCAACCATTAATGTCAGGAAGCATATAGTCAATGTTCCCTTTGGGCTCATGAGCTGTTTTTCCATCATGTCCTATTCGCAATTATACCGAGACAACATTGGGGGTAATTTTAACCTAACCTGCTTGTCGAGAAATTGATGAAATTGTGAGCAAAACTGCTTTTACACCCCACCCGATTTTACTCTCCATTAAAGTCAATAGACAGTAATATTGGGCGGGGTATAATACTGGCATTACACCCGATCCCATGGGTTTCTGGCCTGGCGAGTTACGCTAAAATCACCCCCAATATGATTGAAATCTTAAGTTGAGTGTGGCTTACCTTGTAGAACTGAAGATTGTCGTCTTTAGTAGGGTAGCCCATGTAACGCTCAGTGTACATAGAATCTGTAATGTTCGAGACACAGTGAATTTTTATTCTAAGAATCCATAAGAAATATACTCAAACAAATCCATGAGAACAATTATTTTCTATTTTATGATGTGTTTTTAAAAAACTATTTCAGTTTCTCTGTTGAGTACTTGTATGTTATGTGTCGTGCATCTCCTGCATCTTATTTCATTTATTACAAAGCTCTTCATTGCTTTTGTGATATATGATGATTTCTGAAAAAACTCATTACTTAATGGATCGCTCTCTTTGAAAAAAATCAGATAAAATATATCTTCAGTGAGCCACTTGCTAAAACAAAATGTTCGTATGGCTTTCAGAAGAGCGTAATTTTCTGTAATTATTACAGAACATTGCAACTTTAGTTTCAGCATCGGACTTCATTCTTAGTCAGGGAAATTATGTATTGTTAAATCACCTTCTAATCCTCAATGTACATTTTAACACATTGTAGCCTTTTGCAGTAAATGAAACTTCAATCTTCTATGTATATCAAAAGAAAAACTTGCATTTACATAGCACCTTATTACATCTCTGAGCACATCACCCAAGTTTTTTTTGAAATGCAGTGACTTATTGTGTAGGCAAATGTATTTTTGGTGGTTTTATGTGATGGAAGAATGTTGACCTTGGGAGAATTCTGTGCTTTTCTTCAATAAAGGGGTGAATTTCCTTGTGGTGATTTACCAATGGAAAAAAGATGTATGCCCACCAATGGTCAGGAGAAGTATTTACATGAGGGATTCCTGAAACAGCTCATTTGCATTCCCATTGGAGTAGTCATTGGCGTAAACGTTGTCTGAACCGGGTGTAATCTCCTGGAGTGCATGAAAATTAGAGTTCAGCCTTTAAAAAGACAATTCTGGCTGAACAATTCAGCAGCAGACCGATGGGCAAGCAGGTAAGACAGGAGCAGTGCTTAGGTCACGCACTGGAATTTCAGTTAACTTTATTGGATACTTCATCAATATTATTCTCATATTTCTCAAGAATGTCTAAAGCAGAAACAAGCAACCAAACAAGGCAGCAAGGCATGGGTTCCAGCATAGAAGAAGAAACCTGCCTGCTCAGGAAGTTAAGAGGGTTTTCTGTGGGAGACTCAACGTAATATGGTTTCCATCAATTGCACCCTGGATATTTGGAAAGCCAGCAACCCTATAAAACTTATGGCCCTATCTCGTGCTGCCTTACTGTCATGCCAAAAGTGATAAATTTGCCAGCTCTCCTGTAAAATGTATCAGTAACCTGGTGAATGTGTGCCCATACTGCTGCCTGGCTGATATTACCGAGATTGCCCATAGCTGCCTGAATTGAGCCAGTGCTATAAGTGTTGAATACGGTGGTCATCTTCCTAGCCAGATAGCATTGCAGGCAGATGAGCATGGCTGCAGGTCATCATGCAGGAGGTGACAGAGCTGCTTTATTGCCCCTTTGGTGAAGTACACTTTTATACACATCTCCTCAGTAAGGTGACCTGTGCTGCCTGTATATTCTATGGAGTGGGGGATAATATTTCGTGGGCTGCATCTTTCTTAAATACTGCCTGACTCTCCTCCATCCTGTGATGCTCCTTCTCTATGATAACTGTATACAAGGGGGTGCCCAGAGGGAATGCCATACCTGCTCCTGAGAAACCCTCATTGTGGGTAGGGGGTGGCTGATAATCTGCCTATGGTCTGACCCTGTCAGAAGCAGTGAGAAGCAAGACCAGGTCTGCATAGGCATAATGGCAAAAAGTTCGCTGCAAAAATCGCTGGTCAAACTCTTCAGTCTCAGAAACTCCTCACTTTAGCCTGTCTCTTCTGATCCAGGCAATACCTGTGCCATTCAGAGCTGTGGTGCCACTAGCTCTCATTAGCATATATGTAAATGAGGGCACTTGGGACTCAGCAGATGCAGGAAAGGTCAAAAAGCCGAGGGTACCTGGGGGAAGCAATTGAAACCAGAGGAAATGGCTTCTGCTCGATTTTCCTGCCACAAAAATGTACCTGCCCTGATTGTGCACTGGAAATACACTGAAAATGGTGAGAAAATGCACTCTCTAAGTGTCGAGGGAGCTTTAACATCCACCTGAACCAAGGGAACCAGCAAACAGCCTTAGTTTGATGCTCCCATCTGAAGACAGATGAGAATATTTCAGAATTAAGGTGTGGAAATCTTGACCTAGTATTGTACTCTGCTGCATTTTACTCTTACAATTAATAAGGAATGATTGTTATGTAAATACAGATGTCAAAGCTTGGTTAACATTCTGAGGGGTCAGTTGAAGACTGGATAGGTGTCATCATGTTTGAATAAGACTCTTTTTCCCATAATTAGTAAACCATCTATTCTTTTTAATTAGAGCTTTATGAACGGCTGGAAGAAAGAAGAATAAGGACATAGTTGTCTCTTTTGAAAATATTTCATTTTGGCCCGTCATCGCCCACCAACTACAAGGTGTGCTATCCGGGGTGCAGAATGGAGCACCGAGCCACAGACACTAAGGCTGCAAATTTAATGGAGGAGGCGGGATGGTGGCGGGAGAGCTGGTTTCCTGGTTCCAGTAACGAACCTGGCTGCAACCGCTCTGTAAACGGGATTTTCCCTCAATTGGCCTTGTTAAGCCCGCCTTGCGGGCTTCCCAGCCAATTATCAGGAAGCAGGTCTGATGACGTCATTTGGTGACGCATCACAGCCGGTTTCCTTAAATGGACCACGTCCACATGGAGTTTGACAGTTGTTCTGTCAGTGTTTGACAGCATTGAGGTGCTGCAAACACTGACAAGCACTGCACAAAGGTGGACGCTTGCACCCAGGCTCTCCAATGGCTCCTTCCATATGCTTATGGAGGTAGTCACAGCACGCAGGGAGGTTCTCTTCCTTTCCAAAGGCGGAAGAGATCGCCCCAGGACACCAACGCAGCCTGGTTGCACTTTGCACAGGAGGCCAAAAGCAGGGATGTCGTCAGGGGTCCCTGGCTGCAGTGGCGCCAACCTTTCAATGATCTCAGTGGATTATGAAACATTACTGCAAACCCACACTCAACCTCACCCTGCTGTGCCACTCAACACATCTCCATCACTCTGCCTTCCATATCCTTCTCCTGCACATCCTTACTCACACCAACTTACCTTGCACCTCCACCCAACCCTCTCTATCTACTTTATCACTTCCCCATCTCACTGGCCACCCCTCACACTCACCCTCATCCTACTGCAAGCAGACCAACTAAGAACACACAAGGGTAGGCACTTGAGAGGTTTAGCCAATGTCCATGTGAAGTTTCTGGTAATGTGTTGTCATACAGTGAAATCTATTTTTCCAAAAGTGCCCCTTATTGGATAGATCTGAGCACACCTTGAGAAGTGTCTTACTGAGTACCAGTGATTGTTCAGACATAACTTCCCCCCCCCCCTCCCCCCGCTATAGTGATGAGTGTGCATGGAATGGCTTGGACATTAAAGGAATGCTTCACGGTGCTGATGTGGGATGGTGTCAACCTGGCGCATCATGTGGCAGCCAGGGTTTACAGCGTCAAGTGATGAAAATCTGGCTGTGGTGATGCCATCGCTGGCCTCCTGGGCAGCAATGTTGTCAGGGGCTGATGTCCTGTGTCTAGTGCAGCATCAGGTGATGGCAGCGAAGGTTGGTGATGTTGGTGTTGGGGCTGATCGTGGAAGGATTCAGAGGACCAAGGTCTGATTTTTTCAAGGGCACCGATGTTGCTGCAATAGATGGCAGCTGCAGGTGCGATGACAGAAGCGATCGGTCAATGGTGAGAGAGGTTCTCCCAATGAGATGGCACTGGACATACAGTTGGATCTAAAAACTTGTAAGCTAAAGAAATCTCTATATGTATAAAAAATGCAGTAACCAACATTTTCTGCGCTCTGAAACTCACCATCTGCAACATGGCATCCTTTACACCACTTCTGCAGCTGTCAGCTTGTCAGAAACATCAGAGCAGACTCAACTCACGCCAGGGTGAGCTGGTGTGTTCCCCGAGCAGCGGGTAACCCGTGGGGGAGAACGTAAAATTTGAAGGAAGCCTCAAAATAGTCTTAAATTGGCTGTTAACAAGCCATTTAAGCTGAATTGTATCCCCCGCCGCTTGGTGTCGGTCAGTTCTCCGCTAACAGACCCGACACCTGGGAGACTCACGTGGAGGGGGGTCTACCCGCTGTCAATCTTTGCTATTTTGACAGCGGACCCGCCTCCAAACCCGTCCTCTGAGCGCCGGCAAAACTCCGGCCATAATCTCTGTGTGCTTTTTCTTCTAATTCATTCACAAACATAATTTTGGAAAAGGCAAAAGGTGAGTTGTAACCACAATTTAATGCACTCAGCTAGAAGCTGAGGATCAGTTGCCAGACTTAGAATACTGAATGCAATTTGTTGAACAAGCATTGTCAGACTGCCAGAAAAAACTGGATGGCTTTGAGAGTCAGGCAAGCAGGAATGAATAAACTGCAGCTGGTCAGGGTTCTGCAGTGAGTTAAAAAATGATTCCTTGTGGAATTGATCAATCTTCTGCTACCTGGCAGTTTAAATTCTAGATCCGTCTTTTGTTTCTTTACTTGTCCCATTACCATTCCCTTTTGCTCGCATCATCATCCTTTTTGTCATTTAATCTCTCGCGCCTTCCACCGTATCACAGACCTTCCCTTTTGTTCTTTCTTCCCCACCCCCTTTCCCTGCCCCTGCACTTGCTTAAAATCTGTTACATTTCTAACCTTTGCCAGTTCTGACAAAAGTTCACTCTGTTTCTCTCTCCACAGATGTTGCCTGACCTGCTGAGTTTTTCCAGCATTTTCTGTTTTTATTTCAGGTTTCCAGCATCTGCAGTATTTTGCTTTAGTTTAAATTCACTACTTAACATAGATGTAGAAAGGTCCCATCTTTCTTCAGCTCCTAAGCAGGCCTCTCATCATAGCACATATCTCATGCCTGAAATTTAAGCACGAGGGAAAGGCAACGGAAGTTCAGAACTCCTTTGAAATGGAAAGGAAAGTTAATTGTCTTTACCCATATTGTCTCCAAGGAAAAGAATATAATGAGACAATATAGAACCAAAAAAGAGCACGGATGCTGCCTGGCCTGCTGAGTTTTTCCAGCGTTTTCTGTTGTTATTTATGAGAATTTTATGTTTGTTCAGCTTCCCAAAGCTTAAAATCTTTAACACAAGCAGAAGTGAATTCCTTTCTGGCAGTGAGGGAACTAATTGCGTAAAGGACTCCAAAATTACCGAGAGAATACTGCAGAGATGCAGCCAGCAGCAGCTCCCTCTCAGGAGCCAGCTACAATGAGTCAAGGGCCAGGTCAGTCTCATGACCCTTTTTTTTTGGCCTGAGCAACCAACCACCTTGCGGGCTACAGGCCCTCAAGGAGCCCTAGGATAGGAGGTAGAAAGGCATGGTTAGGTATAAGAGGGAAGTATGGTGCTTAAAAAGAGTAGGAAGTCTTATAATTTGGGCATAAATTATGCTGTTCTGTAAATAAAAGGATTGTTTTGCCTTAAATACACTGCAGTTATCTTGTGCTTTGTTACTTATGCTCATGCCAATCTTTCAGGAAAGGAAGCACTCATTTGGTATTGCCTTCTTTACTCAGGTGATGCTTCATGGCAAAGTCCTATTGGGGCAAAGAGATCTGTTGTGGTGTCATCTGGTAGGGTGGATAGAAGGAGGCATGGGTGAGGTACTACCACTACAGTTGATCAGATAATGATGACATCCTGCAGAAACCAGACTCTGATGCCCCTTGCAGTGACGAGTGAAGACACGGCCTGTCTTGCATCTCAGATGAGCTGGACATTCTGGGACTGGAACCCCTTGCTATTCACATATGTCAGCAACTGCTCTCTTGGTGCATTCAGTGCCATTTGCATGCCATTGTTGTGCCCTGCACCCTGGGAGAATCCAGCTATCCTGTAGGAGACCCTGACTCTGTGCCTATGCTGCCTGGGGGTGATGCTCATGTGAAGGAATTCGACTGCCCTATGAAAGAGGGCATCTGTCACCTGCACGATACATGGCCCAACAGCTCCCTGGCTAATGTTGCACAGATGCCCTGTGGCACCCTAGAAGGATATGGAGCCATAAAAGTTGAAGGCTGCTGCCTCTTTAAATGTTATGGACAGAGCAGTTGCGGTAATGAAGCAAGTCTACATATCTGCATGATGAAGTGGACAGTTTGGAGACACGCAGCCGCTGTATTAACAGCTCCTTGGGAAGGTTCGTGCAGGACCAGTGCAGCCTGTACACACACTGGGAAGGGTAGTACGTGGTGGGCTGCTGTCCTCAACTCTTCTGCCTGATTCTCCCGGCCTGGACACATGGCTGCTGCAAGTGGGAAAGTAAGCTGTGAGGAGGACACAAAGAGTCTGCAAAGGGATATCGACAGGTTAAGTTAGTGGGCAAGAAGGTGGCAGATGGCATATAATATGGGGAAATGTGAGGTTATTCACTTTGATAGGAAGAATAGAAAAAAAGTATTTTTTAAATGGTGAGTAGCTATTAAATGTTGGTGTTAAGAGGGATTTGGGTACAGCAAGCAATTAGGAAGGCAAATGGCATGTTGGCCTTTATTGCAAGGGGCTGGAGTACAAAACTAAGGAAGTCTTGCTGCAATTGTACAAGGCTTTGGTGAGACCACACCTGGAGTACTGTGTACACTTTTGGTCACTGTACCTAAGGAAGGATATACTTGCCTTAAAAGGCAGTGCAACAAAGGTTCACTAGACTGATTCCTGGGATGAGAGGGTTGTCATATGAGGAGAGATTGAGTAGAATGGGCCTATACTTTCTGGAGTTTAGAAGAATGAGAGGTTATCTCATTGAAACATATAAGATTCTGAGAGGGCTTGACAGGGTAGATGCTGAGATGCTGTTTCCCCTGGCTGGAGAGTCTAGAACTAGGGGGCATAGTCACAGGACAAAGGGTCGGCCATTTAAGACCGAGATGAGGAGAAATTTCTTCACTGAGAGGGTTGTGAATCTTTGGAATTCTCTACCCGAGAGAGCTGTGGATGCTCAATTGTTAAGTATATTCAAGACAGAGATCAATAGGTTTTTGAACTCTAAGGGAATGAAGGGATATGGGGATAGGGCAGGAAAGTGGAGTTGAGGTCGAAGATCAGCCATGATCTTATTGAATGGCGGAGCAGGCTCGAAGGGCCATTTGTCTCCTATTTCTTATGTTCTTAACTCCTCCCATTATGGTGGCTTAGAGTAATATTCCGATGGGGAAAGCCATTCCTTAACCAAAGTCAATCTGAGTGTGGGGGAAGTCTGGGATCCAAAAACAATTCTGGGAAGAAAGGAAAGCGATACGGTAAAATGAAGAGCTGGTGTCAGCGATTAAACAATGTGAGCCTCAAGTTATCTGCTGCTGAAACCCTCCGTAAACTTGAGCTCATCCAAAATTCTGCTGCCCGTATCCTAACTCGCACCAAGTCCCATTCACATATCTCCCTTGTGCATGCTGACCTATGTAGGTTCCCAGTCTGGCAACATCTCGATTTTAAAATTCTCATCCTTATTTTAAAGTCCCTCCATGATCTCGCCCTCCCTATCCATGTATCCTCCTCTAGCCCTACAACATTCCGAGATCTCTGCTCTCCAATTCTGACCTCTTGCGCATCTTCGATTTTTTTTTTCTTGCCACTACTGGTGGCTGTGCCTTCAGCTGCCTAGGCCCTAAGCTCTGGAATTGCTTCCCTGAACCTCTCTGCCTCTCTACCCCTCTCTCCTCCTTTAAGAAGCTCCTTAAAACCTAACTCTTTGACCAAGCCTGTCCTAATATCTTGTTATGTGGCTTGATCTCAGATTTTTTTTTTATTCGTTTATGGGATGTGGGTGTCGCTGGCAAGGCCAGCATTTATTGCCCATCCCTAGTTGCCCTTGAGAAGGTGGTGGTGAGCCGCCTTCTTGAACCGCTGCAGTCCGTGTGGTGAAGGTACTCCCACAGTGCTGTTAGGTAGGGAGTTCCAGGATTTTGACCCAGCGACGATGAAGGATCGGCGATATACTTCTAAGTCAGGATGGTGTGTGACTTGGAGGGGAACTTGGAGATGGTGGTGTTCCCATGCGCCTGCTGCCCTTGTCCTTCTAGGTGGAAGAGGTCGTGGGTGTGGGAGGTGCTGCCGAAGAAGCCTTGGCGAGTTGCTGCAGTGCATCTTGTAGATGGTACACATTGCAGCCACGGTATGTCGGTGGTGGAGGGAGTGAATGTTTAAGGTGGTGGATGGGGTGCCAATCAAGTGGTCTGCTTTGTCTTGGATGGTGTCGAGCTTCTTGAGTGTTGTTGGAGCTGCACTCATCCAGGCAAGTGGAGAGTATTCCATCACACTCCTTACTTGTGCCTTGTAGATGGAAAGGCTTTGGGGAGTCAGGAGGCGAGACACTCGCCACAGAATACATAGCCTCTGACCTGCTCTTGTTGCCACAGTATTTATGTGACTGGTCCAGTTGTGTTTCTGGTCAATGGTGACCCCCAGGATGTTGATGGTGGGGTATTCAGCGATGGTAATGCCATTGAATGTCAAGGGGCGGTGGTTAGACTCTCGCTTGTTGGAGATAGTCATTGCCTGGCACTTGTGTGGCGCGAATGTTACCTGCCACTTATCAGCCCAAGCCTGATTTTGTTTGATAATGGCTCCTGTAATGCTCCTTGGGATGTTTTACTACATTAAAGGCGCTACAAAATGCAAGTTGTTGTTGGCATTGTTGAAGGAAGGAGTTAAAAAGAAGTGAAGTTGGTGCCTTCTTCAACTCACCAGCTCTTCAGTTAGCTTGTCTGAAGTGCTAGGGGATGCTGTTGGACCAATTTTCTTGTGTAAAGTTACACCAATTGTAAGAGTGGCATAAATCCACAAATTTCTGTGTGCTTGGTTGGGAACCCTCTGTCAACCTGCCACCACGCAACTTTCCCAGATGTCGGGTCTGTCAATGCTGAACAGACCCAACATGCAGCAGCAGGGGAGGCAATTTAAGTCATTATGAACTTATTAACAGTCCTTTAAAAAGTATTTTGAGCTCACCTTTAAATTTTATGAGGTTGCCCATGGGGTCCACGCTGCTCGGGGATCACGTCAGGTAAAGAGGTTCTCCGCAATCAACTGATAGGACAGAGGGCATCAGTACCCAACCACATTGCTGCCAGGGATGGCCTCACCATAGCCAGCTTTACTTCACTTGATGCTGTATACCCTGGCTGCCACATGATGCGCCAGGTTGGCATCACCCCACACCAACACCGTAAAGCATCCCTACAATGCCCAAGCCATTCCTTTCCCACTCATCGCCATTGCGGAGGGTACCATTATGTCTCACCATTCACTACAACCGGGCTGCGTTGATCTTCCGCCCATTGGAAGGGAAGAGAACCTCCCTGCGTGCTGTGACTCCCTCCATAAGCATATGGAGGGAGTCATGGGAGGGTCATGGGTGCAGCCGTGTACCTTTGTGCAGTGTTTGTCAGTGTTTGCAGCACCTCAATGCTGTAGAACACTGATCGCACAACTATCAAAATCAATTTGCGCATGGTCCCTTTAAAGAAACCGGCTGATGACGTGTCAAGTGACGTCATCAGACCCGCTTCCTTCAATTGGCTGGCAAATGCGCTGGGCGGGCTTAACAAGCCCCATCAACGTAACATCATTCTACAGAGCGGGACCCGCCGAGGTAGGGGAAATCATGGCCCTGGTCTGCACATTAGCATTTGCTGACAAGATTCAGCATGGATGAGGCCCCTCCCTTGTCAAAGCCACCATGACACGAGTCCCACTGCTAATGGAAGTGAGTGTGTTTACTGAATACTGTAGCAGATATTCTCATGAGAACAGGAATTTCCCCCTGCAGTATGCAGTGTAACTTAGAGTCTACATCACAGAAACTGGCCATTCGGGCCAACTGGTCTATGCCGGCATTTATGCTCCACACAAGCCTCCTCCCACCCCTCTTCATCTAACCCTATCAGCACATCTTTCTATTCCTTTCTTCTCATGTGCTTATCTAGCTTCCCCTTAAATGCATCGAGCGACCGGAGTCACATCCATTAACACCAGGACTTGGGTAATAGCAGCACTGAGGTAAGAAGGAAGAGGGCAGGGGAAAGGAAAGGGGAAGAAAGAATAATTTTGAAGGAGAGAGGGAAATGGGAGTGGATGGCAATGAATGAGAGAGGGAAGTTGGGATCAGTGATTTGGGATGAGGGAGGAAGCAGAGTGACAGAGTGGGAAGGGGGAATTTCAGCATGGGCTGGAGAAAGAGTGGTGGGGTGGGTGGAAGAAGACCAGCATGAACATAGAGTGGCAACTGGAATTGAAGGGGGCATTAAATGTCGCATGAGCTAAGGGAGGGAGAAGAGTACCAGGTTCAATTGAGGGGGATGGAGGAAGAAATAATGTCAGTTTGAACTGGGGCTGAGGGGTGGGTGGGTGGGGGGGGGGAGGGAAGAGTTATGCCAGTTTATGGTGGGTGGCAGATGATTATGATTCTAATAGGGGTTGGAGGGGGAGAAAAGTGCTAGATTGAACTGGGGAGAGGGAGAAGTCTGTCAGCTTGAATGAGAGTGGAAGACCAGTGCAAGGTTGAATTAAGTGGAGACAAGAGGAGGAATCAAATTGCAAATGGAAAAGGAGTGCCAGTATGAAATGGGAGGTGTGGAAGAGGAGTGAGTGTCTTTATGAAAGGGTGGGTAGATTGGATGGGGTACCGTATCTCTGTGAACTAGGTTCAGAGGGAATAGAGTGCCTCTGTGAACTGGGGCAGGGTTGGAGGGAATTTGCAGTGGGACAATTACATTAAGGTAACTTTTGGGAAGTGATAGTCTGTTGAAAATTTAAATGTCACTGATTTTCCTTGTTTAGATTAAAAATGCATCAGTTGTGAAGTATAAAAGTGTTGAAAATGAATAGAATGCATAATTTTAAAGTAAAAATTCTAATTTTTCAAGGGAGTATATCTTTGGATCCTCCTTAGAAATGTACCATCAATTTTGTGCCTTCGACATTTATATTTCCCCCTTAAAGCTTTCATGTAAAGCTTTTTCCCCCTTTTAAAGCAAATGAAGGAATGTTAGTTATACCCACAGCTTAAATTATAAACTCATGTAATTACTTGTTTTCATATGGTATAGGTTTATAATCAGGGCTGCTCTTGAGTTGTCTCATTTTGGAGGGCTGTGTCAGCTTTTACTAGGTGTGTAAGTTGGCGTAAATGTTATCAAAAAACACAACCATATCTCCTCTCTCAGCTATACCACTGGAGGAAATTGGAAGTAAATTCCTCTTTTGGCACCTAACACCCAACCAATATCACCAGCAAATCAGATGCACACTGTCACACTAGACCACCAAAGATCAGACATGTCTCCACCAGACAGGAACACATCTTTTCATTCATTCTTAAATTGTATATATTTACTTGGTACATAAAAGTTATTATGGTTTACATATGAACATTTATTAGAACATACCATAATATGTCCAGTTTGACACGGGGGCAACTGCAATTCCACATTTGAACACCTTACTGCCAGCTCCAAGTACCATAGATGTGACATATCCTCCATAAGACTAAAGATGATTGAAAGCAGTTAGTTACATTTGAGTTACCATACATTGATTGATTGTGAGTAAATAAAATGAGTGAATGCTTAGATTTATAATCAAAGACAGATGAAATAATCAAAATTCTCAAACAATATACTTTGACCTGAAACATTAACTCTCTTTCTCTCTCCACAGATGCTGCTTAACCTGCTGAGTATTTCCAGCGTTTTTTGTTTTTATTTCAGATTTCCAGCATCCGCAGTATTTTGCTTTTGGTTAGGATTTAGAATGCATTGTCCGATAGGGTGGTGGATACAGATTCAATAGTAGCCTTCAAAAGTGAATTGGATAAATACTTGAAGGAGAAAAAATTGCAGGAATATTGAGAAAGAGCAGGAGAGTGGGACTAACTAGATTGCTCTTCGAAAGAGCCAGTGCAGACTCAATGGGCCAAATGGCCTCCTTCTGTGTTGTACTATTCTATGATTCTATGAAATGCTTTATCCTATATTAAAGTATTTTCCTCACAACCAGAACTAACGATAAAATAAATAGAAAAGCAAGCATGTACAGTACCACGGCTAAGCTCCAATCTATCTAATTTAATAAAGACCAACTTTTTTGGCCTGTAATAGAATTGAAAAAAAGCTATTTCACCCAGCTAGTGTCAATGGCTCCGCGACTAATGGCAATACTCAGTGTGGTATGGGGATTATACAGCTCAGGATGGTCACAGGTCTGATCCCTTTTCCGTGCTAAATTAACTGATTTTGCTGAGAAATGGTAGGTGTACTAAAGTGGTGGGTGGTCTCCAGCGGAAAAAAACCAGCCTGGGTTCCCATTTTTGATCACCGTCCAGTGACCCTCACAGAATTGTCTGTGCATGTAGGAAGGTCAAGGGAGGACAGGGATATGTTGCCCTCTATAATTGAATAGCCTGCTGTTACTCATTTTCTAGGCTCAGAAAATGAAAGGGAGAGTAACAAAATACCTTTTTTGTTTGGTACATCCATTTTGACTAACCAAGTGTCCTGCTGAATTCATATTGTTGCAAGGATGCGTGTTATGATTTTTTTTCAGTCAGGTAATACAAAACTAATCCTAGTATACAAAACACCAATACGAAAATTATATTTTTGCCACTAATAATTTGACAACTTACCCAGCCCCAGATTGCTATTCTTGTCTCATCAATGAATCCCATTTCTATGAATTTTCTACAAAGAAGCAAAATATCGAGCGTGGTAAGCTAATAAACTGTTCGATGCATATTACAATACTTTCTTAAAGTCAATATTTTAAATATTTTATATTTGTGGAATGCTTGTAACAGTTTACGGTAATAAAAACAAAAGTTATGCCCAATATGTTATTCTTAACTCTGAGTGATTATGCACCTTGTTGCTCTGATTTGATCCTCCACTTCATAAGTGCCCAGTCTTCGATATAATGCATGCATTATTTTGTCACCTTGATAACCGCTTCCCCTTCCATCAAAACTGGCGACAATAATCCCCTCTGTGCTGGCAAGGTAAGTTGCCCAGCCAATTGAGAAGCGGTCATTGGCTTTCTGACTGCATGGCCCTCCATACCTGAAAGAAATTTCACAGCAACAAAATGATCGAATCTTCTGAAAATAACCTGCAGTCTTCAATTATTCCTACACACCTAAATATTTTGCCCACCATCAAATTTATTTAAAGCAACATGTCTGAGTTTATGAATAGAAACATTTTCCTTGGTTTTATTATTAGCCTTACATGAAAATCAAGGGGATTTGATTGTTGACTCCAATTTTTCAGGTTTTTTTTTCAAGGTTTCAAAGCCTTTAAATTGACAAGTTTTGTGTAACAGTACCCCATGAATTTAGTAAATTGGTACTTGCTGCAGGACACACTGGATGAAGTTTGAGCTTCACTACATTCCCAATTACAACAACAATTTGCATTTGTATTGCAAATAATGCTGAAAATGTCCCAAAGTGCAAGCGATTTTAACGGCCAGGCTTCATTAGCACTTGCTGACTAAAACAGCCGAGAAATCAATGGGGCAGGAGAGGCTCAAGGCTTCCTTGTGGGACTCGATAGAGCACTCGTGCTCCTCATGGTCCGCAAGGAAGCAAATAAAGTTTTGAAAACTTATTTTACTGGGCCTGGCTCTGGCTGCTGTTTCCACCAGGTTTAGCGTGGTGGGGAAGCCGTCACTGTTCCCTTGCTCAGGCCTCAGGTTAAAATAGCAGATTGGGCCTGATGACGTTATTGGAGCCCAATCTGTATACTTAAAGAGGACCCTGCCAACTTCGGACGGGTGTCCTTGCTGCCTGCAATTTAAAATTGCTGTCAGCCAGAACGGGCGGTAAAGCAGCGGGTAAGTCCCCATCTCCATTTTAACGGACCCCCCGCCTCAACCCCAGCTGATTTCTGCCAGGCGGGGAGGGGCAGGGAGTTAAAATTAAGGTGTAGAGTCAGAACTCATTGTGTGTTGTGTAATTAAGTCAGAAGCAATATGAGGATGTACTTTAGTTACTGCTACAAGGAATCCCTCAGCTCCTACATACTACAAATCTAGACTTTCAATGCCACATTCTGCAGATAAATTATTTTGGCAGTTGAAATAAGACATTAAGAAAAGTGGGAACGGAGGAATATGCCATGCCAGATGTCTTTGCTATCATCAGGTTCATTTTTTTTGAGGGATAAGTAGACTTTGGAATTTTACTTACACATCGATGAGCAGAGGATACTTTTTTGATTTATCAAAATGCGGTGGAAGTATCATCTGATACCAATAATCTGAAAAAATATTTAAATTAGTACCACAACACAATTGTCATTAACACAGAACACAATTTGTATTGGAATATGACTAAGATAAAATATTTCCACTTTTTATTTTTTACTTATCTGACTTTAAGCAAATATTGATGATGGATAAGCCACTTCCCCGTAGGTACATATGGGCCATTTATTTGTAATGCTTATCAGTGCTCTCAACCTACATATTAAACATTAACCAATTTTCAAATAGAAAATTTCAGAAGTGTGTGCTATAGTTTCCTATCAAGCTTTCTTTATTGGTAAATCAAGAACAAATACCATTTTGCCACTTTCACTGTTTGTTACATTTTACCCTTGGATTAGATTTACTTTTGGAAGTGTACTGTGATATTGAGAAAGAATCCTAATAATAGTGGCTTCAAATGAATAAAGTAAAAAGTATGTAGCATTTTACAACCCCCTAATATTTGGTTGTTAAAGTGAAGCTTCTGTGCTGGATATTAATGTGAGTAATTGTTCACTTAAAGAGCTCAAGGAAACTTGGTGGGTGATGTAAAACTCCTCAGTGCTGATGGAGGATATAATATACTACACAGACGGTGCCTCAGTTTAGAGAAGAAACTGGAATTAGGAGGAAAAATACAAGAAGATATTGGTAAATAGGCAGCTGGTATGGATAGAACATTGGGTTGGCTCTAAATGAGAAGCCATCAAGTTTGAAATATCTCCTATCTACTATGGAAAAGAAAACTTCTCTCTCAAATCACATGGACTTTCCTTGAAGTGTCACTGGCTGCATCAGATCACGGAATCATCCCTATATTACATAGAATTACATTTAGAGTCTAAATGGGGTATAGGTGCAAAGGGATCGAGGGGTACAGATTCACAAATCATTAAACGTAGCAACACAGGTTGACAAAGCCATAAAAAATGAAAACTAAGCACTGGGGTTCATTTTTAGAGGAATAGAATTCAAAAGCAGAGAAGTTGGGTTAAATTTGTATAGAACTTTGGTTAGATCACACAAGTACTGTGCACAGTTGTGGTATCCATATTACAAAATGGATATAGAAGCACTGGAAAAAGTGCACAAGCGATTTAGAAGGACGATACCAGATTTGAGAGGGTGCAATCATCAGGAAAGACTGAACAGGCTGGGACTCTTTTATCTAGAAAAGAGAAGACTGAGGATAGAGGTATTTAAAATTATGAAGGGGTTCAATAGGGTAGATGTGGAGGGAGTCCAAAACTAGGGATCATAAATATAAGATAGTCACTAAGAAATCCAATAAGGAATTCCAGAGAAACTTCTTTATTTGAGTGGTGAGAATGTAGAACTTGCTACCACATGGACTGGTTGAGACGAATAGCATAGATGCATTTAAGGGGAAGCTAGGGAGAAAGGAATAGAAGGATATGCTGATAAGGTGAGATGAAGTAAGGTGGGAGGAGGTTCATGTGGAGCATAAAAACTGGCATAGACCTGTTGGGCCAAATGGCCTGTTTCTGTGCTGTAAATTCTATGTAATCCCTATGTAAATCTTTAGACCTGTGTTGTCTCTCATTATGCGGAGATGCCGGTGTTGGACTGGGGTGGACAAAATTGAGAGGTCGCACAACACCAGGTTATAGTCCAACAGTTTTATTTGAAATCACAAGCTTTCGGAGCTATCGATTGCCCCTTCCTCAGGTGAAGTAAATAGATACAGAATCGCCAAAGCATATATAGATAGAGAACAAAGCATGTGTACCTTACAATTGCAGACCACTAAATTAAATCATCCTGACTATCTGCCGAGGTGTGATAAAGTTAATCAGGTCAGCCAGGAAGGTACCACATCAAAGACATAGTAAGATACAACTGAGACAATGAGGTGTAGTCGCAGGGGTTCTAACGTGTCAAAAGCTGCCGTCTGTATGTAAAACGAAAAGCTTTAACATTTTTACTTTTTTTTTTGAAAAACGCCCTCGTAAGAACGGGATATGACGCTCGACTCATCGATCGACAGTTCCGACGGGCCACAGCGAAAAATCGCATAGACCTCCTCAGAAGGCAAACACGGGACACAACCAACAGGGTACCCTACGTCGTCCAGTACTTCCCCGGAGCGGAGAAACTACGCCATGTTCTTCGCAGCCTTCAACATGTCATCGATGACGACAAACACCTCGCTAAGGCCATCCCCACGCCTCCACTACTTGCCTTCAAACAGCCGCCTAACCTCAGAAGTACCATCGTTCGCAGCAAATTACCCAGCTTTCAGGATAACAGCGACCACGACACCACACAACCCTGCCACGGCAAACTCTGCAAGACATGCCAGATCATCAACACAGATACCACCATCACACGTGAGGACACTAACCATCAGGTACATGGTACATACTCATGTGACTCGGCCAACGTTGTCTACCTCATACGTTGCAGGAAAGAATGCACAGCGGCATGGTACATCGGCGAGACCATGCAGACACTGAGACAACGTATGAACGAGCACCGCGCAACAATCGCCAGGCAGGATTGTTACCTCCCAGTCGGGGAACACTTCAGCAGTCAAGGACATTCAGCCTCGGATCTGCGGGTAAGCATTCTCCAAGGCAACCTTAGAAACACACGACAACGCAAAATCATCGAGCAGAAACTGATAGCCAAGTTCCGCACTCATGAAGACGGTCTCAACCGGGATCTTGGGTTTATGTCACGATACATGACGTGATCCAGACTCGAGTCGTCGTTGGCTTGTTCACAGATGTGATTCCCAGTAAAAAAGTAAAAATTTTCCCAGTAAAAAAGTAAAAATTTTAAAGCTTTTCGTTTTACATACAGACGGCAGCTTTTGACACGTTAGAACCCCTGCGACTACACCTCATTGTCTCAGTTGTATCTTACTATGTCTTTGATGTGGTACCTTCCTGGCTGACCTGATTAACTTTATCACACCTCGGCAGATAGTCAGGATGATTTAATTTAGTGGTCTGCAATTGTAAGGTACACATGCTTTGTTCTCTATCTATATATGCTTTGGCGATTCTGTATCTATTTACTTCACCTGAGGAAGGGGCAATCGATAGCTCCGAAAGCTTGTGATTTCAAATAAAACTGTTGGACTATAACCTGGTGTTGTGCGACCTCTCAATTTTGTCTCTCATTGTCATCAAATGCGAATGGTTAAAGCATATAAAAGTAAAAAGCTGACATTTTCTCACATCACGTCTATGTATGTCTCAGTGCTATCTAATGGACTTGTGGGTTGTAAAGTGGATAAATTGTAAGTCCATCTTAACAGATGGATTGATATTTAAGAACAAGATAAACAGTGTTGGCAGAGGAGCTGATATTCTATTGTCCAACAGTTATGATAGGTATGCCTCCTAAACAGAGTTTAAAGCTATTATAGAGAAGCATACTTATTAAATACCATACTAAAAATAGCTGGCTTGAATTAATAAGATAGCACTATAAAATTATTTTCTTATGACACTCAATAACTTCTGAATGTGTTAAATAGCCTGTTTAAACAAATTAATAACCTAAAGTGAGTGTCCCCAACTGAGTCCTGTCCTGCTCCTGGGCCACCCAAATGTTTTGCTTCCTGACTGAGTCCAGATCTATCCGACTGCCCATCTTCCCAACTTAATCTAGGTTATCAGAGT
The DNA here is from genome assembly GCA_030390025.1 of Squalus acanthias. Taxonomy (NCBI): domain Eukaryota; kingdom Metazoa; phylum Chordata; class Chondrichthyes; order Squaliformes; family Squalidae; genus Squalus; species Squalus acanthias. Next base: position 38,044,554 of record CM059427.1, read on the forward strand.
GTTGAAAATGGAAATATCATCCATTGCAATAGCCCAGATAAGCAAATAAGTGTTGTTGGCAAATGCATTATTTGTTACTACCTGTAGGAAGGAGACTCCATAGTTTCAATTGTTCCCTTTCTGGGCTACAGAGGTTGAGTGGCATTGCAGGAACATAAATCTCATCATTAAAAAGCTACCCGCTCTGTTAACAACAACAACAACTTGCCTTTAACGTAGTAAAACGTCCCAAGGTGCTGCACAGGAGTATTTTAAGACAAAAAATTTGACACCGATCCACATAAGGATAAATTAGGGCAGGTGACCAAAAGCTTGGTCAAAGAGGTAGGTTTTAAGGAGCGCCTTAAAGGAGGAAAGAGAGGTAGCGAGGCGGACAGGTTTAGGCAGGGAATTCCAGAGCTTAGGGCCTAGGCAACACCACCAAAGGTTGAGTGATTATAAAGCTACCCGCTCTGTTAAGTAGCAGCTCTAACATTCTGCAGCGAGTTTAATTGGGAATTAATGTACAAATGCAGCAATGTCTTGAAACTTTTTGCGAGGCTACGAGCGGAGTGGCGCAAAGTGTCCAGCAACTTGTTGCGATTCGCAACTCACAGGGTATCTCTTCCTCACCAGAAGTTGCTGGATGATTTACACATTAATAATGTTGTGTGCATTAAACTCACCGTTATTTTGGCAGCATATTCTGTGCTAATGGCCCGAAAATTAGACCTAATACGGGAGATTACGCACTGTGTACTCTCGCATATTAGGTCCCGAAGTGCCGGTTTCCTGCATGCACTGTGCATGCGCGGGAAACCGGCACTTCGGGTATTGCGATGGGGGCGGTTCCTAAGTGAACCGCGTGCGCGCTACAGGTTGTGCGCACGCAGCGCACTTAGTTTTTTTTTCAGGTTTGAACGCGCAGGTAAGTGTTGAAGATTTTACACATAAAGAAAGCAGGCGTAAGACCCCCTTTTAACAAGGTAAGTAGTTAATTAAGTATTATTTTAAATTTTTTTCAACAGGTTTATCTTTTTTAGAGACTTTAAAGAAAGGTAAGTTTATTTTTATAACTTTTAAAAAGAATTTATATGTTTTCAAAAATTTAAATTTTTGTTTAAAGTGGTTAATTTATTTAACTATAGTTATTTTATTAATGTGATGGCTTTTTTTTAAATTTAATTGAGGTTTAGCTGTTCTTTTGGGGGCTTGTTGTATTCATAGTTTTGACAGCTCTTCCTGTCAAAACTATGAATGAAAGATGGTGTGCTGCCATTGGCTCTAACTGGCCCATGTGATCCCAGAGGTAGCATCGAACTAACTGCGCCTCTGGGACACGCACACACTGCGCGCCGGCACCAGGGAGAGGCCCAGGAACTGAAGTTCGTGTGGGCCAAAACCATAAAGGTAGGCGCAGAGTGCGATATCGCGGGGGTAACTATCGAAATCCAATTTCTGGGCCAATGTCTGTGATACGTGTACAGTAAATATGGGTATATAAGAAATATATTGTAAAGAAATTAACATTCTAATCTACTAAGGAGGTGCACAGTATGAACCATGGACAACAGGAAGGTTTGTTGCTTCCTTTTTGCTTGCAGAGATACAGGAGGCATTAAATGCTGAGTTTAGTGTTACACCTGAAGCTTAGTTACACAAACCCATCACTGTGTGACATTTCTAGTTTCTCACTGAAGACACAATTTATACCAATACCTGTGAGCACTGCTCTCCACCAAGAGCACGGGGAAGGAATCTGCCCTCAAATGTCCAGACACTCAGGTCAGATTTTAGATAGCTAGCTGCAGAGAAAAGTCCTTTTTACTTTGCTCCATAATGTACTTTAAAACCAACTTAAGCTTTATGATGTTGAGAGTATGAACCTAACGTGATAAATAGGCTAGTAATTGAGAGTGCGTCAAACAATTGTCAGAGTATCTAACTTACATCTACTTTTTGCTGGTACATTCTTTTTGCTATAAATTCAAAACCAACCTAATTTCCCAGCTGCAGTTTAAACAGGGAATCAGCAGATTCCATATGTGCAAAAATGAATTTACGAATATTTGAAAAATGATGGACAGGAAAAGACCTACTGGTCCATCCAGCCTGTTACTAAACATAATTCATTATTTAATTATGCCTTCTAATTTATAACATACACAGGAAGCACCTCTCTCACAGATGTTGACTCTTGGAACAATTCCAGTGCAATTCCTCTAAGTTCAGCTTCAAGTTTTGCAACATTTACAGCTATGGCGAGACCTTGGAACTGTTAAATACAAATGTAAGAGTGTACTGGGCAGGTATAATTGCACTAAAGTCAAATTAACACACTGCCCCACTCTTTCCAGGAAAGAAGCAAAGATCAAGGGGGAAAAATTCAGTATCGCCCCGTTTGGGGCGCAATTATCGGCCGGGCGCAAAGATTAGCGCCTGGTGCTAATTATCGCCTCCGACTGCAAACTTGACTTTTATCGCCCCTGGAGTGGATTGGAGCGCTAAATCAGGCGCTACACATCTGTCTTAAGGCGCAAAGGCCGAGGAGCGAGGCGCTAACTCAGAGTGCTGGCGAAGCTCATGTGATGTCAGTCAGCAATGGAACACAGACACAATGGCCCCGGCCAGTTCTTAAAGTGGAGGGTTGAACTTGCTTTCCATCCACATCCTGCTCATTGCAGCCTTGAATCTCGGCCTGGAGAGACCTGTACATCAAATCTGCTGGAAAGAACAATGGAGAGACCCAGGGAAAGAGCTCAGAGTGCAGCCCCCACAGTCTCTTCTAAATCGATGCAAGGAAGGTCAAATCAAAATGAACCTGCAAAGTGCTGCTCAGTATCCAAAACTCCTTCACACAGCGTTGAATCTCTCCAGAAGTCTCTCTCTCTCTCTCTCTCAGAATGCGTGGTTCAAAAATGTCGCCAACAAAAAAAGGCAGGAAGCGGTCACCTTTAAATAGCGCTCGTCCAGTCGCTTCCTGACAGCAAAACGCTCCCCTCAACCTGTCGTTGCTAGCGGCAGGCGGTAAGGCAGGGGGCGCCACTCAATATCTGCTCCGGGACGCTACCGGGGCGTTGCGCACTCGACTGACATCACGATCTGCCAGCGCAGGAGATCGTGGCGGTACTGTTTAGCGCCGCCGCAGAATGTCTAGTTAATTTCACGAGCGGCGCAAACATCGCTGCGCCCTGGCGCTAGATGCTTTGCGCCCCATTACCGCCCTCTTAAGGCGCTAACGGGAGGCACAACCAACTGAATTTTCCCCCAAAAAGTTCACTGATATCATAGCTGATAAGGACCTCGACTCCACTTTCCCACCTTTGTTCCATATCCATTGATATTCTTACCTAACAAAAATTTATCAATCTCAGTCTTGAAAATTTCAATTGACCTAGCCTCAATAGCCTTCTGGGGAGCAAGTTCCACATTTCTACTACCCCTTGTAGGAAAATGTGCTTCCTGATTTCACTCCTAAATGGCTTAGCTCTAATTTTAAGCCCTTTTGTTCTGGATTTCCCACCAGAGGAAATAGTTTCTCTGTATCTATCTTACCATAGAATCATAGAATAATAAAGCACAGGAGACCATTTGGCCCATCGTGCCTATGTCGGTTCTTTGGTAGAGCTATCCAATTAGTCCCACTCCTCTGCTCTTTCCCCATAGCCCTGTAATTTTTTCCCTTCAATTATTTATCCAGTTTTCTTTTGGAAGTTAATATTGAATCTGTTTACACCACCCTTTCAGACAGTGCATTCCAGATCACAACAAAAAATATTAGGGGGGGATTCTCAGCATCTCAGACCATGAGCTGAAAACTTACCAAATTTGTTAGTTGGATAATCTTAACTATTAAAACCTGCTTGCAGTCTATTGGTTAAGATTACCACATTGATTGGCTTAGTTGTATCCTCTGCTCACACTGGCAGTGAAAACTACTGCCATCAGGATGACTGTGTTTTATTTAGTAAAGCATTATATTGGTAACATTCAGGAGTTAAAAATACATCAGTCTTTTCTGCACAATAATTAAACTGGTTTAACTTACTTGTGCCATCTAGTTCTAAAGACTTGAGAATTTTTGTTGGCATCTGAATATGCTGAAGCTTTTCTTCCAATTCTTTGTTATCTTCAAGAATTTTTACCACTTGAAATCAAAATTATGTTTTTAGTTCCTCAAACATCTAAAATGATATTCACCTTACCATCAATCAGGGTTTATTTACCAGCTAAAATAAAACACTGCATGTACAGTTCTTGGAAAATATTATTTATAATAATAGTAAATAATCTAGTTTACCAAAAAATGATACATAAAAGATTTTGTGGTTGTATAATAAAGCAATATTTTTACATCACATGGCAGAAGATGGGAACAGGATTAGGTATAATATAGCTTGAGAAAAGCAGGGTGCCCTCTTTCTGAGCATTAATGTGGCTGTTTTATGATGCCATGATGTGTACTGTAATGTGAACTTTTCCACTGGTTAACACATTCAAGTTTTCAAAGTACTTGACTACCAGAAACCTAACTTCGCTGAAAACACTATAATGAAGGGATAATGTGGCAGGTAAAAATGGACAGCAGCAGGAGAGTGATGGTAAATTTAAACAAGTCACAATTTAAAAAAATAAGGGAATCTGAGTGGTAATAACATGATTTCATTTTGTAATCTGAAATGCTACTTTGCTTGGTATCTACACTTGCTATTTGTTTTTTGGTGAAACACCTTTTTCAAAATTATATTCCCTTATCTCCAATCACCACCCACAACTGTGAAAGTGGACGGGTGACCAAGATTTTCTGCTGTGTTTATGTTCTATTCAATGCCTAGTAGTGACTTTTGCTAAACTCATTAAACCAGCTCTATTTAGAAGCTGTGAAATTAGACATTTCTACTCACTGAAGGGAAGGTGTTCTGCCAGATAGATACATAACACAGTTTCGGATACTATCAATTCATGTTAAAAGGTAATACAATAGTAATTACCTTTATCATTGACAGCATTGTAAATTGCAAAGATAGGTGTTCCAGGACCTGCATAGAACAAAGAGCAGACATTAAAGCCGTGTTAATATGCTGTACTTTATTTTGGAGAATTAGTTTCCGTGGTTCACTTACCATAACAGAATAGCGTATAATATTTTGCATTTCTGCTGAAGTATGCAGAATAGAACTGACAGCGTTCCTTCATCAGCTCACAGCTAATACATTGTGGCTTCTGAGAAGTTGCGTCAATTCTAACCCTACAAAAAAAAAGAAAATTCTAAAATGTCTAGGTACCAGATCCAAATGGACTTCATACAAGTTTACTTAAAGAATGGCTGTGAAATCAGTCATGTCCTTCTTCTATCTTTCAAAAATCATTAGAAATGGGAGTAGTACCTGAGGATTGGAAATACCCATCTTTAAAAAGAGGAACAGGATTACACAGGGAACTACAGGCCAACATCTGCTGTGGGTAAATATTAAATACATCCCAAAAGAGGTTGAATAACCAGAGGAATAGAGCACAGTTCCCAGGAGGTGATAATGAGTCTGTACATAGTACAACCACACCTGGAGTACTATATATCATTTTGGTCACCGTACTGTAGTGAGGATATCTAGGCACTGAGACAGTGCAGAAAAGGCAACTAAACTGATACTTAGTTTAAGACATCTGATCTATGAAGAGAGGTTGAAGAATCTGTGGTTGTTTACTCTGGAGAAGAGTAGACTCAGGAGATATTATTCAAGTATTCAAGATCTTTAAGGAAATAGATAAATTGAACCTTGGATAATATGCTTAAGATTGCCATAAATTCTAGAACTAGGGGACACGGGGTCAAGCTTAGAAGAGGGATGAAGCACAGACACTTTAGATTTAATTACCTTATGTGGAGAGTGATGACGTGGAAGAAAAGGTGAAGAGAGGTAGTTAGAGGTAGATAGAAACATTTTAGGGAAAATTGGTTATTTGAGGGAGTGCATAATTGAGGAGTATTAACTTTTGGGAGGTCAGGTGGACTGTGGAGTCTTTTCTGGTTCTCTACTTTCCTATTTTCCAGTATAACATTACCACTTTGAATATTTGGGAAAAGCTGGAATGTAGCCTTACCATCTTGTAAACCAACAACAACAACTTGCATTTATATAGTTTCACAGAAGCGAAAGGAAAAAATGTCAATTTAAACTACAAAGGGGGACACATTCCCATTAAGCATCTGAACACTTTAAGATGGTGGTAGGTATTGTTGGTGATAGAATTGTTGATGCCTGATTCTACCACCAACAATCTGAGAAATTAAAAAAAAATTATTTAAAGTGGAGCAGTACTTTTGTTACACCATCAGTGCTGTTGTTTTGTAGGTGGGAGGGTTTAACAGGCTGCAGCTATTCAAGCCCAACTCTGACGGCAAGCCCAGATTCCCAAGGAACTCAGCACATTAAGGGTGCAACAGACTCACTTTTATTGCTGTTATTCCAGATATCCTGGAAAGAGGCACCAACTGTATCGAGTGACTGATTGATTCTATCATAGATTAGAATCAAATTTTTATTTAAAAGCTTTCTATTATGGAAAATGAGAGTAAACCAAACATTCTTTTAAAACTTTATATTATTTTAATAATATTAAGAGGTATATATGCATAATATATGTATGATTGTTAAAGGAATTATTTATAAAACTCACTTATATAGGTTTCTTCTCCCTGGATACTGTTCATATTCATTGCTAATGTAGTAACTGTAATACAAACAGATGTATAATGAATATCAGACTTTAAAAATGGATAATCAAGAACTGGAATATTATGTATTCATTCTAAAGATTATTTTCGAGTGAAGGAACTGTTAATAATGATTATAAGAAAATGGTATAATATAATCAACATACATGGAACTTTAGAACATTCTTTATTCACAGTACTGAGAAATGAACATAAAAAGCAAAGAAAGATTTGTTATGTTTTTGATGTTGATACAGAAATACTATTGGAAGTCTCAAATGTTATTAACCAATGTAACCTTTACTTCAAGTTACCGCAGAAGCCCTCACCCAGCTATACTTCTGCAAATCATTCCTCCAATACCATATGCATAATGTGGGGATAGTGCACATTTAAATGGTCCTATATTCTCTTTCCAAATAGTCAAAACTTTTGTCAATTCCTTTTGAAAATGATGCCAATTGCTGAATTGTTTGTGTGAGAAAGGGTAGACATGCAATTTTGTGAAAACTTGATAAAAAGACCAAACTTGAATAAAAGGGATGGTAAAATAAAAATGATTGAAGAAGAAACTAGAAACTGAAGGAAGAAAATAGAATATATAATGTTCTACTGGATATTTAAAATAGTTAGAATGTTCTAAATGAAAATAATTAGAATTTTTTCAGTTAAGGAGTTAAAAAAACACAGGCAGAGATGGTTAATGGGGGAAGGAGCATTTGGAGGGAACTGCAGTCATCATGTTTCCACTGAGATGTCTTACCACACACTAACACAAATACTTCTCAAAGTGCATTGGAGAAACATGTTTCTCATTTATTCCTATCATCATATGACGGTTGAGAGGGTTGAGCAAGTGATCTCTGCTGCCAAGACTGCAGGAGTAGCCTGACAAAAATTTGTCTCTCCACATTAAGAGGCATGTGTGAAAGCAACAGAGTTCAGATCAGAAATTTAACAGAATGGGGAGAATTCTATGGTGTGCTCTGATGGTCCAAATATACTGTAGCACCATGATATTCTGAGAAGAAGCTGGATTGAAATGATCTACAGTGTGTTCTCAAGTACGTCACACTGCAAAATTTAAGAACATAAAAGCCCTGTGGAAAATATTTTAAGACATATTCAAAAACATTTTCATAACACGATGAGCTGTTGTCTTTGATTTTAATAAATTATAAACATTTATGGTAGAAACAGACACAAGTACTAAAATTGGTTCTGTTAAGCCTAAGATAATCTTTCCCCTTTTAGTTCTCTGTTGATGTTAGGTTACAGCTATTTTTATTCTTTTTTAAATTGACTGGATCACAACTTTTATTAAAATGTTCATCAGATACTAATGATAGATATCTGAAATGTCTGTCCATTAGATACATTTGGAACTTATATCCAATAATATCCTTTTAAGTGTGCTGCCTATGTTTGAATCTATTTATAGAAATATTAATGAATCTCTTGTAGCATTGCTCTTGGTGAGTCAGAGAATATTCTGTGTACTGCTATGTGGCAATATAGGCTGGAATTTTGCCGGCGCTCAGTGGATGGGATGGGTGGCAGGTCAGCTGTGAAATTTAAAACGATTGACCGGGTCGGGAACCTGCTGTCAAAACGCGCACACCTGCATTTCCCAATGTCAGGTCTGCCAGCGCTGAGCAGACCCGACAGGCAGTGGCGGGGGACCCAATTAAAATCATTAGTGGCTTGTTTACAGCCACTTAACAATGCTTTTTTCCCCCAGCTTTTTAACTTTCACAGGTCTCCTCTGGGTTTCCCACTGTGCCTCGACCTCGTCAGTGAAGTTGAGGTGGGAGGTCAGTGGCCATTGAATCAGCTGATGAGTTGACAGCTTCAAATGTCAACTCAAAGCTCCCAGCTGATTCAGATATCTTCCCTTAAGCACTAGCATCTCTAAACTGCATTTCCACCACAGATTCATGATGCTGCAAGTCTTTCTGCAAGTCTTTACACAAGTCTCCATCCAGTCTGACCTCATTACCTCTCCCACCATTAACAGATTGTTTCTGTCATCTCTACTTCACCTGCCATCTATTCCATCAGTATGGGTGCACTTTATACTCTCTCACCTTGGTCCTCAGAATCTGACCACAATCAGCCCTAACACCAACATCATCAGGCACACCAGCAGCACTAATAACCACACCAAACTTCTCCGCAATCACCTGATGCTGCACAGGACAGAGGGCATCAGCACCTGACCACATTGCTGCCCAGGATGCCAGGGATGGCCACACCATGGCCAGATTTACTTCACTTGACGCTGTACACCCTGGCTGCCACATGATGCGCCAGGTTGGCACCACCCCACAACACCACCATAAAGCATCCCTACAATGCCCAAGCCATTCCTTTCACACTCATCACCATTGCGGAGGGTACTGTTATGTCTCACCATTCACTGCAACTCACTAAGCCACTTCCAAAGGTGCACACAAATCTGTCCAAGAATGCAAAGTGTTGAAAATAAAGATAATGTGACAGCACATTAACAGAAACTTCACATGAACATTGGCTAAAACACACAAGTGCCTATCCTTGTGTGTTGTTAGTTGATATGATTGGACTAGGATGAGGGCGAGTGTGAGGGGTGGCTAGTAAGAAGGGGAAGTGATAATGTAGATAGAGAGCGATGGGTGGAGGTGCAAGGTAAGTTGGTGTGAGTAAGGATGTGCAGGAGTAGGGTAGGGAAGGCAGAGTGATGGGGATGTGATGAGTGGCACAGCAGGATGAGGTTGAGTGTGGCTTTGCAATAATGTTTTGTGATCTACTGAGATCATTGAAAGGTTTGCCCCACTGCAGCCAGGTCCTCCTGACGACATTCCCTGCTTGCGCCCTCCTGTGCAACGTGCAACCAGGCTGCGTTGGTCTCCTGGGGAGATCTCTTCCGCCCATTGGAAGGGAAGAGAACCTCCCTGCATGCTGTGACTCCCTCCATAAACATATGGGGAGGGAGTCATGGGAGAGCCTGGGTGCAGTACTTGTCAGTGTTTGCAGCACCTCAATGATGTAGAACACTGACAGCACAAATGTCAAAGTAAATTTGTGCATTGTCCCTTTAAGGAAACCGGCTGATGACATGTCATAAATGATGTCATTAGACCCGCTTCCTTCAACTGGCCAGGAAACTCGCTGAGCGGGCTTAACAAGCACAATCAGGGGAAAGTCATGTTGGAGGCCGGGATGGAGCCAACAGTGAACCGAGACCCACCACCGATGTTGCCCGCCATGGACCCGCCGAGGTAGGGAAAATCACGGCCATAGCATCAGGACTGCCGATTGACTGAAGAAGCCAAATTGCGTTTTTGTTACAGTGCATTGTCAGAAAGAAAGAATGAACTTGAATTTATATAGCACCTTTCATGACCTCCGAGCATCCAAAAGTGCTTCACTGCCAATGAAATACTTTTGAAGTGCAGTCACTGTTGTAAGGCAGGGAAATGTGATAGCCAATTTGTGCAATGCAAGGTCCGACAAATAGCAATGAGATAAATGACCATATAATCTATTTTGGTCGTGCTGATTCAGGGAACAATGTTGGCCAAGAAACTGGGAGAATTCCTTTGCTCTTCTTTGAAAGATATAATGGGATATTTTACTCTCGACCTTCCAACTCAGAGGCAGGAGCACTATCACTGAGCCAAGGCTGACACTTTAAACGATTGTTAATGATATATTCAAGCTTGAATTCCACAACTATGCACATATTTGTGTGGAAAATATAAATCGGTGGCCTTGATTAGTATTAAATGTGAAAGCATAGTTTAATTTCTTACCGTTTTTTTAAAGCCCAGGATGCAGAAGAAGATGGTACTGAAGATGTTCTAGGTTGCAGGTAGGTAGGAGGCATGTTTAGAAAGTGCATATATCAGTAGTGTTGCTGTGTGGGTTGGTAGCATTGGAAGGTTGGCCCAGGGGTCTGGGGTCACAGGGGTGTGGGAGCATGGGGTGAGGGGAAGCCCTGGAAAATCTTGGAGGGGTTATTTTGGGAGCACCGAGGGGGATGATCTTGGTGTTTGAGAGCACTAAAAAAGGGGATATTATGATCTGTAAGGAGTGGGAGAAGAGTATCCTTCCTGGAGCGCTAACAGCCAATTTAGGGGAAGCTCAGAATCATTAGCTCCTGGTGCTAATTTTTCAGCATTTCAAAAATTAGCGCCCCAAACAGGGCGATACCGAATTTCTCCCCCTTTGTATCTGTCTTCATGGAAGAAGACACAAAAAACATTCCGGAAATAGTGGGGAACCAAGGGTCTAGTGAGAATGAGGAAATTAAAGAAATTAGTACAGTATTAGTAAAGAAATAGTACTGGAGAAATTAATGGGACTAAATCTCCTGGACCTGATGGGCTACATCCTAGGGTTTTAAAAGAGGTGGCTACAGAGTGGCCATTTTCGGGTTGGTTTTGATCTTCCAGAATTCCCCAGATTCTAGAACGGTGTCCGTGGATTGGAAGGTAGCAAATGCAACCCCGCTATTCAAGAAAGGAAGGAGAGAGAAAACAGGGAACTACAGGCCAATTAGCCTGACATCAGTAGTAGGTAATATATTAGCATGGATTGAGGATTGGTAAACGAACAGAAAATAGAGAGTAGGAATGAACGGGTAATTTTTGGGTTGGCAGGCTGTAACTAGTGGGGTACCTGCAAGGATCAGTACTTGGGCCTCAGCTATTTACAATTTATATCAATGACTTAGATGAGGGGACCGAGTGTAATGTATCCAAGTTTGCTGATGATACAAAGCTAGGTGGAAAAGTAAGTTGTGAGGAGGATGCAAAGAGGCTGCAAAGGGATATAGACAGGTTAAGTGAGTGGTCAAGAACATGGCAGATCGGATATAATGTGGACAAGTGTGAAGTTATCCACTTTGGTAGAAAAAATAGAAATGTAGAATATTTTTTGAATGGTGAGAGACTGGGAAATGTTTGCACTCAGAGGGACCTGTGTGTTCTTATTCACGAATTACAGAAAGTTAACATTCAGGAACAGCAAGCAATTAGGAAAGCAAATGGTATGTTAGCATTTATTACAAAAGGATTGGCGTACAAGACTAAAGAAGTCTTACTTCAATTATATGGGCCTTCGGTGAGACCACACCTGGCGTACTGTGTACAGTTTTTGGTCTCCTTACCTAAGTAAGGATATACTTGCCTTAGAAGGAGTGCAATAAAGGTTCACTAGACTGATTCCTGGAATGGGGGGATTGTCCTATGAGGAGAGATTGAGTAGACTAGGCCTAGATTAAGAATGAGAAGTGATCTCATTGAAATGTATAAAATTCTTAAGGGACTTGACAGGGTAAATGCTGGGAGGATGTTTCCCCTGGCTGGGGAGTCTAGAACCAGGGGTCACAGTCTCAGAATAAGGGGACAGTCGTTGAGTATATTCAAGACAGAGATCGATAGATTTTGGATACTAAAGGAACCGAGGGAGATGGGGATAGTGCGGGAAGGTGGTGTTGAGGTAGATCAGCCATGATCTTATTGAATGGCGGAGCAGGATTAAAGGGCTGAATGCCCTTCTCTGGCTCCAATTCTTATGTCTAGACTATGACAGTGCAAAAGATTACACATATTTGGGTTATCTGGATTATTATCCTCCAGTGGTTAACACAGTTCCACCTGGTAAATGTGCAAGCAAACAAGATTAGAATTCAAAGGATAGGGAGGTTAAGTGCCTTTGACTAACTTTTGTATTAAAAATATGCATTATTTATGAATAGCTAAATGTCGATTTGTTGTTAAATGTATAGATGAAGCAAAAATCAATGCAACTCTTTTAAATTTCTTGATACTTTTTAAAAATAATGATACTTGCCGACTTTAAAGAGCTTAAATTATACTTTTGGGAAGATAAGTGTTGCTACCGCTAAAGTTGGGAATGATAGTATGACCAAAGTAGAAATGATAGTATTGTCTAAACTAACGGAGATGGTACTAAGACCTCTGGGAGTTGTCTCTGGTAAACTCAAAAGCAAAATGACCTTGCTGGCTTGCACAGTTCCAAGTACAGTATTGCAGGAAGAAAGAGGTTGACTATTTAACCTAACTTAACTTGGACAGGAAGGATGAATGAACATTTACAGTTCAAATTAATTTTAGACCAATAACGTATGCTCCACTTAATTCAAATCTACTAATTTGATTCTTTTGAAGGGGAATATTGACTTTGATTAACAACAGTAGACTAATCAAATTTACTTATTGATTAAAAGATGAGTGTAGCTCCAACAACACTCAAGAAGCTCGACACCATCCATTGTTTGGTACCCCATCCACCACCTTAAACATTCACTCCCTCCACCACCGGCGTACCGTAGCTGCAGTGTGTACCATCTACAAGATGCACTGCAGCAACTCGCCAAGGCTTCTTCGGCAGCACCTCCCAAACCCGCAACCTCTTCCACCTAGAAGGACAAGGGCAGCAGGCACATGGGAACACCACCATCTCCAAGTTCCCCTCCAAGTCACACACCATCCTGACTTAGAAGTATATCGCCAATCCTTCATCGTCGCTGGGTCAAAATCCTGGAACTCCCTACCTAACAGTACTGTGGCAGTACCTTCACCACACGGACTGCAGCGGTTCAAGAAGGCAGCTCACCACCACCTTCCCAAGGGCAATTAGGGATGGGCAATAAATGCTGGCCTTGCCAGCGATGCCCGCATCCCATAAACGAATAAAAAAAAAAAAAAAAATGAAAAATATGTTAACAATGTGTTGCGTATTCTGGAAATAGTATTCTTGTTTTATTCTCTATATACTTACAGTGTATTTGCCGTCAGAGTTATTATGCCTGTGACTTCCCAATTTCCGTTTGTAATAGGTGTTGCTTTAGGCTTTAAATAAAAATTGAGGAACATTAATCTGAATCAGTTTAGAAAAGCTTTAAAAAGATTTTAATAGTTTCATCAAAGACTCATGCTTACATACCGGAATTCCTGCCACAACATGGATATGCTTATATCCATTATTGTCACTAAGTATTTTGTAGAAAGTTTTGTTGTCTGCTGCAAAGAATGGATCTGATGGACGAAACTGGAAACATTTCAAATAATCAGTATAAAAAATATTAGAAATCCAAAATGTCGGTATTTAAATAATTTATTTTTAAGGAGTCAAACAATCAAAAATATATTGACTGCTTTGAAGTTGTAACAAGTATATTTCAAAGGATAAGTTTTCTTCACTTTAGTTATTATTTGATTTCATATTTTACAGCTTTTACTACCATTGAAAAATGTTCATTCTATAACAGCATATTCAGCGATGTCACCTGTTAAGTTACTTAACAGAAAGTCTGTGGCCTTGGGTATCTGGCATTAATGTGTATGATAAGGTAATTGGTGTTGGACACGAGCTACACATTAAGTGAATGAAGCCCTTTCCTTTTCATGAAATTGAGAGGGTTGTCTTTCAGTACCATGAGTTTCATCAATTAACCTTCAGTGACCTTCTTTATACAAAGGTGAGCTGTTGCCTCACTCATCTTACCAATCGACTGCAACAGGACATAGAAAGGCTAGCAGAATGGGCAGACAAGTGGCAGATGGAATTTAATACAGAGAAGTGTGAGGTGATGCATTTTGGCAGAAGGAACAGGGAGAGGCAATATACACTTAATGGCACAGTTTTAAAGAGTGTGCAGGGACAGAGGGACCTGGGAGTTAATGTGCATAGGTCCCTGAAGGTGACGGGACATATTGAGAGAGTGATTAACAAAGCATATGGGATCTTGGGTTTCATAAATAGAGGTATTGAGTACAAAAGTAGAGAAGTTATGCTGAACCTTTATAAAGCACTTGTTAGGCCACAACTGGAGTATTGCGTCCAGTTCTGGTCACCACACTTTAGGAAGGATGTGAAGGCCCTTGAGAGGGTGCAGAGGAGATTTACCAGAATGGTTCTGGGGATGGGGGATTTTAGCTACAAGGACAGGTTGGAGAAGCTGGATTTGTTTTCATTAGAGCAAAGGAGGTTGAGGGGTGATTTGATAGAGGTGTACAAGATTATGACAGGTTTGGGAAAGGCTGTTCCCACTAGTTGATAGTACAAGGACTAGGGGACACAGATTTCAGGTTTTGGGCAAGAGATACAGGGGGATGTGAGGAAAAACATTTTTACGCAGCGAGTGGTGATGACCTGGAATTCGCTGCCGACGGGAGTGGTGGAAGTGGAGACACACAATGTTTTCTAGGGGGAGACTGGATCGGCACTTGAGGAAAATAAACTTGCAGGGCTACGGGGATAGAGCGGGGGAATGGGACTGACTGGATTGCTCTACAAAGAGCTGGCACGGACTCGATGGGCCGAATGGTCTCCTTCTGTGCCATTATGACGCTATAACTCATGACAAAGGTCACCTTAGGCTGCCTGGAAAGATCCAGTGGCAAAAAATGTACGGCAGTGATCACGTTCAATGCTGCAGACAGTGCTGCTGATCTCATTCAAGTGGCCTGCAAGTCTTGAGCCAGCAGCTGACATAAGTCACTCATAGCTTCCGAGGGGAGGTGCGGCCTTCTGAAGCTCTGACAGACAGAAAATTGTAAGTAAGACCTTGTTGAGTGGGCATTGATGTGTTTGAAACAAACATCTTCTGTGATGCCTTATTCTACGTTCACTCTATTCACTCAGTTCCTAGCTTGGTGCAATGCCTGCCAATTTTAAACACAGGAATAAGTCGTATTTCATCCTAAAGAATTTACTTACTTTAGCGTTTTGAAGGTAGAATCAAAACAAAAATATGTTATGCACAAATGTATTAAGGATTTGCATTCTTAGTCTGGGATCAAAATCATAATTTAACCAGTCAATCTCCTGTGGCCAAGACCAAGTGTAGTGTATCTGTGCAATGTGGATAGAGGGCGGGCAATAATTGGACCAGGGTGTGCAGACATAATTCAGTAGCCATTTTAATATCATAGGGCCTGAAATTCTGAGGATCCCGCTCTATTGGCTCAGGCTCAGTGGAGAGGAACCCTCATCCACCCATGCAGTTTGGCTGTGGACCCCATCCCAAATTGTGGGGGTGGGCCATTTCCCTGAAATGAATGGGCCACCTGTGCCTGCAAGAGTGCTTTCACTGGTACCCACCACAAATTGCACAGCCCACAGTTACTCCACCTGAGGTGTGCCCAGACCCTTCTGGGCCAAAGATAAAATTACTTCCACAACTTTACAGCTCCAAATGGAGCCATTCTGACTCAAACCAAAAGGCGGATTGATTACCTTAGTCTGGGTGAGGTTTGTAGCCTTTCAAAAGGCCTCCACAGGACTCATGCCTAATCTCAACTGTCAAGAGTTTTATTAAAGTCTTATAAGGGCCGAATGAGAGGGTAACCAACGCACACCCCCCCCCCCCCCTTAGATGTAGAAGGGGCAAGCAGAATATCTGCCCATGCCCTCCACCAAAAATATGACTGGCTGAAGGAAACGGGCAGAACCCCAGCAGAACTGGGTATTGAACCAAATTCCAGCTACTGGCAGGTGAGTCACTCACTCTCTGCCCTTGATCTGAGACGTAATTTCAAGCCAATACATTTTGTCCTTATTTTTATATTACCATTAAAAATTCCTATGTCCATCCTATAATGCAAACTGCCTATGTAAACATATCACACTGAAATTAGCATTAGTGGTGGTGCTTCAGTGCCCCCACTGACACAAGGGTGTAATTGCAACATGACCAGTTTCCATTATGAATACAGTAATTTATAATGGAAAGTTGACTAGAAGAGGAAGCAGACCTAAGATTTTTAGTATATAAATTTTCAGAGAAACAAAGTAATTTAAACAGTGCTACATACTGCACCGATCCATCCTGTTGCACTCTTTTCAGGAAACTGACGATCCTGGGATAGGAAAACAAATGTCCAGAATAAACAATGATTTAGAATGACTATGCATTGAAATATATTAGTTATTGCAAATATGAGGATATTTTAAGCATGGTGGTCGAAACCAGTCACCTTTAAACAACTCCAAACGTTGCTTGTTTCGAAATCACATATAGTTAAAATGGAATGATTTTGTCTTCGTTCAATCCACTGCACGGAGATTCGCTGATCTGTTACCCAGTTTATTAAACTTAGATAATAGTTACTGAAAAAGTAAGTAAAAATACTGAAAATACCTTGATGTATACATTAAAAAATATTCAGCTGGTTAGAATGGAGAAGTCCACATTCGGTATTGATACATTTTATATGATATATCCTGAAGTTAATTTTGAAAAATAAATGATTCGACAATACTATCTACAAAGTTGTATATAGGAGATCTGATGAACCAAGAATAATTAAGCTGGCTAAAAATTTCCACTATTTAATAACTAACATATTTGCTGGACATCAACAACAACAACAACAACAACATGTATTTACATAGCGCTTTAACATAGAAAAACGTGAGCCAAAAGAGGGTTTACAAGTGGTGACCACAAATTTGGTCAGAGGTGGGTACTAAAGAGAGAGAGGTGGAGAGGCAGAGTTTAGGGAGGGAATTCCACAGTTAGGGTGTTGAAAGGACAGCTGCCAATGGTAGGAGTAAGGGAGTGGGGGATACACAAGAGGCCAGAGTCAGATAAGTGAAGTGTTTGGGGAGGTTGTAGGGGTGGAGAAGATTACATAGCTAGGGAGGGGCAACCCATGAAGGGATTAAAACATGAGATAAGAACTTTACATTTGAGGTGTTGGGGGGTCCAGGAGCCGACGGAAGTCAGCAAGAACTTGGTGCGGGATATGATACGGACAGCAGAGTTTAGGATAAGTTGAAGTTTTTTCTCAAATTACCTCATCAAAAGCCCTCAATAATTTTGAATACTTCTATCAGATGTCCTCTTAACCTTTTTTCTAATGAAAAGTGCCCCAATTTCTTCAGTCTCTATAACTAAAGCCTCTCATCCCTGGTGTCATCTTAATGAACAAATTTCCTATGCATATTGCCACATACCATTTAATACCGCATACCTTCATTTTATCTACAAGCCTCCTTTATGCCACCTTATCGAATGCCTTTTGAAAATCCATAAACGCAACATCCACTGCATTTCCTTTATCAATAAAGTCTGTTATTTCCTCAAATAATGATTAAAATTGTCAGATACTACTTGCCATTTCCAAATCTATACTGGATATCTTTAATTACCCCATGTCACTCTGGGTGAGCATTAATTTCGGTCTGAATCATAGCCTTAAGAAGTATTCCCACTACCGATGTTGGGTTGACTGGTCTATAGTTACCTGGTTTATTCTTTTCTCTGTTGTTGAACAGTGGTGTTACATTAGTAACCCTCAAGTCTGCTGGCACAATTGGCCTCAGGATCTCTGGGCTAGGAAGGGGGAAATAAATCACATAGGGTTCCCCCTCGCCATGACTGTGTAGTAACCCCTGCAGGGCAATGTTCATGTGTGGGCAATGGGTGAGGAAAGAAATGAGTTTGACTGCCAAGCTCACCATAGTTGAATATCTTTCTGATATTTACTACCTAGACTGATTAAAGAATGACCAGTTGGGAGAGATAACCAGAGAAAACATCTCCAGGAAAAGAGGAGAGAAAACAAAACAAAAAAGGTATACCTTGATCTAAATTCTTCTGGGACTGAAAGCAGCTGGGCAGACATGGTCGTGGTATCTACAACATGTAACCTCACAGTAGGAGCAGGAGAACCAGCCTAATTTTAAGAAAAAAGTATTGCTTTGGTAACAAATATTGGCCTAAACTTTACAGGTGCGTGTCAGCAATATGGTTCCTTGCTGCTGGGATATACTTAGAAAATGTAAGCCATTTTGTACAATATAATTGCTCTACCTTGAAACACATTTCACGAAAAACTTATATTTCACAAATGTATATCATAATTTAGCTGAGATTATTATGAATGGTGCTCATCATATATGTTTTATTAAAGTATTTGTTTCTTGGAATGGACAGGGGTGAGCCTGTATTTTAACTTCTTTGCATAACAAAATGGCTCAAAGTCTAAGGGGAGGGAATTCTCCTCTTTGGGGCAGAGGTCCAACAGCTGGGGACTTTTACTTGCTCCTCCATACTTGTCCCAACCCTGACCAGGTTGAGGCTCATTATATATACACGGCGGACTCCCAGTAGGATTCTCACTAAAGTGAGCCCGTTAGTGCAAGCGTGAATACTCTGGCAGTGCTCCCCCTGGATACTGCTGGGGGAGATGGTTTCTCAGGGGAATGCAGCAAGAGCCAAGTCCGTGGCACTACGAGTGGCTCAGCTGCACAGGAGGGGAGGAAAAAGAGTGGGAGAGCAATAGTGATAGGGAATTCTATCGTAAGGGGAACAGATAGACGTTTCTGTGGCCGCAGACGTGACTCCAGGATGGTCTGTTGCCTCCCTGGTGCCAGGGTCAAGGATGTCACTGAACGGCTGCTGGGCATTCTGAAGGGGGAGGGCAAACAGTCAGAGGTCGTGGTTCACATTGGTGCCAACGACATAGGTAGAAAGAGGGATGAGGCCCTGCAACAAGAATTTAGGGAGCTAGGTAGCAGATTAAAAAGCAGGACCTCAAAGGTTGTAATCTCTGGATTACTCCCAGTGCCACGTGCTAGTGAGTGTAGGAATAGGAGGATAGAGCAGATGAATGCGTGGCTAAAGAGTTGGTGCAGGAGGGAGGGCTTTAGTTTCCTGGATCATTGGGTCTGCTTCTGGGGAAGGTGGGACCTGTACAAGTCGGATGGGTTGCACCTGAACCGGAACGGGACCAACATCCTTGCGGGGAGGTTTGCTAGTACTGTTGGGGGGGGGTTTAAACTAACTTGGCAGGGGGATGGGATACGGAGTGGAGCTATAGTAGGGGGTGATGCACAGACAAATATAGAGGAAAAAACAAGTCAGCCTGGAAGGCAGAGCAAATATGTAACGGCACAAGGGAGTATGGCAAGGCTGGATGGCATTTATTTTAATGCAAGGAGTCTTGCGAGTAAGGCAGATGAATTGAAGGTGTTGATGAACACATGGGGGTATGATATTGGTGCTATCACAGAGACATGGTTGAGGGAGGGGCAGGACTGGCAGCTCAATATTCCGGGGTATAGAATCTTCAGGCGAGACAGAAAGGGGTGTAAAAGAGGAGGGGGTGTCGCAATATTAATCAAGGAGTCAATTACTGCTGTAAGGAGGGATGATATCTTAGCAGGTTACTCTAATGAGGCCATATGGGTAGAACTTAAAAACAAAAAAGGGGCAAGCACTTTGCTGGGAGTATACTATAGGCCCCCAAACAGTCAGGGGGAGATAGAGGAACAGATATGTAGGCAAATCTCAGAGAAGAGTAGATATAATAGGGTAATAATAGTAGGGGATTTCAACTTCCCCAATATTAACTGGGATAGTCAGAGTGTAAAAGGCTTAGAGGGTGCGGAATTCTTAAAGTGCATCCAGGAGAGCTTTTTGAGCCAGCATGTAGAAAGTCCTGCATAAGAGGGGGCGGTACTGGACCTAATTCTAGGGAATGTAGCCGGGCAAGTGGTAGAAGTGTCAGTAGGAGAGCATTTTGGTGACAGTGACCATAATTCGGTGAGATTTAAGGTAGTCATGGAAAAGGACAAAGATGGACCGGAAATAAAGGTTCTAAATTGGGGGAAGGCCGATTTTGATATGATAAGGCAGGATCTGGCCAAAGTGGACTGGGATCAGCTACTTGTAGGAAAATCCACATCAGAGCAGTGGGAGTTTTTCAGAAAGGAAATAGAGAGAGTACAACGCCGACATGTTCCCGTAAAGGTCAAGGGTGGGACCAACAAGCCCAGGAAACCCTGGATGTCAAGGGATATACAAGAATGGATTAGGAAAAAAAGGGAGGCTTTTGGCAGATACAAAGGACTAAAAACAGTGGAAACCCTAGAGGAGTATAGAAATTACAGGGGGGTACTTAAAAAAGAAATTAGGAGAGCGAAGAGGGGGCATGAAAAAACACTGGCGGGCAAAATAAAGGAAAATCCCAAGGTATTTTATAAGTATATTAAGGGCAAGAGGATAACCAGGGAAAGAGTAGGGCCCATTAGGGACCAAAGTGGCAATCTGTGTGTAGAGCTGGAAGATGTGGGTGAGGTTTTAAATGAATATTTTGCATCTGTGTTCACTATGGAGAAGGACGATGCAGGCATAGAAATCAGACAGGGGGATTGTGATATACTTGAACAAATTAGTATTGAGAGGGAGTAGGTACTAGCGGTTTTAGCGAGCTTAAAAGTGGATAAATCCCCAGGCCCAGACGAGATGTATCCCAGGCTGCTGTATGAGGCAAGGGAGGAGATTGCAGGGGCTCTGACACAAATTTTCAGAACCTCTCTGGCCAAAGGGGAGGTGCCAGAGGACTGGAGGACAGCTAACGTAGTACCATTATTCAAGAAGGGTAGTAGGGATAAATCAGAGAATTACAGGCCAGTGAGCCTAACATCAGTGGTAGGGAAATTATTGGAAAAAATTCTGAGGGACAGAATTAGTCTCCACTTGGAGAGGCAAGGATTAATCAAGGATAGTCAGCATGGCTTTGTCAGGGGGAGATCATGTCTGACCAATTTGATTGAATTTTTCGAGGGGGTGACTAGGTGTGTGGATGAGGGTAGTGCAGTTGATGTAGTCTACATGGACTTCAGTAAGGCTTTTGACAAAGTCCCACATGGGAGACTGGTCAAGAAGGTAAGAGCCCATGGGATCCAGGGCAATTTGGCACATTGGATTCAAAATTGGCTTAGTGGCAGGAGGCAGAGGGTGATGGTCGAAGGTTGTTTTTGTGACTGGAAGCCTGTGTCCAGTGGTGTACCGCAGGGATCGGTGCTGGGTCCTTTGCTGTTTGTAGTGTACATTAATGATTTAGATATGAATGTAGGAGGTATGATCAGTAAGTTCGCAGATGACACGAAAATTGGTGGAGTGGTAAATAGCGTGGAGGGAAGCCTCAGGCTACAGGATGATATAGATGGGTTGGTCAGATGGGCAGAACACTGGCAAATGGAATTTAACCCTGAAATGTGTGAGGTGCTGCATTTTGGGAGGACTAACAAGGCAAGGGAATACACAATGAATGGTAGGACCCTAGGAAGGACAGAGGATCAGAGGGACCTTGGTGTGCATGTACATAGATCCCTGAAGGCAGCAGGACAGGTAGATAAGGTGGTTAAAAAGGCATATGGGATACTTGCCTTCATTAGCCGAGGCATAGAAAATAAGAGCAGGGAGGTTATGATGGAGCTGTACAAAACGCTAGTTAGGCCACAGCTGGAATACTGTGTGCAGTTCTGGTCGCCACACTATAGGAAGGATGTGATTGCATTGGAGAGGGTGCAGAGGAGATTCACCAGGATGTTACCTGGGCTGGAACGCTTCAGCTATGAAGAGAGACTGGACAGGCTAGGGTTGTTTTCCTTAGAGCAGAGAAGGCTGAGGGGGGACCTGATTGAGGTGTACAAAATTATGAGGGGCATAGATAGGGTAGATAGAAAGGAACTTTTCCCCTTAGTAGAGGGGTTAATAACCAGGGGGCATAGTTTCAAGGTAAGGGGCGGGAGGTTTAGAGGGGATTTGAGGAAAAACTTTTTCACCCAGAGGGTGGTTGGAATCTGGAACTCACTGCCTGAAAGGGTGGTAGAGGCAGGAACCCTTACAACATTTAAGAAGCATTTAGATGAGCACTTGAAACGCCATAGCATACAAGGCTACGGACCAAGTGCTGGAAAATGGGATTAGAATAGACAGGGCTTGATGGCCGGCACGGATACGATGGGCCGAAGGGCCTCTTTCTGTGCTGTATAACCCTATGACTCTGAGCGGTGAGGGACGTTAAAGGGGCTGAAGACCAAAATGAAGGCTCTCACTGAAAGTCTTAGCTGAGACAAAGGCTTTCTGAAGGGCTGTTCAGTGCTGAGTGGAGGCCACTACAAAACCCTTTCTCTCCAATGGAGGAATTTGTACTCTTTCCCAGGACTCACCGTCACCTTCCACATGGCAGCCCTGGTAGGTGGTGTTAACTGGGGGGGGGGGTGGGGGGAGGGGGGAGAGAAGGCAGCAAATCCACTGAGGATCTGGGCCCCATCCCCCTCTCTGCCACTATTTGAATGCAGCAGGGCGTGCGAAGGGGGAGCGGGGCAAGGAGTGATCCTAGTGGAGGCCAGGGGAGGCAAATCCTGGCAGCATTAGGCTTCACTACCTGAATTTTCTGACATTCACATCCAATTTTGGTTGGGAGTGTGGAGGAGAATTCCCCCTTAAGTGTCTGTAATATTATTTTTGAAAAACATTTTTTGATGGAAACTGGTTAACGGAATTGTACCTTGGGGTATGGAATCTTTACTGTTTCTGGGTACTGCCCATCGCCATAAAACGAATACTCTATAAGTGGAACTTCTGTATCATTGAATTCTCCATAGGCAAAAAACCTTCCGTCTGGTGACCACCATAAAGCATTATTTGAGGAGAACATTTCCTCTGCGAAAAGGGAAAAGGTATTACTTTGCTTTGTGATAATTTCAAGCACTTTACAAATAAGTATGACAGTGGGATATATTTTGATTATCTAGCAGCAACTGAAGTTAAATATTGTAGAACTGTGACTGTAAATCACCTAAATAATAGATCTGTTTGGTTTGGAAGCTGATGTACCAGGAAATACTAACACCAATAGTCTATCTCACCATTACTAATAACCATGATTGGTTGTGTTTTGCTGTAGTATGTTATGATATTTCATGGTTCACAATGCTATTGTTTTTAGGATACATTTATACTTCACAAAGCAAATTAAGAGCAAATTGCTCTTGAGTTTGTTTCAGGTTTGAACAGTCAACTTAGTCAGGCTCTTCCAAACTCGATCCTTATTTCCTGATGTTGAAATCAGTTTAAAACTTTTTGATGCTCTAATATCATGAGGTTACCATGTTTGTTGTAACTGGCTGCTGAAGTACCGGGGAACAGTGTATTATTAAAACAGAAGTTTTAATTACCATTATTCCAAATTGTCAATTACTTTGATAATGCATCAGTAAAACTTTTGTACCATGTGCTACACAGAAAATGTTAATTCCACCGACCACTCTGCATTCTTAGCTTGACATGCGGAAGATCTTAAATAAAAACAGAAAATGCTGGAAATACTCAGCACTGCAGGTCAGGCAGCATCTGTGGAAAGAGAAACAGAGTTAACGGTTCTGGTCGATGACTGTCATCGACCTGAAACGTTGGGCTGGATTTTTTCTTGGGGTCGGGTTGGGGTCGTGTAATCAGCATTTCGTGTTCCCCCCCCGACTCCAGATTAATGTGGATGCCTGATGCAATTTTCACTTAGTTGGGCAATTGAGTTGGAGCATGTGGGAACCCATGAACTAATTAGTGTTTTCAGTCTGAAAGTCGCCTCTGATGATGTCATCATTGCTGACTGCCTAGTCTCAGAGACTGTTGGTGAGAGAGGACCTGCCTGGCTTTTGATGTGAGTGGACCTGGATGCAAAAATGGGGGGGGGGGGGGGGGGGGGGGGCGGGTGGTAGAGGAAGGGGGGGGGGAAGAAAAGAGAGAGAGAGAGAGAATATGAATTTTTTTGGCAACCAAGTCCTCCCAGGCAGTCTCTGAAGACATTCAATGCAGCAGCATCAGAGGCGACGTTCACACCTAATACTACTACTACTACCTTCATCACATCTCCGTTGTAATAGTGGACCTGCAGCCGATAGTCAGCTATCCACTTGTGCTCCCGCCAGGTTTCACTGGAGTGTTTCACACCAGGCGTGCTTCACGTCAGAAGAGGGTTAAACTAGCTACAGCGTTTCAAAATGGCATTACAGAGCCAATTTAGAGCTTGTTAAGGGCTTTAATGGCCTCTCCCGCCTCTTGAAGGTGGGACGGAGTCGGGAACCCCGCGACTGATTCTGTCAAAATTGCGTGGAGGCGGGATGGAGGCGGGATGGGGTCGGAAACCCCGACCCCGCAAATTTAACCCCCCACACGCTTCCAAACCCGACTCCATGGGTCATTCAAAATCCAGCCCGTTAACTCTGTTTCTCTCTCACAGATGCTGCCTCACCTGCTGAGTATTTCCAGCATTTTCTGTTTTTATTTCATATTTCCAGCATCCGCAGTATTTTGCTTTTGTGTTTGTGTGGAGGATCTTGTTTACACTATGGTCTGGGATATGCAGTTTAACTGTGAGACCTCCAGCTTCAGTAGCCGTATATTCTACTGCTACAGTGCAAACCGCTGTGCTATCACTTGATTAAGTCCATATTTATACACCACCTTCAGCATCACATGAAGTAGAAGCTGCTAAAGTTGGTGCGTAATTGGGGCAAGATTTCCTCTATTTGCTTTCTGTAACAAAACTGTAAATACTTATGGGGGTATTTTCTCTGTTGACTATTTACAGCAAAATTATAAATACCATAATAAAGAACGCGTTTACAGTGTACAATAGTGAATGGAAGAAATCTTTCCCCAGAGGATTTTTTTGGCTCTTTAATCCCAACTAATTTCAGTACTATACACCATTTTTCAACAAGACATATGCAGGTGGCCTGACACTGGTGCTTAAAGCAATTTTTCCTCTGAGGACTGTGTAGCCTCTGTCACAGATTTTGCAAGACTATGAGATTCGCTGCATGGGTAAATCGCACTGCAGTACATACATTCCTGCCATTTAGTGGTAGGGCATGTTAGACAACAGCATACTGCTCAGATGGGTCACCTGGCCATTTAAAAAAAAAAGCTTTCAGTTCACACACCATGATGGAAAAACAAGACATGATTTCCAGTAATACACATAATGCACAGTAATCTTGTTCCTAATCATTACATAACAAATCCTACTGGAAATGTGTGTGTGTAAACATAAGGCAAGGGTAGGTGCAGATGGACCCCATGTTTGAATAGCCTGCCAGCACTCAATGTTGTGGTTAACACATATAAAAAGTCTACTTGGACAAGGTACTGAAGGGTTTCTGCTGCCCAAGGAAACTGAGGTCTTTATATTTCCGGGGAGGGAGTGAGGTGGGGGGAGCAGAGGGGGGCAGTTTTGCCAGGTTTCCCCTCAGGTCCTGCCAAATTTAACAGCAGGACCTGATGAACATTGTTGGAATCCGTTTCCCGGCCGCACCCAGCCAGATTGAGAGCCTGGCTGGCTGTCGGGCGGGTAGGCCTTCGGCGCCAAGCCGCAGCTGGGGAGCAGAGAGGAGGGAGTGAGAGATCAGGGGGCGGGTGGACATCGTTGGGGAAAGCCCGGAGAGATTGGGCGGGGGAGGTGAGGGGGGTGGAGAAGATCGCAGCGGGCCCATGGAGGAGATCACGGGGGGACCATGGAGAAGATTGTGTGGGGGATGGGCGTGGGAAAATTGCATGGTGGGGCGGGAGAGCCAGGAAGGAGATCGCAGGCCTGGGAGGACATCGGGAGGGCGTCAGATCATGGTGGGGGGGGTTGGGGTTCTGCTGGCTGAGGAGGTTAACAAGGTAACTTGGAGGGCCGCGGGGAAGCACTCCTGCTCCTCCTGGCCCACTAGCAGTGTTGGAAAGGCACTTACCTGTTCCATCCAGCAGTCCTCGCCCCCCTTCAGATGCTAGGTTGCCTGAGGCCTGGGGAATCCGGCCGGCCAGTGTTAAAGCTCAAACACAGATAAAATCTTAGGCATGCAGTCTCCTTAAAATATTGAAATAAGGATACCATGTCCTGAGAACGGGTTGGTAACCCGCTTCCGTTAAAACTGGAAGTGGGCGGGTTCGAGGCAGGTTGGGCTTGGGATTTAAAATTTTTATATTTAAATTTTCCACCCAACCCAAACCCATCCGTTTTGGGGGTTAAAATTACCCCCGTATCTCAGCATAAACTATCACCTCATCGATGGAGGTGAGAAAAGGGAAGAAAAACAGGCAGAAAAATCCTATCAAGGCAAGTCAAAAGTTGCAGGGAACTAAATATGAACTTCTGAATGTTAGCTCTACTTTATTAACTGAAATAATCATATACATAAGTTTACCCTCATAAATCCAGTCAGGGATCCCATTGTAAATTTTATTTTTCTCCCCATTGGTTGTTACGGCTTTAGCAGAGCTTGTGGGGTCAGTTTTAAGGTAAATATTGTTATTCCAAACATAGACCTAAAGGGAGGAAGAGAATCAGGCTAAAATGTTGTTTAGAAATTCTCTCAATGTTTTAGGCAATAAATAATACACACATTTACCATTATTCCAGCAGCTGGCTCCAAAATCTATCTAAAATGCCAGAAATGAAAACTTTGTGGAAACTTGCAAATAATTGCTATGGCTGGAATTTTCTTTGGGGAGATGGGTTGGGGTTAGCGACAGGGGGGTCTGAGGCGGACGGTAGGCTGGATTTCCCGCAGACCCTGCCGACTTTACCGGCGGGGCCTAATTCGAATGCGAGGCCACAGTTTCCCGCCCGCAGCCAGCTAGCTTGAGAGGCTGGCTGGCTGCAGGTGGGTAGGCCTCAGTTGCGAGGGGTCGGTCCGGGGGAGGGATCGCGGGATGGGGGTCGACAATCGGCGGGGCGGGGCAGGGCGGGGGGGCCAACAATTGGGAGCAGGTTCGGCAATCGGTGGGGGTTTGGGTTGGCAATCAGGAGGAGGGAGAGAGGATCAGTGGGGGGGGTTGCAGGATCGGCAGGGGATCAGGGAGGTCGAGGATCGGCAGGGGATCGGGGATGTCGGGGCTCAGCAGGCAAGCGGGGATCGCAGGGGGGGGCTGGGAGTCGGCCAGGGATCGGCAGGGGGGCCAGAGGATCAGGGCCAGCCACCGAAGGATCGTAGCCAGCCTCATCATCATCGTTGAGGGGGGGAGGCCTGGGGTGTTAGGGGTGCAGGCCTGAGGAGGCGATCGAAGGCCTCGTTAGGGGGTCTCCGATCGTGGGGGGTGGGTTAGGTAGGGACCCTGGATCCAGGAGGTAGGTATAAATCCACTCGCCACTTGGATACAGCAGCCCCTGCCTCGGTTTAACTGCCGGGTTTCACAAATTGTGTGAAACCCGTCCACAGGTAGTTAAATTCAAAATGGATGGGGAAAAAGAGGCTTCCAGCCTCATTACAATATTTAAATTGAGATAACGCCCCCTGGGAGCGGGTTGGTTGCCCACCCCCCGTCCCGCCTCTGGCAAAACCGGAAGTAGGCAGGTTGGAGGCGGGATCAGGTCGGGAATCCCATTTTTAACAATTTAACTGCCCCCACGCTCCAAACCCACGCGTTTTTAGGGGAAAACTCCGGCCTATATTTGATCTTTTTTAGTATATATATATATATATTGTGAAATGTTCTACGTTACAAATTTTTTATACATTTAACTCAGCACAAGTTTGCACATTATTCATTCTAAATTATCAATGCTTAATTTTAAATAATATTAAAGAGGCACACATTCAAGCTTGATAATCATAGTTAAATATGTTCAACTTACCAATTTGTGACCCACTGGAGCCCATGCAATGTACTGTATCTGCTGAGGAAGACTTGCGTTGGTCACAAATTTACTATGGAAGAAAAGATTTTAAAAATAGAACATTAACATATTTTTGTCATGAAGTACAAATAATAACAAATGAAACAATGCTCAGCTTCTTTATCCAAAAATTGTTACTAACCCAGACTTCAAATCATAAATAGAATATGAGGCTGTAAAAGAATGTCTCCATAGCTGTGAAGAAATTTAAAAAAAGCATCAATATACAACAACTTGTATTTATAAAATGCCTTTAACATAGTAAAACATCCCAAGGCACGTCACAAGAGCTTAATCAGATGAAATTTTGCATCAAGCCAAAGAAGGAGACGTTAGAACAGGTGACCAAAGGATTGGTCAAAGAGGTAGGTTTTAAGGAGCATCTTAAAGGAGCAGAGAGAGGTGGAGAGGCTGAGAGGTTTAGGGGGGGAATTCCAGAGCTTAGGGCCCAGGGCTGAAAGCACGGCCACCAAAGTTGGGGGCAAAGGAAGTGGGGGATACACAAGAGGCCAGAGTTGGAGGAACGCATAGTTCTCAGAGGATTGTAGGGTTGGAGGAGGTTCCAGAGATAGGAAGAGGCGAGGCCATGGAGGGATCTGAGCATGAGGATGAGAGTTTTAAAATTGAGGCTTTGATGGACTGGAAGCCAGTGTAGATCAGCGAGCACAGGGGTGATGGATGATAGGATCTTGGTGCGGGCTAGGAGATGGGCAGCGGAGTTTTGGATAAGCTCAAGTTTATGGAGGGTGGAAGGTGGGAGGCTGGCCAGGAGAGCATTGGAATAGTAGAATCTAGAGGTAACAAAAGCATGGATGAGAGTTTCAGCAGCAGATGGGCTCAGGCAAGGGTGGAGACAGTGATATTATGGAGGTGGAAATAAGTCATCTTGGTGATGGAGAGGATATAGGGTTAGAAGCTCAGCTCAGGGTTAAATAGGACACCAAGGTTGTGAACAGTCACGTTCAGTCTGAGACAGTGGCCAGGGAGGGGGATGAAATCGGTGGCGAGGGAATGAAGTTTTGTAGTGAGGGCTAAAGACAATGGCTTCTGTCTTCCCAATGTTTAATTGGTGAAAATTTCTGCTCATCCAGGAAAGGATGTAGGACGAGCAGTCTGACAACATAGAGGCAGCTAGGTATCATCAGCGTACATGTGGAACCTGACATTGTGTCTTCGAATGATATCGTCGAGGGGCAGCATGTAGATGAGAACTAGGAGGGGGCGCCAAGGATAGATACTTGGGGGACTCCAGAGGTAACAGTGCAGGGGTGGGAAGTGAAGACGTTGCAGGAGATTATCTGGCTATGACTGGATAGGTAAGAGTAGAACCAGGCGAGGGCAGTCATACTCAGCTGGGCAAGAGTAGAGGTTTGAAGGAGGATGGTGTGGTCAACTGTGTCAAAGCCTGCAGACAGGTCAAGAAAGAAGAGGAGGGATAATGCACCATGGTCTTAGTCACAGAGGATGTAATTTGTAACTTTGATTAGGGCTGTTTCAGTGCTATAGCAGGGGCAGAAACCAGATTGGAGATGTTCAAGTATGGAGTTGCAGGAAAGAATGCCATAGATTTGGGAGACGATAACATGCTCAAGAACTTTGGAAAGGAAAGGGAGGTTGGAGATGGGGCGGTAGTCTGCAAGGACAGCAGGGTCGGGGTGGATTTTTTGAGGAGGGGGATGATGACGGCAGATTTGAAAGGGAGCGGGACAGTACCTGAGGAGAGAGAACCATTTAAAATATCAGCTAACATGGAAGGTAATAACAGTAAGGAAGGTAATAAAAACAGAAAATGTTGGAAATACTTAGCAGGTCAGGCAGCATCTGTGGAGAGAGAAACAGAGTTAACGGCCGCAATTTTGCCAGCGCTCAGAGGGCGGGTTTGGAGGTGGGTCAGAGGTTAAATTCGATTTGATTGACGGCGGGTTCCGATCCCGCCGTCAACCCGCCTCCAAACAGCTTTCCCAAGTGTCGGATCCCCGATTTGCGAATGGACCCAATACCTAGCGGCGGGAACCGGATTAAAGGCAATTACCTGCCTATTAGCAGGTACTTGTCAGTAGTTTTCAGCCTGTTTTTGGATTTTCCTGCTTCTGGGTCGGGTTTCCCGACGTCCGGACACCACGCCAGGTAAGTGTGGTGTGTTATGAGTCTGCTGTAATGTTTGTGGAATGATGACAGCTGCAGAAGTGGTGTGAAGGATCCAATGTTGCACAGTTTCAGAGCAAAGAAAATGTTGGTTACTGCATTTTTTAAACATTTACAGATTTCTTTAGCTTACCAGTTTTTAAATCCAACTATATGTCCAGTGCCACCTCACTGTGAGAACCTCTCTCACCAGTGACAGATCGCTTCTGTCACCTCACCTGCAGCTGACATCTATTCCAGCATATGGAGGGATTCATTGGAGAGCCTGGGTGCAAGAGTTCACCTTTGTGCAGTGATTGTCAGTGTTTTCAGCACCTCAATGCTGTCAAACACTGAAAAATCAATTGTCAAAATAAAATTGTGTATGGTCCCTTTACGGAAACTGGCAGATGACGCATCATCAAATGACGTCATCAGACCCACTTCCTGTTAATTGGCCGGCAAGCCCGCAGGGCGGGCCTAACAAGGCCAATCAAGGGAAAATCATGTCTGTGGAGCGGAGGCAGCTGGGGGCGGGACTGGAAGCCGGAAACCATCTGCCCCGCACCCATCCTGACACCGCTGACAAAATCACGGCCAACGTTTCAGGTCAATGACCTTTCTTCAGTAAGGAGGGTTAAGTTGGGTGGTCAGTCGTTTAGTGGGAATAGAGTCAAGAGAGTAGGAGATGGTTCTCATGGACAAGATAAGCTTTAAGAGGGCTTGAGGGGAGATAGGAGAGAAACTAGAGAGAGATACAAGTAACTTAGCTGGTGCGCAAAGTACTGCAGATCCACACAGAAAAAATCTACCAGCCACAAGGAGCAGGCATTCCTATTTCTAAAAAAACCTCATCGTTTATATTATACACATAATGGAAATATCACTTTAAATAAGAGGTCCTATGGAATCTCACGGACCATAATGATAAAATTAAACAAAGACTGTCTTTTGGGGGGAAATCAATAAATATTTTAATATGAAGACTCATCCAGATATTTTCCAAATTTATTGTAAATAAATTGTGAAAAGTATTTGGATATATCGTTAGTGTACTTATTGTAAAGGGGCTGAGACTCAGCTGTCCCAGAATTTTTTTTCCTCAAATACATTCTACAGCCTTTGCTACCCATTCATAGTCAGAATGGAAAATCGCTGGGAGGGTGGAGGGAGTTGCAACATTCTGTTTCAAAATGCATGGAAACTCTTAAGTCAGACTTCCTTTATGGAAAAATGCACTGTAAAGGTGTCCACATCTACCTGCAATACCAATTAAGGCAATGCTATGATAGGCCTTTGCAAGATAAAAAGACCCTTCATGTAAAATCAGATGAAAACCTATCACTGGTACTGTATTTTGACCATAAGAGTTAGCATGCAGTTGCAGCACTGAATGCGGGAATCTGCTAACCCTTATCACAAGCATCAATGTGATGATGAAAGGTAATGATTTTGTGCAATAAATCAAATTTTAATTTAATTCTAAGGCCAGTCTTCACTTATGCTTAAATTTTAAGTCCAACATGGCGACAGCTTTGTGAAATTTTCATGGGCTGCTCCCAGAGCAGTTTGACCCGCTGCAGAACCAGTGTCCAGCTGTTAACCTAACCTCAGGACATGTTCTGCCGCTCTTGATAAAGGTTCAATGGCCCTAAGAGAGCTCCCTTGCTACCTCTCCTGAACATGACCCTGCTGGGAGATTTGCTGCTCTGGTCATTTCTGCACACTTTCCCCATCTCACACTTTTGCTGCCAGCAGTTACTTCCTAACAGGTAATTGATTTTTTGCAGGCCCATATCCTTCCCCCTCCCCCTCCTCCCACCTGGTCCAATGATTCCTGCCGCACCCACTGCCTTCTAACTCTGCTTGACCTGAATTTGCACTTAGTCTAACTCCCATGTGCAATGCCATGGGAGATGATTAGTGTTTTTTAATTCTACAAATAATGGATTTCATATTGAAACCCAGACTTCAAAAGATCCTACTTTATACTTTTGGCCAAAATGATGATGCAGAATCTTTTTTGTTGCACAATTTCATTTGACTGGATAGAATCATAAGCTGAACAGTAAATTCCAGGAGGGACTATAAATTTGACAATAAAATGAAAGGTATATTTGTCAGGAATTAAAACTTTAGATAATTGTTGTGTTAATAATGGAGGTATTCTTTGTCAGACTACTGGGATATAGAGGCTGTGTCATTCGCCTTGCAATACGAGAAGGTTCCTATTAAGAGTTTCCTTTTCATATATGCTGTACGATTCTCAAATATCAGGCCTGATGCATTCATTTCTTTTGTTCTCTTTAAAACAATAATAAATATTACTTAAAATGTCATATGTTACCTTTGAAAAATTACTTTCCAGAAGAACATAATTTTCATCAGGTGAGACCATGTAATAACCAGCTGCGACCTCCTCCTATATATTGAAAGTTACAGACAAAATTAAAACTTAAGCCTACTTTGCTTTTTATTGTAAAATTGCTTTATTTCATCAGCACAATACACACTGATGCTAGCTTTTGTAAATAAGTGGACCTGTAACAGACATTCAATACATTATAAAACCAATTAAGTCAGAAACTGAAAAACTGGGATTTGTGCGTACGCCTATCAGTAACCAGTGAGATGTACCTACTGTCACTTATGGTTACTTCAAGTCAGAGCATTCAATCCAAAATTTGTTAACAGGTTGATATCTAAGGAAATACATGAGCCCCAAAATTGTGGGGCTCTGTAGGTAAGATGAAGACTCACTGGGGGCAAGCGGGGTCACAAAATTGGATGTGCAGGCTAGTGTACCTAATTCTTAGCAATCTATTTTGTAGCAAAGAAAAATCCTGGCATTTTCAAAAGGGAACTAAGGGCATAAGCTCATTATAGCTGCCAATTTCATTTACACTTGTTCCTCACTGGAACTCGAAACTTTCTTGCCAGCAGCACTGTTCGGCAATTTGAAATGAGTGCAGGAAACTTAAAGGTGAGTATCACTTTCCAATTTGTCGTTGGCAAGTTAGTTTTTTTTTTGCTTTTTATAACGTTTTATTTTTGATACATTAATTTTTATTGTCTAGGCCTGAATTTTTTGTTCTACAAGATTTTTGTTTACAACTTCATTTTTTAAAACATTACGCTTCCAAGTGCAGGATCTCTTGTTGCAATCAAAGTAGCCTGCAGCCTGGATAGAAATTCCATTGGCAGGGGGCGGGCAGGGGTGGACAATGGTGCTCTTAGATTTGGAAGAGGAAGAATACTTTTTGAGGAGAGGAGAAAGATAGATGTGGCTACACTTCATGTGTTATGTAGATGCCCATCTTTACCACGGGCCCAACATTTACTTGCCACTTGTCCACAGATTCTATTTCATGCCTCAATACTCAATACTTTCACTTCTATTTTGCCAGGCACTTTTTATCGCTCCCATCCAGCCCTGAATCCTTGGCAAATACAGACAAATATTTGCAATCCATTTGGACTTTCTGACAGTTGAAACAATGGGCTGAATCTTGACAGGGGTGGGCTACGTAGGCGGGTGGGTGGAGTTTCTGTTGGGAAACGGGGAAGTTCTGGTATCCCCGCATGCTCCAGCATGCCTAGTTTGGTTTGACAGGTTCTCCGCTTGAAGTCAGCCTGATTGACAGGTTTGGCTTCCAGTCAGACGGGGAACGCTCAAGAGCAGGCCACAGCTGCAGTTAAGTCACCTGCTACTGCTAGTGGGAGGGGGTCCGATCCCCAACCCGGGGGAGGTGGGTGTATGGGGGGGGGGGGGGGTGGTCTGATGAATTGAGGGAGTTTGAAGGGCCTAGGGGAAAGCACTCCTGCTCCTCATGGCCCACAAGGAGTGCTGTAAAGGCACTTAACTTCTCCCCGAAACTGTCCTCACCTCCCTTCAGCTGCCATGCTTCCTGGGGCCTGAGAAACCCGTCCGGCCACAGTTAAACCTGCAAAGCATGTTAAATCAGAGGCTGCCAGCCTCATTATAATATTTAATTGGCCAACCCACCTCCTGGGAGTGGGTTGGCTGTTCGCCCCTTGTCCCGCCTCCGTTAAACCCGGAAATGGGCGGGTTGGGGCCAGGTTTGAGATTTTAACAGTTTTAACATCTCACCCTACCCCAGCCCACCTGTTTTTGGGAGTTAAGATTCAGCCCAATATTTCTTCTCGTTGGTCTAACTTACCTTTAAATGGCCACATTCCTTTAAATTTGAGCTGCTAGCTGGGTTTGCAACTTGCCTCATTAGGGTAGATGCCAGCAGAAGGCCAAGCCTGTGCTGGGAGTTTGTTCTAATTACTCAAATAACTTGACCGTGCAAAATTGCACTGTCAGTTCAGTGTACTGTGGGCTAGCTTAGCACTGGCAGATAGCCACTCCTGGCACAGCTTGTGCTGGGAGCTCAGAATCAGGGCTGTGTTTTAAATTATATTTATTAGTATTTGTTACTTTTTTTTCAAAAGTAACTGTCGTTGAGGTGGCTTTTTCTGTACAACTTAGTAAACCATTTATAGCATTGCTGCACTTTTCATTGAGACACATAGACCATTGTAGAGATCTATATTTTAATGATTTCACCATTCAACTGTCTTTCAAGATGTTATTATAGCTGCTAGTCCTGTTCTTATAAGCTGTTTTCAAATTAAATTTCACTCTTTATTTAACTGAGTACATTATTTTCATTTAGTTTTTTTTTTAATTACCCTGGTTTGCTATTCACTTTGCTACAAATAATGTCACTGGTGACAGGAAAGTATTAGTGCAAAACAACACATTAGTAAATGTTACTAAACATGGCTTCATAACCTTAAAATATAAAACAAGGAAGGTACTTACAAAAGTGGTGTTGGGTAGAAAGATACTAGATTTGTCTGTTTCAACATTATAGCGAATAACATTTCCTTCTTTGGTTTTATGTAGGTATTCATTCTCTAAAAATAATAATATAGCTATGTAAATTTTCTGAAGTATGAATACATTTGTAAAGACAATATTTTTATTTAATAAAAGAACGCACAATTCACAAACTCCTTTCAGAGAACAGATCCTTCCTAACACACAGACTATGAAGCTATCAATGGGGCCCAAGATCAATCTTATCCCAATATAAATTCCTTTTCTTTCAACAGCCAGTAACTGTAGACATGAGGAGGCACAGTAAGGATAAGACCTTTGACCCCCCTCCTCCTTTCAGTTTCCTCAGCTAACATGTACAGATGTCAGATGGGGTGCAATTTTAAGAAGGTATGAATAAACAATGCAATTGCTGGGTCAAGCAAACTCTCCTTCAAGGAACAGAAACCAAGATGGCTAAAAGAACCAACCATTCAATGCTGAGTCTGCATTATGGGACAAAGACCTCAGTAACCCTTTTTTGAGCTGTAGTGCACACCAGGTGCACAGGCCCTTAGTGCCACACCAATTTCACCAAATCCAGCTGGACCACATCAAGGGTTATCGGGCCTCATTCTCTTCTGCCAAAGCTGCTCACTACTCTAGGATCATCCTGTAGAGCAAGGATAACTCCAGGCATCTTTTCTTCACTACCAACCATCTCCTTAAGCCCAACGACAAGTGTGAGTAGCTCATGAACCTCTTTGTCACCAAGTTGAGAATGTCTGTTCAACTGCCTCTGTTGCTTCCCTCCTTTCCACTGCCCACCATCCCAAACCTTCCACCACTTCCCGCTGAACCCAGCCGTGAGCTCGCATCTTTCTCATCTTGTTCATGAGTAAAGTTTTAGAGTTAAAGAGGGGTGATTTGATAGAGGTGTACAAGATTATGACAGGTTTGGATAGGCTAGACAGGGAAAGGCTGTTCCCACTAGTTGCTGGATGTGAGGAAAAACTTCTTTACGCAGCGAGTGGTGATGACCTGGAATTTGCTGCCGACGGAAGTGGTGGAAGTGGAGACACTCAATGTTTTCAAGGGGAGACTGGATAGGCACTTGAGGGAAATAAACTTACAAGGCTATGGGGATAGAACGGGGGAATGGGACTGACTGGATTGCTCTGCAGAGAGCCGGCATGGACTCGATGGGCCAAATGGCCTCCTTCTGTGCCGTTATGGCTCTATGACCCTATGAGACCCACCTCTTGCTCCCTTGACCCCATTCCGTCTAAACGGCTGACCACATAACTTTCCTTTCTGGGCTCCATGTTAGCTGACATAATAATACCCTCTCCATAAATTGCAGCTCATCCAAAATTTGCTGCCCAAATCCGATCCTGCACCAGGTCCCACTTGCCCATCACACTTGTCCTTGTTGATCTATAATGTGCCCCAACCCCTCCAATTTAAAAGTCTGATCCTCATGTTTAAATCCCTTCATGGCCTTGCTGCTCCCTATCTCTGTAACCTCTTCCAGCCCTACAAACCCCAACCACCCACCCCACAACTCTCTGTTCCTCTGACTCTGGCCTCCTATGCATTCGCTCTCTCTTCGTCCCACCATTTACGGCCGTATCTTCATCCACTTAAACCCCACAATCTGGAATTCCCACCTTAAATCACTCTGCCTCCCCACCTGTCTCTTCTCCTTTAGGACCCTTCTTAAAACCCACCTCTTTGACCAACCTTTTGGCCACCCCTCTTATTATGGCTTCCTTTAGCTCGATGTCCATTTTTGTCTGATTACATCTTTGTGAAGCACCTTAGGATGTTTCATTACATTAAAGATGCAATATAAATGCAAGTAGTTGTTATTGTAATATATACTGCACATGTGCAACTGGGAAACAGCAGGACTCAGGTTTCACTCGGGTTGCCAACACTCCCAGATTGTCTCCTTGAACTGAGGATCGATCTCCCAGACACTGCTGCCAGCAGCCTGGGAGAAAAGTGCCTTGTATTGACGGTTCACGCCTGCACGTCTCTATAGTCTGGAGGTGCATTTTGTGTCTGTCTTTTGCCTCAGCCATTCCCAGCAACTTGGAGCTAAGAACAAACGCTGAGAGAGAGAGTTACCAGAGGGTGCCAGTGCAGCAAAGTTGACTTTTAAAAAAATTTAGAGGCAGGGAAATTTTTTAAAAACCACAATCACTGAGTGCCAGCTCCTCACCATCTTCTCGTACTCCTGACCAGTGAGAAACACACTGGAAGTGGATTGTGCATCTTTTTAAAACAATGTTAGTGTAAGTTTGATATACATTAGTTTAGTGACTAGAAAAGGTATTCTGCTTTTTATGAGGACATGTCTCAAACTTAGGTATTTTAAATGCAAAAGAAATTACATTTTACGAAAATTCTTGGGCCTAGAAATTTGGGCACGCCTATTTTTGGACATCTTACACAGCGGGTAACAGGGGAGGTCCGAGGAGCCCCGGATTTTGGGCCTCGGACCTCATCATAGCGTAGATGGTGCTGCGGTAGGAGCCCGCACAGGTTAGTGCTCCAATTTCCAGGTAAGTGACTGGGTTGGATCGCGAGGGTCTGGATGAGGAACAGGCGGGCCTCGGAGTCCGTGACTGGAGTTCGGTGGGGGGATCGAATAGGAAGATCACAGACCTCGGAGTACTGCTGGGGATTCGGGTGTGCTGTCAGGGTGGGGTGGGGGGGGTGGGGGGAGAAGGTTGGAACGGGAGTGAGGTCGGAGATCTCGGGACCGAGAGCAGCGGTGATTATGGTATGTACTTACCTTTTTTTACTTACGTGGTGTTTACCGTTGGTTTTCCCAGAGGCAATCAGCACTGGCGCTGGCTGCCTCAGAGCAAACCAAAGTTGCAGCAGGGACCAGAAGCAGGTGTTAGGTCCCTTATATGCATATGCAAATGGACTAATGCCTGCTTCAGACGTAGGTAAAGGATGCCTCTTGTTTGTCCTTTACCAAGATGGCATCCAGCGCGATTCGCGACAGAAGTGTGTGCGCGCGCATGCATCAGACGGCATTTTGGTCCCCAAATGGCACCCGTAGCGCCCAAACAATGGGCGCTACCGATTCCAGTTTCACACCCTAGTTCTTTTCGATCATTGAAATTTAAAAAAAATATATTTCTGCCATGTTTGAGTGAAGAGGGAAACCCTATTTAAATACATTCTTTGAATGCTTAACTGATTTATTACCATTATTAAGGAGCTATGTCTCAGCCTGGCTTGCCCTTTCCAATTTCTCTGGTGGATAGAGGTCTTGTCTTGCAATCAGAAGGACTACATATAGTTAAATGGAATGAGCTGGTTTATTGTTTAAGAGCTAGACTGGGGATTTAAGACTCCGAAAGCCCGCTGAGTAATGAGGGCTCTGCTGGTGAGGGGTCGCCGGGCCACCTGACCGGGTGCAAGTCGTAGCTGCTGGGTTATAAATTCTCGAGACACTTTGGATATTTAAATTCAAAATAATCGATCCAGGTTTCTGGACCCCTTCAGGCTTTTAGTGCTAATTTTTCCATCCCTTCTCCCACCACATGTCTATGTAAACATTTTGAGCTCATTCTGGAAGTACTCAGGACTTTGAGTAAACTGCTAAAACAAGAGTTGCTGAAAATAGATGTCTCTCCTGAATTTTTAAATTTTGTATCCTATGTATAGTTTGTACGTTTATACAGTATTAGATACAATGAAATGCATTACAGAGCTACATGTCGTCCTTCACTGGTTTTACGCTGCTTCTGTAAACGAAAGGGAAAAGGTGAGCCTGTTATGGTGCAACGTGCTACATTTCAGATGTTCATACAGCATCTCCACAGTACAATAGAATACACATTTTGTTATTTTCTTTTTAGGATGAACTAATCTGTTTTTTTACATTATTCAAAACTTATGGAGTAATGCAAAGTTTAAACAAATGATAGAGTTGCATTGATTTTCTAATTAAATAATGTAGGTACCAGATTCTAAAAAGAAATCGATCTATTTTCACTCATTAACTTCTGCACATGGGTAGTACTGGAGTAAAGATTAAGTTAATGATTAAAGTCAAATGCTGATTCAGTTATGATATTGTGCAAAATCTTAAATGGACTGTCTGGGTATTGCTCTTCACTCTGGTGGGGGTGGGAGTGCAGCAGAGAGAGAGAGAAAAGAAGAAAGGAAGAGAGAAATAGTGTTGCCCCGCCAGAGGTTAATTAAACTTGTGACGAACATAGCAGCTTTTCTTAGGCTTTAGTTTTTAAAGACATAGCTGGCAATCAGGAGTGGGAACCCTGGCTGATTTCCCCCCTCTCTAACCCAGGGAAGCTGAGGCTAACTGTAGCACCCCTACCGCCACCCTGACTGAGGTGACATAACTCAGCACATAGCGGGGATCAAACTTTTGACGTTCCTGGTATGTCTGGCTCATATTGTTTACATATTTACACTGATTGCCTCCGCTTTGAGTTCGCAGGAACTTAATTAAACCTTTACCTTCAACGATGTAGTCCTGGAGGTGGTTGAGTGATCAAATGCCATGTGATCTAAGGCCACATGATGTCACGTAATCAGATATCACATAATCAGATATCACATAATTAAACTTCCAGGAATACGTCCAACCAGAGTTGGCAATCGACAATACAGGTCACCTGGACCAGTGCACATGAGCTCTATGGTCACCAAGCATCAAATTATCAAAGCCTATAAATCTGAATTGAGACAAGTGATTTGTTTGCATACACTGGTCCTTTGCTTTTTATCTCATTTTTGAAAGACTTGTATCTCAGAAGTAACTTGGTCCAACATATTTTGAGTTTGTGAGAATTTGTAGTCAGCTCTTTGTAATTGGGGTCGGTCAAGGCTCAGCAAGCTGCTCACTGGGGCATCATGACTGAGCCGGATCCTGATTTCCACACATGCACTCCCTCTCTGTATTTTCCAACTGAGCACAGAACAGAGACTGAATCTGGGGCTTTCCTAATCTGTATGGCTCAGTAGCACACCATGCCATACATTTAACCAAGGGCCAATCGGGGGGGCCCATCAATCCCTTTCTTATCCAATTATTTATGCAGCTCTTTTGGAAGAGCTTCCTATAAAGTTGGTTCCTTAGTTGTATTAATAAGTCAGTTAAAATTTAATTCAGGCTACAGTTGTACTATAGTTACTGTATTCAGATCAATATCTGTAACATGTTATGCACAGTTGGCAGACAGGAATTTTATGTAAGATCAGCAGCCAAAAAGCAATGTAATTATTTAAAGCTATTTTTTTAAAGCAAGAAAAGTCTGTCTATTTTATTATTTTTTTAACCCAAGCCAATCTACATTCATACATTTTCATTACTTTTCTTAAATTATTGTCAGCCTTTGACTTGCAAACACACAATTCCGAAGTCAGCATAATGATAGAGTGGTAAAACAATAAACTGATAATTACCTGATATCCACTGCAGGCTGTATGACTTATATCCGTACATTCCACTTAAGTAGTTATCTAAATTAAACTTTGGACGCTGATCTTTTTCTTGGTTTCCTAATTCAAAAATGGTAAAAAAAAAAGTTAGTTATTTTCAATATCAATTATCTCATTTAAATGAACTTACATAGTAACTATATAATGTTTCTCAAATAAAGATGGATTCAACACAAATATTGAGTTAAAACATCCTGAATAATAAGTTATAAAAACTGTCTCAGTGTAGTACTAATATTATTTGTCAAGCATAGTACCAGCATCAAAAATGATTACATATTTAGAAGTTTATACACAAACTCTGAGACAACAAGCAGTGCATCCAGTGATGTAAATATTCAGGAATTTCCAAATGTAGTGCTCCGAATTACCAGCCAAAGGAGGGGGAGTTGGGAAGAAATCTTTGGATTCCACACAAATAACTGTTGTATTGTCACAGTCCACCAGCTGAACTTGCTCATAATTGATTGCGTGAACCATAATATTCTGCTAACTCTCCTACGGAAAAAAACCTAGAAAACATACTTTAGAGAAAACCAATGGTGTTAGCATATATCCTTGATTACCAGTGGAGATGGGGGAGAAATCTCTGGGCAGTTTTTCTTGTAGGGTTCAAACATATATATGGCTATCTGGGAATGCTATTGGGCAACTGGGCAATGGCTGCT
Source organism: Squalus acanthias (assembly GCA_030390025.1). NCBI lineage: Eukaryota > Metazoa > Chordata > Chondrichthyes > Squaliformes > Squalidae > Squalus > Squalus acanthias. Next base: position 38,085,831 of record CM059427.1, read on the forward strand.
CTCACTGAGCTGTATACTGGAAAGACAGCTTCATTAGAGAAGCCCTCGGTTTTTTGGAGATGCCGTTAAGGAATAGTGAATGCTCTCTATGATTGGAATTGCAATCCAACATCAACAGCAACTTGTATTATTTATATAGTGCCTTTAATGAAGTAAAACGTCCCAAGGCGCTTCACAGGAGCGTTATCAAACAAAATTTAACACCGAACCACATAAGGAGACATTAGGGCACATGGTCATAAAAGTAGGTTTTAAGATGCGTCTTAAAGGAGGAAAGAGAGGTAGAGAGGCGGAGAGATTTCAAAAAGGAATTCCAGAGCTTAGGGCCTAGACAGCTGAAGGCACAGTCGTCAATGGTGGAGCGATTAAAATCGGGGATGCGTAAGAGGCCGGAATTGGAGGAGAGAAACATAGAAACATAGAAACATAGAAACATAGATTCTAGGAGCAGGAGTAGGCCATTCGGCCCATCGAGCCTGCTCCACCATTCAATACGATCATGGCTGATCATTCAAATCCAGTACCCTGTCCCTGCTTTAATCCCCACAGTACATATATCCCACCCTACCCCCATAACCCCACGTATTTAATTCCCCCTAACATATCCCATCCCCATAACCCCACATATTTAATCCCCCCCTAACACTAAGGGTCAATTTATCATAGCCAAATCAACCTAACCCGCACATTTTTGGAGAGCAGATATCTCGGAGGGTTGTACGCCTGGAGGAGGTTACAGGATGAGAACTTTGCCGGACCAGGAGCCAATGTAGGTCAGCAAGCACAGGGGTGATGAGTGACCACTAATAACAGGGGCACAGTTGCCTGGTAGGCTATAATTTTGAGGTTAAATGCAGTGCCTTCCACTTCTGAATGATAATGCAAGGTCAACTCACATAAATATTTTACCAGCCCTTCCAGTGTGTTGCGCATGATATGCTGGGAGAGTGCCGAGGTTGCAGGAGCGGCATTTCTAGTGCCAGTAGCTCACAAAGATCTGCCGCCACTTTGCACCATTTTCTTGGGGGGGAAGATGTCAGTGGCAGTACAACATCGGCTCTTTGAGGCTAAAGTCTAGACATGGTGGTATACTGGGTATCCCTAGATAATATAGAAAGTGTAGTGCAGAAGTTAAAAAGGATATTAGAAGGGCTAAAAGGGAATATTAAAAAAATCAGATAATATAAAAGAAAATAGGAAGAACTTCTATAAGCATTTAAAAGGGGAAAAAAACAATGGGCCAGAAATTCGGCTCTCCACGGGTGAGTATGCGCTGTGTACTCACCTGTAAGGCCACCTGAAGTACCGGTTTCACGCATGCACTGGAAACCGGAACTTCCGTTCCCCTGAAGGAAGGGGTTCAGAAGTCGAACGCGTGCGCGGGAGAGGCTGCGCGCACGCAGCGAACTTTGTTTTTTTTTTCAGGTTTCTCTGTGAGGGTAAGTATGGAGAAGCTGCACATTTAAAAAGGAGGCGCAAGGCCTGTTTTTAACAAGGTAAGTGGTTAATTAAGTACAATTTAAACATTTTTTCAACAGGTTTATTTTTTTACATACTTTAAAGAAAGGTAAGTTTATTTTTAGCACCGTTAAAAAGTGTAATTAATTTTTTCAAAAATTTAAATTTTTCTTTAAAGTAATTAATTTATGTAATTTATAGTTATTTTAAAACGTGATGTTTTTTTAAAAATTTATTTGAAGTTTTAGTGTGGTTTTGGGGCCGATCTCTATTCACAGATTTGACAGGTCTTCCTGTCAAATCTATGAATGAAAATTCCCTGCTACGATTGGCTCTCCATGGCCCACGTGATCCCAGGGGACGCTTCGAACTAACTGCGCCCCTGGGATACGCAAGCACTGCGCGCCGGCAGCTGCAGGAGGCTCAGGACCCGAATTCCTCGTGGGCCCGAAGCACAACGGCAGGCGCGGTAGGTAAGTACGCGCGCGATGCTTGCACCCGCAGGAAGCCGGAGAGCCGAATTTCTGGCCCAAGAGAATGTAGGACTGCTTACAGATGAAGGAGGGAGTCTAATTGTGGAGGGTGATGAAAGTTTCCGGCTTGCCTCTTGGTGGGGCAGGGCTCTGCTCTGATTATCTGGCAGTGTCACGTGGTAGGTTACACCTCTGGTGCACCTCTGAGACATGTGCTGTCTGCCCTGAGTATGTAAATGACCCCATCTCCATGACTTGGGGCAGGGTCAATGGCCTGGCAAAGTGGCGGGCAGAGATTCCATTCTACAGCACTTCTGCCTCTTTGAAAGAGTCCACAGATTTTCGGCTAGATACTTTTTTCCCCTTATCTCTGGCAGTTACTAGAGGAACATCAGCCCATGGAGATGACATTACACACGAAAAATTTGGAAAGAAGGAATGGTTAGTGCAAACTCTGGGTCCGAAATGCCACAGATTCTTTTAAGGGGACATAAGTGCAGTGGAACTTCTACCTGCCACTTTGCCAGGCTGTTGACTCCATCCCAATCACAGTGGACAAGGTCACTAACTTAGAGCGGGAAGCCCTGCCTATAGACATGCAACAGAGGAGCTCATCCCATGGTGCTTCCGGAAAAAATGAATGGCATCCTACTAATCTGGATTGGGGGGGCGGGGTGTTATAGGCCCTTATCAGGCCAATGCTTGCAGTGATTTAAAAAAACCTATTCAGAATCTTAACGTCTTTGGGGCCTTTAGGAGATACACAATGGAACCCACACTTACTCTTGGCAGACATGGAATCCAGTAGGCCTAACAAGGATGAGCTGGACAGAATTCCCAGCATAATCCCCAATATGCTATTAGGACATAGGCGGAGGGTGGAAGACACATTACACCACCCCTCCGGATTGGGATTTTGTTTGGTAGGTAAAAGGGGCAGTCTCCTGTTGGGATTGCACTACATTTCTGCCCTCCCTAGCCCCAGAATTGTGGGCCCCATGGATGAATCTCAAAGCACTGCTTCTAATAGATAGATTTCCATTCAGCTACAGGGATGGAATTATCCCCAAAATTAACAATTTCCAATGGAATAAGGAAATCTTTAATAAATATAGCTTTACACTATTTAGATGAATTGTTGTGCTATAAAGTGAGACAATGTTCTACATAGATCTTCTTTGTTTTGAAGATTGCAGGCGATTGTTGCTTGACCTAACTTTGGAGCATCATTCTTTAAATTATGTCTGCTTATGTCTATTATATTCTAATTATGCTAAACAGGGACTCAAAGCTTCTCTATAGTTGCTCAGTAGTCAAATAAGGAATGGAAATTGTAATTGTCTTTTTATCACCACTGTGACTTTGGAGATGTCAAGACTAAGATTGGGTGTGAACAGGCATTTGGGAAATATAAGATGAGTTCTAATATTCAGCCAACAAGGAGATGCAGAATTAGAATTAAACTAATAGAGAAGTCAATGCATTTGATTGAAGTGATGTATTTTGGAAGGAAGAGTGAGGAGAGGCAATACAAATTAAATGGTACAATTTTAAAGGGGGTGCAGGAACAAGGGGGTTTGCATACAGAAATCTTTGAAGGTGGCAGGACAAGTTGATAAGGCTGTTAAAAAAGCATGCACGATCCTTGGCTTTATAAATAGAAGCATAGAGTACAAAAGCAAGAAAGTTATGCTAAACCCTTATAAATCACTAGTAAGGCCTCAGCTGGAATGTTGTGTTCAATTCTGGGCACCAAACTTTAGGAAGGATGTCTTGACTTGCCTTGGAGAGGGTGCAGAGGAGATTTACTAGAATGGTACCAGGGATGAGGGACTTCAGTTATGTGGAGAGACTAGAGAAGCTGAGATTGTTCTCCTTAGAGCAGAGAAGGTTAAGATGAGATTTAATAGAGGTGTTCAAAATTATGAGGGGTTTTGATAGAGTAAGTAAGGAGAAACTGTTTCCACTGGCTGAAGGATCAGTAACCAGAGGACACAGATTTAAGGTAATTGGCAAAAGAGCCAGAGTTGATGTGAGGAGAAATATTTTTAAGCAGTGAGACATTATGACCTGGAATGCACTGCCTGAAAGGGTGGTGGAAGCAGATTCAATAGTAACTTTCAAAAGGGAATTGGATATATACTTGAAGGGGAGAAAAGAGCAGGGGAGTAGGACTATTTGGATAGCACTACCAAAGAGCCGGCATAGGCATGATGGGACGAATGACTTCCTTCTGTGCTGTAAGATTCTATGATTCCAAGTGAAATAATCTACATCTGAGCAACAGCAAAGCTCCCGTATCCCCATTCTTTCCAACTTGAGGTTTACTCTGCTTCATCTCTAACAACATTCTCATCTGTGTCTATAGACTTCCATGAAAAAGGAAAATTGTGCAGAAGACAGGGGATTGGCAAATGCAACTCCGCTCTTCAAAAAAAGGAGATAGGGATAAGCCAGGAAATTACAAGCCATTAATCTTACTTCAGTTGTTTGTAAACTACTGAGGGCCAATTTTCCTATCCAATGCGCCTGGGTAACACTCAGTTCACAGGTACAAAGGATAGGAAAGGGGAACGGTGATGCCAAATCTGTGTCCCCTTTACATTGCCACAGGATTTCTGGGACTTTCCCCAAGGGGGTGCAGAGTGCTTGCACCTACAGCAGCCACAAGCAAATGGTTGGCATGGTAATGAGGCAGGAAGAGGAATTCCCAGCCCTCCTGCCTCATTTTCTCCGCCCCCCCCCCCTCCCCCCCCAATTCAGAAGGACACACATTTTAAAGGATGCCCAGAAGTGGGCCTTAGGCCCGGCATCTAGCTGCACTCTAAGTGGATAGCAAAGATTAGGAACAGTAGGAAAAGAATCAGTGGCCGTCCAGTTGGTATATGCTCAGTCTAAACCCCAAAGAGAAAGTTTACTTTATCAGGACTCATGACCTGGCCAAATACACCCCGCACCTGAAATTTTTTGTCTCAGTTACAGCGAGAGCTTGCACTGTGAGCTCTAGATATTTGAGTGCTTGTTCCTGGGATAAAGCGGATACAAAAGGACAACACCTCAATGCATGCTAATTATTAATGATATTATACTAAGCATGTTGTCCATCAAAAGTAAATGTGAGTTAAGTCCTCGCAAAGTGTTAGTACTATGGTTCCTCATCAAGCTGTTGGCACTGATGGAGAGTCCAGAGCTGCAGGCTATCAGTGTCCGTATCCAACCCCCACCCTACAGTTACCACTGTAGCAACAGGCCCACTGCACAGCACAAACCTCAGAAACTGTACAAAACCAGACACAACACCTTTAAAAAAAAAATACTGACTCTCTTTCATTCATTTTTCTATACATGTATTGGGTACAGCTGTTTTATGTCCCACTGCACTCACATTGTAACTATTTTCATAAATCATATGTGAAGCCATTGGGTTCCAGTTTATACAGAAAAAACTAACTAAACTGTTTAATGTCATCCTAAAACATTAATAAACATCCTGAAATCTTAAGTAATAAAAATTATTTTAACTTATTCAGCTGTGTTGAAGTAGTGGCCTTTATTCAGGGCTGTTTTTCAGTTTTATGCTTTTTTTGAAGCGGTTCATCTGGTTTTCTTAGTTTTGTGGGTTGGCACATATGAATACCTTGCTGACGTTGCCAATTTCATGTGTGAGCCTAGACGGTGTCTGACAGCAAGATATCTAATTATAGGGAATACCAAAACAAAGCCCAATCCTGTTCTTACCCAACATCCACAAATATGCATTACCAACATTGATCCCCAGATAGGAACGTAGGAACAGGAGTAGGTCATTTAGCCCCTCGAGCCTGTTCCGCCATTCAATGAGATCATGGCTGATCTGTGACCTAACTCTATATACCTGCCTTCGGCCCATATCCCTTAATACCTTTGGTTAAAAAAAATCTATCAATCTCAGACTTAAAATTAACAATTGATCTAGCATCAACTGCCATTTGTGGAAGAGAATTCCAAACTTCTACCACCCTTTGCATGTAGAAGTGTTTCCTAACTTCACTCCTGAAAGGCCTGGCTCTAATTTTTAGACTATGTCCCCTAGTCCTAGACTCCCCAACCAGCGGAAATAGTTTCTCTCTATCTACCCTCTGTTCCCCTTAATATCTTGAAAACTTCAATTGAATCACCCTTTAACCTTCTAAATTCCAGGGAATACAACCCTAGTTTGTGTAATCTCTCCTCATAATTTAACCCTTGGAGTCCAGGTATCATTCTGGTAAATCTACACTGCACTACCTCCAAGGCCAATATATCCTTCCTAAGGTGTGGTGCCCAGAACTGCTCGCAGTACTCCAGGTGTGGTCTAACCAGGACTTTGTATAACTGCAGCATAACTTCTACCCCCTTGTATTCTAATCCTCTAGATATAAAGGCCAGCGTCCCATTGTCCTTTTTGATTACTTTTTGTACCTGTCCATGACATTTTTGACACTTTGCAAGTATGACCTTATTGACTCAAATAACTACTCTGTTCAATTAACCATACCAATTCACTCAGATATAGACAGGTATGAAACTACCAATTACAAGCCAATGGATGGGTAGGAAAATTGACCAATCACAACCAGCAACTCCAACAAACCCAACCAATAAAATTTTTATTTTTTTCCATGAACAAGCAATTGCCAGAAACCAAACCAGTCACATCACTCAGATAATGTCTTGACATTGGTTTCAGCCACAATTATGTTCTCCATTGAGGCTTGTATATGCAGATAACAAAACCATTTATAGTAAATACACAAATTTGAAAAAAACACCAAGTTTAATAAAATTATTTATTTGCTGTCCTATTTTTCAAATTTGTGTATTTTGTATAAATATTATTGGGTGATGCCTCACGCAGACTTGCCATTCTCTCTGAATGCTGCATCTCAAGTCCCAAAGTTGAAAATTGTGCCTAGACCCTTGCTGGAGTGGAACTGTAGAAAACATTAAAACCATACTCCAGATCCTAGACTGCTCATGACCAAGGCCACAAGAGGTCTACTAGCACTACATTATATACAAGTGAGGATACTAATGTTTATGCTGCTTTTACTGTTATTTTAATGATATATTGTGTCATTTTATAGAAACATAGGAACAGGAGTAGGCCATTCATCCCCTCGAGCCTTTTCTGCCACTCAATTAGATCATGGCTGGTCTGTACATCAAATTTATTTAACCGCCATTGCTCCATATCTCTGATACCCTTACGTAACAAAAAATTTATAGATCTCAGTCTTGAAAAATTAAATTGACCCAGCATTCCAGATTTCCATTACCCTTTGTGTGGAAAAGTGCTTTCTGATTTCACCCCTAAGTTGCCTGGCTCTAATTTTATGTTTCAGAATATTCCTGAATAAAGTTCAGTCAATGTTCAAACAGCTCTGCTGTAAATGCCTAGCTGCTGGGCTGGCAACTCAAATCTTTCAATGCAATTCTTAATAATATGTCACTGCTGTTTCTGAACGTTGATCTTAATCGGCAAAGAAAAATTATGAATGAACTTGACGACTTGCACTTACGGAAAACCATGTATTTGTCCAAGTGTATCCATTTAGATTCTGAAAGACAGGAAAAAGTCCCGTAGAATTAATATATATATATATATATATTTGAGGTGCTAAAAATTTTCTTCCAGAGCCCAAAAGGATTGTCATGACAGGTATTACAATAGGATGAAGCTCTGGGGTTTTGTACTTGCACTAGGGGGTCGATTTTAACTTGCGGGAAAATGGGCAGATGGGCTGTTAAAACCGAGCAGGGAACCCACTCCTTTCCTACTGCCTGCAATCTTAGCCCACAGGGATCTGCAGGCGGTTGAGGCAGCTGTCTAAAGCAGGAGGGGGGAGCGCCCTGAATTTATGCAAATCAGGGTCCTATTGTATTTGAACCCGCCAGGTGAAAGCAGGTCAGCAGTTGTAGGCAAGGACGAAGGCGCTCAAAAAATAAGTCAAAAACTTTCTTTTGTGGGACCAGAAGGAGATGATAGTGTTCCGAGCAGGAAGTTGACTGGTAACATTTAAATGAGGCCCGGTGGTTAAAATAACCGAAGGCTTCCTGTTTCTGCTGGCAGGCAGGAAGTTAACTTACTGGCAGTTTCTAACCGGAGATTCACTTGATTTAAAATCCACTCCCCCTCCCCTCAGGTCAAGTTCACTCATAGTTTTGCTTATGAATCACCTACCTTGGTTTATCTGGATTTTGCACATGAAAATGTGTGTATATTGAAAAAATATTAGGGCATTTCTCAGCAATTATTAGTTCTTGACTGAATATGGCCATACTGGTGTCTTCTATCATAAGTTGTACACCACTTCTCATTTATGTATGGGCATTGAGATAATAGTATAAATTGCCAATTCATTTTTAAAAACTGAACACTGCATTGATGTATCTCTATTCTAAATTAAATTACATTGATTATTTGAAAAGAAAAACAGAATGGTCACTCGGATATTTTTGGGGGATCAATATGGATATGGGAGTTGGGTTATTTTGAGTTATCAGTTTGGATTGATTGAAAATTTGGATCAATTCAGTAATCGTTTTGATCAATTGAGCAGGCAGACCGAGGAGAAGTAAAGTGGGAGTGGCAGTTTCATTTTTAGTGTAAGTTGTGGCAACTGTTCAATTTCAAAGGAAGCAATAAGCAGAAGTGGTTCAGAATCAGAGATAAAGTGAGGCAGGAATGATTCAGTATCATCGGAAACATAGAAACAAGAGTAGGCATTCAGCCCCTTTAGCCTGTTCTGCCATTCTGTTAATTCATGGTTGTTCTGTACCTCAACTCCATTTACCTGCCTTTCTCCATATCCCTCGATACCCTTATCTAACAAAAATTGATCGATCTCAATTTTGAATATTTCAATTGAGCCAGCATGCACAGCCTTTTGGGGAGACAGTTCCAAATTTCCACTATACTTTGTGTGATAAAATGCTTCCTGATTTCACTCCTAAATGGCCTAGCCCTAATTTTAAGATTATGCCCCCTTGTTCTGGATTCCCCTACCAGAGGAAATAGTTTCTCTGTATCTACCCGATTGAATCCCTTTATCGTTTTAAAGACCTCAATTAGGTCACCCCTCAACCTTCTAAACTCAAGGGAATACAAACCAAGCTTAAGCAAACCTGTCCTCATAATTTAACCCTTTATGCCTGGTATCATTCTGGTGAATCTACACTGTATCCCCTCCAAGGCCAATAGATCTTTCCTGAGGTTTGGTGCTCACAACTGAAGTCAGTACTACAGATGGGGTCTGACTAAGACTCTGTACAACTGAAGCATCATTTCCTCACTCTTGTATTCTAGCCTTTTTGAAATAAAACATTCCATTTGCCTTTTTGATTACTTTTTCTATCTGTGCATTAGTTTTTAGTGATTTGTGTACATAGGCACCCAAATCCCTTTGCTCCTCCACAGCTCCTAGTCTCTCACCATTAAGAAAATATTCTGATTTTTCTTTCTTGGATCCACCCCAACCAACTACTTGTTGTAGAAAGGTCCCAGGTTTATTCCACAGTCTGCTGAGTTAGCTTATCTCATCAGAAAGTGTTAGGGTTACTACAATTATCCGCAGTACCTCTGGGTTAGAAAAAGATAAAAGTTGTCGGGCTTCTTGCTCCTGATTACTATCAAGTAAACCCTGTTAGAAGTGTGCTGTGTGTAAATTTTGGGAGAGGACAGAATCAAGCTCAGGAGTGACATACTCAACAAACAAATAACCTGTCAGCATTCACCACCATAGCTAAAAATAAATAGTGGCCACTTGGCAAGGTATAAGGGCAACTGGCACCCATGAAACCAATGCTTTCAGGAGAGTTGGGAAACAAGATAATTGGTGAGAAGGAAAATTAGGAAGCAGAGAGTAGTAGTGAGAAGTGTAAGTCAGACTGGAGGAAAGGTGTTGAGCAGAGTTTGGCACAGTCATGACTTATTCTCCAGTTGTTTTTAATCTACATCTACATGAGTATTGAAACCTAAAGTAGCCTTGTTAAATGAAGAGCATTAGGGACCAAGGATGTAAGTAAAGGATTTAGATTGGTTACGTAATCAGACTGACAGATGGAAATTAAATTTAACATTGAAATATGTAAAGTATTGCAACTGCTCGAAAAATAAGTATCATAACAATTGAATCACCAGAGGGAGGCTTAGAAAGAGACTGGGGAGTGATTGCAAATTCAGTACATTTCAACAGTATATCTAAGCAATTAAAAAAGCAAATAGAACACTGGGATATTCAGCCAGAACCCTAGAGTGTCCATGTCCAGATGTTATAAATGCAAAACCTTTCTTCTTTCTTTGTAATGTACTGGTCAATGTACATTTGGAGCCTGTGTTCAATTCTGATCACTGATCCACAAATAAAGTATTTTGAAGGGAGTTTGAAGAAGAGCAACAAGGTTGGTCCCAAGTGTAAAGGGGATGATCTATGAGGAAATATTGGAAATGGTTAAACACTGTAGTCTGAAAAGAAAGCAAATAAGTAGGAGCCTCACTGAGGTTTATAAAGCATTAAATGGCAGAGATAAGATAAAGCCAGCACACTACTTCAAATTAAGTCAGAGTTTTCCTGACTGTCGGTCATAACTTCGGTGGTTACGCCGTTTCTCCAGGGTTTTCGCAGATCTTCTGCCAAAGTTGACAACGGCTGATTGAGAGAACATCTCAGAAATTCAACCCGAGGCAAATGCTCATAAATTCCCAGCTCCATGTCAGACGAAATTAGCAAGAAATGACTTTTTTTTAAAAAACATTTTTGACACTGAAATTTGTTGCTTGAAATATGACTGATTCAAAATGTGTAAGTGTAATTGCCACCGGATACTATAATAGGAGGGTTATATTGGCGATATGAACAGATCTAGCAACTCAACTGGGCATCCATGAGGCACTGTGGGCCATCAGCAGCAACAGAATTCCACCACAATCTGCAACCTAATAGCTCGGCATATCCCTCACTCTACCACCAAGCCAGGGGACCAACCATGGCTCAATGAGGAGTGTAGAAGAGCATGCCAGGAGCAGCACCAGGCATACGTAAAAATGAGGTGCCAAGCTGGGGAAGCTGCAACACAGGACAATATGCATGCTAAACAGTGGAAGCAGCATGCTATAAACAGAGCTAAGCGACCCCACAATCAAAGAATCAGATCAGAGCTCTGCAGTCCTGCCACATCCAGTCGTGAATGGTGGTGGACAATTCAACAACTAACAGGAGGAGGAGGCTCCATGAATATCCCCATCCTCAATGACGGTGGAGCCCAGCACGTGAGTGCAAAAGACAAGGCTGAAGCGTTTGCAACCATCTTCAGCCAGAAGTGCCGAGTGGATGACCCATATTGGCCTCCTCCTGAGGTCTCCACCATCACAGAAGCCTATCTTCAACCAATTCGATTCACTCCACGTGATATCAAGAAACGGCTGAGCGCACTGGATACAGCAAAGGCTATGAGCCCCGACAACATCCCGGCTGTCGTGCTGAAGACTTGTGCTCCAGAATTAGCCGCGTCTCTAGCCAAGTTGTTCCAGTACAGCTACAACACTGGCATCTATCCGACAATGTGGAAAACTGCCCAGGTATGTCCTGCCCACAAAAGGCAGGACAAATCAAATCTAGCCAATTACCGCCCCATCAGTCTACTCTCAATCATCAGCAAGGTGATGGAAGGTGTCATCGACGGTGCTATCAAGCAGCACTTACTCACCAACATCCTGCTCACTGATGTTCAGTTTGGGTTCCGCCAGGACCACTCAGCTCCAGACCTCATTATAGCCTTGGTCCAAACATGGACAAAAGAGTTGAATTCTACAGGTGAGGTGAGAGTGACTGGCCTTGACATCAAGGCAGCATTTGACCAAGTGTGGCAACAAGGAGCCCTAGTAAATTTGAAGTCAATGGGAATCAGGGGGAAACCTCTCCACTGGCTAGAGTCATAACTAGCACAAAGGAAGATGGTTGTGGTTGTTGGAGGTCAATCATCTCAGCCGCAGGACATCACTGCAGGACTTCCTCAGTACAGTGTTCTAGGCCCACCATCTTCAGCTGTTTCATCAATGACCCTCCCTCCATCATAAGGTCAGAATTGGGGATGTTCGCTGATGATTGCACAGTGTTCAGTGTCATTCGCAATTCCTCAAATATTGAAGCAGTCCATCCCCACATGCAGCAAGACCTGGACGACATTTAGGCTTGGGCTGATAAGTGGCAAGTAACATTCACGCCACACAAGTGCCAGGCAATGACTATCTCCAACCAGAGAGAGTCTAACCACCACCCCTTGACATTCAATGGCATTACCAGCGCCGAATCCTCCAACATCAACATCCTGGGGTCACCATTGACCAGAAACTTAACTGGACCAACCACATAAATACTGTGGCAACAAAAGCAGGTCAGAGGCTGGGTATTCTGTGGCAAGTGTCTCACCTCCTGACTCCCCAAAGCCTTTCCACCATCTACAAGGCACAAGTCAGGAGTGTGATGGAATACTCACGAGTGCAGCTCCAACAACACTCAAGAAGCTTGACACCATCCAGGACAAAGCAGCCTGCTTGATTGGCACCCCATCCACCACTTTAAACAGTCACTCCGTCCAACATGGGTGCACCATGGCTGCAGTGTGTACCATCTACAAGATGCACTGCAGCAACTCACCAAGGCTTCTTCGGCAGCACCTCCCAAACCTGCAACCTCTACCACCTAGAAGGACAAGGACAGCAGGCGCATGGGAACACCACCACCTCCAAGTTCCCCTCCAAGTCACACACCATCCTGACTTGGAAATATGTCGCCGTCCCTTCATCATCGCTGGGTCAAAATCCTGGAACTCCCTCCCTAACAGCACTGTGGGAGTACCTTCACCACACGGACTGCAGCGGTTTCAAGAAGGCGGCTCGCCACCACCTTCTCGAGGGCAATTAGGGATGGACAATAAATGCTGGCCTTGCCAGTGATGCCCACATCCCGTGAAGGAATAAAAGAAAATGGTGTTTTCTCATCTTTGCGCTTTCTTTGATAAACCATTCATTGTATCCTATCTAGAAGTGAATGAGAGGTATTAGAGGATCCTTCTCAGATAGTGAAGTAATATATATGTTTTGGAAGGACTAAGGCTTTATAGAGGGTTAACATTTGTTTTGGGGAAAATAAGTGTTTAACACAGAAGCGGAAACAAAGCTTCTTGGAGGTAGCTTTGACAATGGATGAGCTGTGGAAATTCCATTTGAGACAAGAGGAGATAGTAATACCAAGAATGTCAATAGATTATGAAGCAGTACCAAGATGGAGCCAATGATAAATAGTTGGTAGCTGTTGATTATACTTGTAAGAGACAAAGAAACTGTGGCCTGAAAATTACTGTTGGTAATCAAATGTTAACCAAATATTGCTTAAGATTTTTGGGGTTTACATAACACTACTGCTAAATTCATTATCAGAATGTGGGTATCGCTGGCAAGGTCGGCATTTGTTGCCCATCCCTAAGATACAACTGAGTGGCTTTCTAGGCCATGTCAGTGGGCAGTTAAGAGTCAACCATGTTGATGTATGACTGGAGTCACATATAGACCAGAACAGGTAAGGATGGCAGGTTTCCTTCCCTTAAGGACATTAGTTAACCAGTTGGGTTAGTATGACAAAACAGCAGCTTAGTGGCCACTTTTAATGATACCAGCTTTTCATTTCCAGATTTTTTTTAAACTGAATTCAAATTCCCAAACTGCCATGGTGTGATATGAACTCACATTCCCTGGATTATTAATTTAGGCCTCTGAGTTACTAGTCCAGTCACATAACCACTACACTACCATTTCTGATGTTTTTTGAAGGAGTAATACATCATACACTATAACACCGACGCAGCTGGTTGTCCAATGGAGCAGCAAGATCAATAATAAAGGCTAGCATCTGTTAACAGTGCTAAGCAGCCACTTAAACCAAATAAACAGCCACTTAATCCTTTGCAATAGTGCAGGAAAGAGCAGGGTAGCTGTTAATGGTGCCATATTATTGTGCGATGGAGGCTATCAGATAAAGGAAAGCAAGGTTTATTGACTGGGCACGGGATGCACTTCTGTAGAGAGTGAGGGAAAGAAAGAAACCATTTAAATGCGGAAAGTATGGGAGGAAATGGCAGAAATCCAGCCGACGAGGAAGAGTATTAGGAAAATCTGCTAAAGTAAGGTAAAAGTACATTATACGTGGCAGCAGCTGCCAGAAGTCATCATACAAAAAAGTCTACCCTGGCATGCTTTAAATCCGATTCTGTCCCATCAAGTAACCAGTAAGAAATTAACCTGTGCATTACTGGCATGAAAACAACCAGAGCAGTGAATGCTTTCCACGAGTGAGGATACTTCTGTATTGGAAAGATAAAATGAGTAAGTACATATACCAACTTCTGTGTGCAATAATAATTCTTAAAGCACTTCACATAAATCAATCGGGCACGCTGAGTTCAGTTTTTATCAGTCAGTATGGCCTAAAAGCTGTGCAGCTACATGACATTGACTCTTTTCCATGTTCTTGCAGTATCTCAATATTATTATACTACTTGAAGGTCAAGATGACCTATAATTAGCTGCAGCAACCTTGAATAGATAGTACATAGAAAAGTAGGAATTGCTAAACGTAAAAAGACCAAGGTCCATCTAGTTCGCCTTCTACCATCCTGGTAGTCGCACAGTTGTATGATACAACAATAATGAAGTTGTAATCTAATCATAGCAATCAATGTCTATCAAATAGTCTACAACAGACCCAGACGTGACGCAAGAAAAACCACAGTGGTGGAAAGCTTTGGGAATCATAAGTCTAATGACACCTGTTCCTCCCATACATGCTATACCTACCATATGTCTCCAATTACTCATTTACTGTATCCCAAAATGTTATTTTCTGAACGAAATCTGAATAATTTGCATTTAAATGAATCAATACAAACTGCTTTCATCATCTCCCTCGGGAGCCTGTTCCAGAGATTGACCATTCGCTCATTGAAATATTGTTTCCGCAGATTTGTTTTGAATTTACCCCCATGGAGCGAAATGAAACATTCATTTGCCAGAACTAAATCAAGCAATGCTTCTTTCCTTGTTGGATAAGAAACATATTGGGCCAAATTTTGTCAAAATAATGGTGAGGCTAAAGGCGCTCGCCGTTATTTATGCATAAATGGTACAACAACTTCAGGCAAGGCTGTTCTCAGCTCGCACTTTCAGCAACTTAGTGGGCAAAGATGTTTTGAGCTGAAGGGTGCAGGGGCAAGTCTAATTAATGGTAGATGCCATTAGATGCCCTGCTACAATAAAATCTGGCCCAATGTTCCAGCAAGCAGTCCTGGATACATTCTAAAAAATTCCTCCTTTTATCCAGTCTATCTTGGGATAGCAAAAAGCACCAACATTATTGCCCTGTTATTCTTATCTCTCCTTTTAAACTCTCTGCAGATTTCTGGCTCTATCTTATCTACTATTTGATGGCCTGTTATGCACACAAAGAATTATAACATTTCCCTTCCCATTTCTTAACTCTATCCATATGGATTCTGTCTGAATGCAGTCGTTTAAGATACACTTACATTCTAGTGCTGTGATAGAATCTTCACTATCACTAACACCCCACCCTTTTTTCCCCTCCCTATCACTCCTGAAAATGTTATATCTAGGAATATTAACTTTCCAGTCCTATACACACTGAAGCCAAGGTTTCAGTTGATCTTCTGCCGAAATTACGTGGACAGATCGGTGAACCGCTGTGTAACTTCTACCCATATATGTAAAATCCACTAATCCATATTCCACATTCACTACAAGCCCACTGACTTCCACAGCTACCTGGACTACACTTCCTCCCACCCCGCCTCCTGTAAGGACTCTATTCCATTCTCCCAGTTTCTCTGTCTCCGCCACATCTGCTCTGACGATGCCACCTTCCATACCAGTGCATCCGACATGTCTTCCTTTTTCCTCAACCGAGGATTCCCCTCTACAGTGGTTGACATGGCCCTTGACCGTGTCTGTTCTATCTCCCGCACTTCTGCCCTCACCCCTGCCCCTCCCTCCCAGAACCACAATAGAGTTCCCCTTGTCCTCACCTTTCACCCCACCAGCCTCCACATTCAACGGATCATCCTCCGCCATTTCCGCCACCTCCAGCGTGATCCTACCACCAAACGCATCTTCCCCTCACCTCCTCTTTCAGCATTCCGTAGGGACCGCTCCCTCCGCGACACCCTAGTCCACTCCTCTATCACCCCCAACACCCCTTCCCCTTTGCCTGGCACCTTCCCGTGCAAGCACAGGAGATGCAACACATGCCCTTATACCTCCCCCCTTCCCACTGTTCAGGGTCCCAAACACCCCTTCCAGGTGAAACAGTGATTTACTTGTACTTCTTGCAATTTAGTATACTGTATTCGCTGCTCACGATGTGGTCTCCTCTACTTTGGGGAGACCAAATGCAGATTGGGTGACCGCTTTGCGGAACACCTCCGTTCAGTCCGTAAGGGGGACCCCGAGCTTCCGGTCGCCTGTCACTTTAATTCTCTGCTCCACTCCCACTCCGACCTCACCGTCCTCGGCCTCTTGCATTGTTCCAATGAAGCTCAACGTAAGCTCGAGGAACAGCACTTCATCGTTCAATTAGGCACTTTACAGCCTTCTGGACTCAACATCGAGTTCAACAATTTCAGATCATAACCCCGGCCCTTATCATATATATATTTTTTATCCACACTTTTTGTTTGTGCCTTCTGTTCTTCTCTCCCACATGGCAGCTGTCTTTCATTCTGCCAGCGCAATTTACACTTCATCTAGAGCCATCCTTTGTTTCCTAACCTGTCCCATTACCATCTCCTTTTGCCTTGAATATCTCTTAATGTCTCTTAATCTCTCCTGCCTTTTATCCTATCACAGACCTTCCCTTTTGTTCTTTCATCCCCTCCCCCATTTCCCAGCCCCTGCACTTGCTTAAAAATCTGTTCCATTTCCTGCTTTTTTCCAGTTCTGACGAAAGGTCATCGACCTGAAACGTTAACTCTGTTTCTCTCTTCACAGATGCTGCCTGACCCGCTGAGTATCTCCAGCATTTTCTGTTTTTATTTCAGATTTCCAGCACCTGCAGTATTTTCTTTTTGTATGTAAAATCCATATTCAGACACATTCCCCATTAACATTAAATAGTGTATTCAATCCTCATTTATATACATTCCATGTTATAACATGTTTTAACTTTCATAAACTTCATTATTATTTATGTTGCTGCTAAGAAATCCCCAACCTGCTATTAATTGGATAATTACGAATGGTTTGTGGCCCATTAATTAATTTACCTCTGCCTATTACTCAAACTTGATATTTGATGACTTATTTGGCTACATTTCAAATATGATTGTGTCAACCTTCTTTGGGAGGCATTTATGTTCTTCACAACTGAAACTATGCAGCATTGCTCATTTTTAATTTTATTGATCCCCATTTTTGAAGAATCTAGTATTAATGTAGCCTCCTAATAATTATGATAAAGAGAAATTACAATAGAACAGCAGTCTTCATCTCAAGCAGGCTAGGTCTCCTGTTATGAACCTGAATAGATTATCTCTTCCTCTGTGGAATCCAAAGAAATACATCAGCTCTTGGCTCCAAAAGCACAAGATAACAAGTGACACCAGGTCAAGGCATTGTGGGCAGCCACATTCTGATGAAGATCATAAGATTTTGTGGCAGTTACTATAATGAAAAGCTATTTTTAAATAAATGCTATTAATTATCAGTGATTTACATTGAGACAAAAGTTAAAACGTTATTGGAGATATTAACAGCGGAATGTTTAATGTAGTCATATGTCCATTGTTTTAGCAGAGGTTCTAATTCATTTAAAATAAATGGGTTAATTTTCTGTGTTGAAACATTAGACAAAATAATATCATACAATTTAAATAAAGGAAACTACGATGGTATGAGGCGCGAGTTGGCTAGGATGGATTGGGGAGCGTTACTTAAAGGGTTGACGGTGTATAGGCAATGGCAAACATTTAAAGATCGCATGGATGAACTACAGAATTTGTTCATCCCTGTTTGGCATAAAAATAAAACAAAAAAGGTGACTCAACCGTGGCTAAAAAGGGAAATTAGGGATAGCATAAGATCCAAGGAGAGGACATATAAATTGGCCAGAAAAAGCAGCAAACCTGAGGATTGGGAGCAGTTTAGGATTCAGCAAAGGAGGACAAAGGGATTAATTAAGAGGGGGAAAATAGAATATGAGAGTAAGCTTGCAGCGAACATAAAAACTGACTGTAAAAGCTTCTATAGATATGTGAAGAGAAAAAGACTGGTGAAGTCAAGCGTAGGTCCCTTGCAGTCAGAATCAGGGGAACTTATAATGGGGAACAAAGAAATGGCAGACCAATTAAATACATACTTTGGTTCTGTCTTCACAAAGGAGGACACAAATAACCTCCCAGAGATGTCGGGGAACATAGGGTCTAATGAGAGGGAGGAATTGAATGAAATCAGTATTTGTAGGGAAATGGTGTTAGGGAAATTGACGGGATTGAAGGCCAATAAATCCCCAGGGCCTGATAATCTACATCCTAGGGTACTTAAGGAAGTGGCCCTAGAAATAATAGATGCATTGCTGGTCATCTTTCAAAATTCTATAGACTGGGGAGAACCAGTGGATATGGTGTATTTGGACTTTCAGAAGGCTTTTGATAAGGTCCCGCATAAGAGATTAGTGTGCAAAGTTAAAGCACATGGGATTGGGGGTAAGGTACTGATTTGGATAGATAACTGGTTGGCAGACAGGAAGCAAAGAGTTGGAATAAATGGGTCTTTTTCCGAGTGGCAGGCAGTGACTAGTGGGGTACCGCAGGGATCGGTGCTAGGACCCCAGCTATTCACAATATATATAAATGATTTAGACGAGGGAACTAGATGTAATATCTCTAAGTTTGCAGACGGCACAAAGCTGGGTGGGCGTGTGTGCTGTGAGGAGGATGCAGAGAAACTCCAGTATGATTTGGACAGGTTGGGTGATTGGGCAGATGCATGGCAGATGCAGTATAATGTGGATAAATGCGAGGTTATCCACTTTGGTGGCAAAAACAGGAAGACAGATTATTATCTGAATGGCAATAGATTGGGAAAAGGGGAAGTGCAATAAGATCTGGGAGTCCTTGTGCATCAGTCGCTGAAGGTAAGCATGCAGGTGCAGCAAGCGGTTAAGAAGGCAAATGGTATGTTGGCCTTCATAGCGAGAGGATTCGAGTACAGGAGCAAGGATGTCTTGCTGCAGTTGTACAAGGCCTTGGTGAGACCACACCTTGAGTATTGTGTGCAGTTTTGGTCACCTTATCTGAGGAAGGATGTTCTTGCCATGGAGGGAGAGCAGCGAAGATTCACCAGACTGATACCTGGGATGGCAGGAATGACGTATGAAGAGAGATTGGGTCGATTAGGCTTATATTCGCTCGAGTTTAGAAGAATGAGAGGGGATCTCATTGAAACTTATAAAATTCTAACAGGACTAGACAGACTAGATGCAGGAAGGATGTTCCCGATGGCGGGGGAGTCCAGAACCAGAGGTCACAGTCTAAGGCTAAGGGGTAAGCCATCTAGGACTGAGATGAGGAGGAATTTCTTCACCCAGAGAGTGGTGAACCTGTGGAATTCTCTACCACAGAAGGCAGTTGAGGCCAACTCATTAAATATATTCAAGAAGGAGATAGATATATTTCTTAAGGCTAAAGGGATCAAGGGATATGGGGAGAAAGCAGGGACAGGTTACTGAATTTGGATGATCAGCCATGATCTCATTAAATGGCGGAGCAGGCTCGAGGGGCCGAATGGCCTACTCCTGCTCCTATCTTCTATGCTTCTATGCTTCTATGCAAACATGATAATATCATTAATAATCATTTCTAGGGTCAATAAAGTGCCGCAAAATAGTAAGAAGCAACTTGAAACAAGTAGATTATTTTGTTAATAATAGATTACCACAGCATACATGAATCACCATTATAATTGTTTTCTGTCCAGCTTAGTGGGCCGTAACCTCTCAGATGTAATATAAATAATATCAGATATTTACGTCTATTCCCAAATGCTGGAAAATACACCAAATAAAGCGTCAAAGCAAAATTTTCTGTGGCCACATACCTCCAAAACCTCCCCCATAAAATAAATGGCATACATGATATACCCTTGTCTATAATTGTCACTAACCACTGACCCTACTCTCCTGAGGTCATAAAAGGCACTATATAAATGCAACTTCTTTTTTTCTTTCTTTGCTGCAGTCCTTATGGTGATGGTGCTTCCACAATGGTATTAGGTAAGGAATTCCAGGAATTTTTTTTTTATTCGTTCATAGGATGTGGGCGTCGCTGGCAAGGCCAGCATTTATTGTCCATCCCTAGTTTCCCTTGAGAAGGTGGTGGTGAGCCGCCTTCTTGAACTGCTGCAGTCTGTGTGGAGAAGGTACTCCCACAGTGCTGTTAGGGAGGGAGTTCCAGGATTTTGACACAGCGACAATGAAGGATCGGCAATATATTTCCAAGTCAGGATGGTGTGTGACTTGGAGGGGAAGTTGGAGGTGGTGGTGTTCCCATGCGTCTTTGGGTTGCGGGTTTGGGAGGTGCTGCCGAAGAAGCCTTGGCGAGTTGCTGCAGTGCATCTTGTAGATGGTACACACTGCAGCCACAGTATGCCGGTGGTGGAGAGAGTGAATGTTTAAGGTGGTGGATGGGGTGCCAATTAAGCAGGCTGCTTTGTCCTGGATGGTGTCGAGCTTCTTGAGTGTTCTTGGAGCTGCACTCATCCAGGCAAGTGGAGAGTATTCCATCATAATTCTGACTTGTGCCTTGTAGATGGTGGAAAGGTTTTGGATTGTTGGTCCAGTTACATTGACCAGTGACAATAAAAGAATGGCGATATATATCCAAGTTATGACAATCTGTGACCTTGGAGGGGAACTTGGAGATAATGGTGCCCCATGACATTGCCCTCCTCTATGGTAGAGGTCATAGGGGAGGGAAGTCTGTTGAATAAGCTGCAGTTTTCTTGATGGAAACATTTAAGGTGAAGCTTTTTACAGTAGTATCATTATGAAATAATTATGTAATTATGTGTCTGCCGTGGCTCAGCTATTAGCACCCTCGCCTGAGTCAGAGGATTATGGGTTCAAGTCCCACACCAGAGACTTGAGCACATAAATCTAGGCTGACACTCCAGTGCAGTGCTGAGGGAGTGCTGCACTGTCAGAGGTGGCGTCTTTCAGATGAGACGTTAAACCGAGGCCCTGTCTGCCCTCTCAGGTGGATGTAAAACATCCTATGGCACTATTTCGAAGAAGAGCTGGGGAATTATCCCTGGTGTCCTAGCCAATATTTATCCCTCAATCAACATCACTAAAACAGATTGTCTGGCCATTATCACATCGCTGTTTGCGGGAGCTTGCTGTGCACCAATTGGCTGCTGCGTTTCCTACATTGCAACAGTGACTACACTTCAAAAAGTATTCCATTGGCTGTATAGCGCTTTGGAATGTCCGGTGGTCGTGAAAGGCACTATATAAATGCAAGCCTTTTTTTTCTCTTTTTATTGCAATGTATTAGGACCACTGCTCTTTTTGATGTATACTAATGACCTGGACTTGGGTATACAGGGCATCATTTCAAAGTTTGCAGATGACACAAAACTCGGAAATGTAGTAAACAATGAGGAGGACAGTAACAGACTTCAGGAGGACCTAGACAGAGGCCGCAAATTTAATTCTGGAGGCGGGATGGGTGCGGGTCAGCTGGTTTCTGGGTTCCGGTCACGCCCCCAGCTGCCTCCGCTCTGCAGACGTGATTTTCCCTTGATTGGTCTTGTTAAGCCTACGGGCTTACCGGCCAATTAACAGGAAGCGGGTCTGATGACGTCATTTGATGATGCCGGTTTCCTTAAAGGGACCGTGCACAGTTTTATTTTGACAGTTGATCTGTCAGTGTTTGACAGCATTGAGGTGCTGCAAACACTGACAATCACTGCACAAAGGTGAACACTTGAACCTAGGCTCTCCAATGAGTCCCTCCATATGCTTATGGAGGGAGTCACAGCACGCAGGGAGGTTCTCTTCCCTTCCAAGGGTGGAAGAGACCTCCCCAGGACACCAACTTACCTTGAACCTCCACCCAACCCTCTCTATCTACTTTATCACTTCCCCATCTCACTAGCCACCCCTCACACTCACCCTCATCCTACTGCAAGCATACCAACTAACAACACACAAGGGTAGGCACTTCAGAGGTTTAGCCAATGTTCATATGAGGTTTCTGGTAATGTGTTGTCATACAGTGTACTGTCTTTTTCCAAAAGTGCCCCTTATTGGACAGATCTGAGCGCACATTGAGAAGTGTTTTACTGAGTTGCAGTGATTGTTCAGACATAACTCCAGCACCCCCTGCCCCTCCACCCCCCCCATAGTGATGTGTGTGCATGGAATGGCTTAGACATTAAAGGGATGCTTCACGGTGCTGGTGTGGGATGATATCAACCTGGCGCATCATGTGGCAGCCAGGGTTTACAGCATCAAGTGAAGAAAATCTGGCTATGGTGATGCCTCCCGGCCAGCAATTTTATCAGGGGCTGATGCCCTGTGTCCAGTGCAGCATCAGGTGGGTGAGGAGAAGGTTGGCGCTCCTGGTGCTGGTGCTGCTGTTGTGGCTGGTTGTGGTGCTGCCGCGGCTGCACTTCCTCCGAATCTGATGACCAGGATGAGAGGATGTAAATGGTTCCCATCCCATTGCTATAGATTTCAGTTGAGGCAAGAAGCTTGCAAGCACACACACAAAAAAAAGTGGCCTGAAATTATTCCAATCAGGTAACACTGCAGATGGGTGTCAGCTTGAACAGTCACAAGGCCAGTAGATTTACAAACTCTTCTCCCAAACCTCCAACAACAAAGTTGTTGCATTTGAATGTCAGCCATGTTGCAGGAGCGCTTTTAAAGTGCTGCACCAATGACTACAAATCATGTCCTCAGGAAACTCGTCTCCTTGCAGCTGGCCTGTTTCTGACAAGACGGGAAACAGGAGCCAGAAGCACGAAAATGGGAAACCACTATAAAAATAGGATTAGCAAGGCAGTTAACAGGCTCTTAACTGCCTTAACTACCTGTCCCACTGGTTCCCGTCGGGTCAGTTTGGGAGCGGCTGACCTGACACTCACGGAAATCGCGTGGGGGCGGGATGGAGGCGGGTTGCAGTCTGAAGCCATTTTTTCCGATTTTCGCTGCCGACCCGCCTCCAAACCCACCTCCTCAGGGCTATTAAAATTGAGCCCAGACAGTCTAGTGAAATGGGCAGACACATGGCAGATGAAATTTAATGCAGAGAAGTGCGAAGTGATACATTTTGATAGGATGAATGAAGAAAGGCAATATAAACTAAATGGTACAATTTTAAAGGGGGTGCAGAAACAGAGAGACTTGGGGCTTATGTACACAAATCTTTGAAGGAACTGAGGGACCTTGGCATGCATGTCCACAGATCCCTGAAGGTAGCAGGACAGGTAGATAAGGTGGGTAAGAAGGCATACGGGATTTTATACACTTCTATGAGGTCCCCTCTCAATCTTCTAAACTCCAGTGTGTACATCCCTAAACTACATAGTCTCTCCTCATAGGTCAATCCCGCCATTCCTGGTATCAGCCTGGTGAATCGCCGCTGCACCCCCTCCATGGCAAGAACATCTTTCCTCAGATGAGGCGACCAAAACTGTACACAGTACTCGAGGTGTGGTCTCACCAGTGCCCTGTACAGCTGCAGCAAGGTATCCCTGTTCCTGTATTCCAACCCTTTTGCTATGAAGGCCAGCATACTGTTTGCCTTCTTGACCGCCTGTTGCACCTGCATGCTCGCCTTCAGTGACTGGTGTACAAGAACACCCAGGTCTCTCTGTACTTCCCCCTCTCCCAATTTATTGCCATTTAAATAATAATTTGCCCTCCCGTTCCTGCACCCAAGGTGGATAACTTCGCACTTGTCCACATTATAGTGCATCTGCCATTTATCCGCCCAATCACCCAGTCTGTCCAAATCGCTCTGGAGCTTCCTGGTCTCCTCCTCTGAGCCCACCCCCCCTCCTAGTTTAGTGTCGTCTGCAAATTTGGAAATGCTGCATCCGACTCCCTGATCCAGGTCATTAATGTAAATTGTGAACAGCTGGGGACCCAGGACAGATCCCTGCGGTACCCCACTTGTTACTGCCTGCCATTCAGAAAATGAGCCGTTTATTCCAACTCTCTGTTTTCTATCTGACAGCCAGTTCTCTATCCACGTCAATACTTTCCCCTTTATCCCATGAGCTTCAATTTTCCATGCTAATCTTTTATGTGGGACCTTGTCGAAGGCCTTTTGGAAGTCCAGGTACACCACATCTACTGGCTCTCCCCCATCTATTTTACCAGTTACTCCCTCAAAAAATTCCAATAGATTAGTCAAGCACGATTTACCCTTTGTAAATCCATGTTGACTCTGTCCTATCCTGTCCCCATTTGCTAAGTGCTCCGCTATTTCATCCTTAATGATGGACTCCAGCATTTTGCCCACAACTGATGTAAGGCTTACAGGTCTGTAATTACCTGCTTTTTCCCTACCCCCCTTTTTGAATAGTGGGGTAACGTTAGCTACCCTCCAATCCATGGGCACTGTTCCCGAGTCTAATGAATTCTGAAAAATCATACTTAGTGCATCCGCTATCTCTAGGGCCACCTCCTTCAGTACCCTAGGATGCATGTTATCAGGCCCTGGGGATTTGTCCGCCTTCAATCCCTTTAGCTTCCTTAACACCATATCCTTAGAGATATTGATTTGCGTCAGTTCCTCCTTTGCCAATGTCCCTATTTTTCCCGATATCCCAGGGAGGTTTTTTGTATCTTCCTTCGTAAAGACTGACCCAAAGTATGCATTTAGTTGGTCTGCCATTTCCTTATTTCCCGTTATATATTCCCCCGTATCTGACTGCAATGGACCAACTTTGGTTTTCACCAGTCTTTTCCTCTTGATGTACTTATAAAAGCTTTTGGAGTTAGTTTTTATATTTTCCGCCAGCTTGCTTTCGTAAGCTATTTTGCCCCTCTTGATTAAGCCCTTTGTCCTTCTTTGCTCTATCTTAAACTGTTCCCAATCTTCCGCTCTGGCGCTTTTTTTGGCTATTTTATACGCCCTATCTTTGGATTTTATGCTGTCTCTAATTTCCCCTGTTATCCACGGTTGAGTCACCTTTTTAGATTTCCTTTTATGCCAGATTGGTATAAACAATTTTTGCAATTTTGTCATTCTATCTTTAAATGCTTGCCATTGTTTATCTACCTCCAGTCCTCCCAGGAACGTTGTCCAATCAGACCTACTCAGTTCCCGTCTAATGGCATCATAATTCCCTTTGTTTAAATTCAGGACCTTAGTCTCTGAGTCAATTTCTTCGCTCTCCATTTCGAGTGAGAAATCGATCATGTTATGATCGCTCTGACCCAAGGGTCCCCGTACAACAAGATTACTAATTAGTCCCTTCTCATTGCACAGTACCCAGTCCAATATAGCCTGTTCCCGAGTTGGTTCCTCGACATATTGATCCAGATAACCATCCCTTAAACACTCAAGGAATTCCTCCTCCTCATTATTTTTACTGATTAGGCTAGTCCAATCTATATGTAAGTTAAAGTCACCTATGATGACAGCTGTGCTCTTATTGCACGCTTCTCTAATTTCCCTCGTGATGCCCTCCCCAACCTCTATTTTACTATTTGGAGGCCTATATACCACTCCTATTAATGTTTTTCGCCCCTCGCTATTTCTTAGCTCCACCCATATAGATTCTGTATTAACTGAGTTAATATCCTTCCTTTCAATTGCATTTATCCCCTCTTTTACCAGCAATGCTACCCCTCCTCCCTTTCTTTTTTGTCGATCCTTCCTAAATACTGAATACCCCTGTATGTTAAGCTCCCAGCCCTGCTCACCCTGCAACCATGTTTCCGTAATCCCAATTAGATCATAATTATTAACCTCTATTTCCACAGCTAATTCATCTATCTTGTTCCTGATCTTTCCTTTATTAACCGAGGCATAGAAGATAAGAGCCGGAAGGTTATGCTTGAACTGTTATAAAACACTAGTTAGGCCATAGCTAGAGTATTGCATACAGTTCTGGTCACCGCATTACAGGAAGGATGTGATTGCACTAGAGAGGGTACAGAGGAGATTTACGAGGATGTTGCCAGGACTGGAGAATTTTGCTATGAGGAAAGATTGGATAGGCTGGGATTGTTTTCTTTGGAACAGAGAAGGCTGAGGGGAGACTTAATTGAGGTGTATAAAATTATGAGGGGCCATGATAGAGTGGATAGGAAGCACCTATTTCCCTTAGCAGAGAGGTCTATAACCAGGGGGCATAGATTTAAAGTAATGGGTAGAAGGATTAGAGGGGAGTTGAGGAGAACCTTTTTCACCCAGAGGGTGGTGGGGGTCTGGAACTCATTGCCTGAAAGGGTGGTAGAAGCAGAAACCCTCATCACATTTAAAAAGTACTTGGATATGCCGTGAACTGCAATGCTACGGACCAAGAGATGGAAAGTGGGATTAGGCGGGATAGCTCTTTTACAACCGGCGCAGACATGATGGACCGAATGGTTTCCTTTTGTCCCGTAAATTTCTCTGATTTTATGATTGTACGAACACTGGTTAGGCCTCAGCTAGAGTATTGTGTTTAATTCTGGGCACCACACTTTAGGAAGGATATAGAGAGGCAGCAGAAGAGATTTACTGGAATGGTACCAGGGATTAGGGACTTCAGTTATGTGGAGAGACTGGAGAAGCTGGGGTTGTTCTCCTTAGAACAGAGCAGTTTAAGAGATAATTTGATAGAGGTGTTCAATATCATGAATGGTTTTGATAGAGTAATTAAGGAGTAACTGTTTCCAGAGACAGTAGGGTCGGTAACCAATAAACACAGATTTAAGGTAATTGGCAAAAGAGCCAGAGTTGATGTGAGGAGAAATATTTTTATGCAGTGAGATATTATCATCTGGGATGCACTGGCTGAAAGGGTGGTGGAAGCAGATTCAATCGTAACTTTCAAAAAGGAATTGGATAAATACTTGAAGGGAAAAATTACAGGGCTATGGGGAAAGAGCAGGGGATTGGGACTAATTGGATAGTTCTAGCAAAGAGCCAGCACAGGCACGATGTGCTGTAATATTCTCTGATTCTGATTGTCATTATAATTTTGCTCATTCAGAGGTTGCTATTTTAATTATGTGATGAACAAGTCACTTTTTTATTTGTAACTTTATTTTTTCACAAGCTTGGAGGACTTCAATCAATCAATAATCAATACCAATCCTGGAATTATAATGATGATCTAGAATTTGAAAGGCACGCCCATTTATATTATTTGATGTGTAGTTAGCCATCAATGACAAGAAAATGACAGCAAGTGGTTGGTATGTGCCTGAAAATGTCATACACAAGTGTGGCAATAAGGAGTACTAGTAACAAAAAGGTAACAACAGATTAGGGATCTAAAATCCGAGACTTCAAAAAATAGTCACATTTGGTAGGACTAAGTGGCGACACTGAAGATGACAATAAGTATTGGATCCTTCTATTTGCAAATAGGATTCGCACTGCATTGAAGTCCTCGCCCCAACGGAGCGGACCACATGGACTCAAAGCATGAGAGCTAAAGGTATCAGTCAACATTTCCCGAGGATGTGCTTTGAGGAGCAGTGACAATCTCTACAGGTTCAATGCACTGTAACACATTAGAGTGACATAATGGGAGCAGACTGAGTGAGCTTTTTGCAATCTGGTTGTGTTTTTCCATCAATTTCTGTTGGTGCATGGAATAATAAAGCCATTCTACAAATAAGAACTGAAAACATCACGAATGACGTGCTATAACATCTAAACAGCTTTAAATGCACTTACTGTTTGTAAACACAACTGCAACGGGAACCACTATCGCGATGATGACGACAGCAGATGCAATGACCCCCAACAACACTTTCAGAAGGCACTGAAAGACAAAGAATCCATGGGAGGAGACAAGATACTGGGAAACTGGTAACAAAACTACACTCCTTCATTGCACAGCAGGGGCATCAAGAGTTAAAATCTCAAAACGCCGCAAAACCAATAGAATTAGAATGGAATTCAGGTTTGCAAAAAGTTATCGTGAAACCACAAAAAAGGAAAAAAAAAACACTTTTGTAATTTCTGTGAGATGAATCCAACATAAACTAAAACCACTGACAAAAACTTTGTATCTGACTGTGGTCGCACTGGGTATTATATTAAGCAGCCTTTCGCACGGCGAGGTAACTATATCGCGCTAGTTACTGACCTTCATGCTTGGTTCAAGTCTTGTTCTTTGGATGGATGTGCAAACCCCGTTGGGTTTGATCCCTCTTGAACCGCGGCAGAGGCAGGACGGACAGAGAGGCAGCTAGCTGATCTTCACCCAACGGGTCATAAACTGCTGGCGAAAACTTTACAGCCCCTCTAATGTACCTCGGTTTTTTTGGCTTAGTAAACCATCGTTAAATATTATCTACAATATTAAACATCACGCTAGTCGATCGTTTACGAATCGTAAATGCAAAGGTTAACTGATAGCAAGTGCGATCTTTTGGCGTGGCTCATAGAAGTGAGACAATTATGAAATTCTCATTGCTGAAATACTTATTTTGAGTCAGCAGTGGACAAAAATGTGGGTAGTAGTAGAACAGCTGCTTCAACAGCAGACTTATACCATTCGGTTTGGGTTAACTCAAACGGCAGTTTCACAATTGGGATTGAGGCCAGCGTATGCTGAAGCAACAACTCTACGTTTAGGGTTACTGAGCAAAAATGTCAGGTTTTTTTTAAACTCTTGAATACTGCAACATCAGCCGAAACGGCAAGATTTGACTATACCCCTATCAAGCAGAAATTCATTAATATTCCCAAGGGAGGATTAATGGTCTTCAGTGTTGCTACATGCTCATTTGCATTTGGGACGGTCAGGTTTGCGAATTGCTGGTGTAGCGAGAGAAAAAAACTGTCTCCGTTCCCCCTCCCTTTTTGGAGCGGATGTTTGCAGCTGTTAACCGCTGCGCATACATATCGCCCTTGCACTTATGTTAATTTAATGTTCCTTATGTGTTCCATTATCGACGCTTCATTAAAAACAATCAATAAATATCAGTGGAGTAAATAAACCACCAGCAAAATATCAAATCAAAACTAGAAATCTCTCTGCAGGAGAAGGAGATACAAAATTAAGGGTATAGAAAAAAGGAATAAAAACGTTACTAAGAATGCAGTGTGAGGATTAACAGTCCAGTCTTCTCATGCCCTTAGGTAATAGAACGTTGTTTCCACCCATATCTTTCATGTCGGAGGTTCCTTATGAAATAAGTGAACCACACATTTAAGGAGCTGTTTTGCCTGAACACCCTTCAGAATCTAGCAAGAACTCCGGAATGTGTGGGTAGACACTACTTTTATCTACTTTATTTCGTCGAAGTAAAGCAGATGGGTTTTAATGATATTGCTAAAAAAATATATATAAGGCTAATATAGGAAAATTCTCCCCGGCTGGTATGCCTAGTGACATCATCAACACTATCCATATGAACCCATTTCCAATATCACTACACATAGTGACCAGAGCAGTTCTTTGGCTAAGGTGTTATTCCATTATAACAGCCCACGGCTACTATCATCCATAGCAGTTCATAGAATCATAGAATCTTACAGCACAGGAGGGGGCATTTGACCCGTCGTGCCTGTGCCTACTCTTTGAAAGAGCAGTTCAATGTAATCCCACACCCCAGCTATTTCCCCATAAACCTGTAAATTAGTTCTCTTCAAATACATGACCAATTGCCTTTTGAAAGTTCCGATGGAATCTGATTCCACCAGTCTTTCAGATAATGCATTCCAAATCATAGCAACCCTCCATGTGAAAAAATTCTCCTTATTTCCCCTCCAGTTCTTTTGCCAATTATTTTAAATCTCTAGTTATCGATCCACTTACCAGAGGAAATAGTTTCTCCCTACCTGCTCTATCAAAACCCCTCATAATTTTAGCCAGTTTAAACACATGGCTACACAAAACATCACTTGTATCTGATGTTACCCAGTGATGACATTTATACAATCAATTTCTGATTCTGAATTGAATGGCTGGTGACAATTCAGAGTCCCATCTTGTTAACACCTGCAACTTGGCACTTCGGATTAAATTAGTTTCCCAGAAACAAAGACCAGGACCCCTTTGAAAAAATATCATACCCTGCATTTAACCTTTGTTTGGAAGAATATTGCTGGCATTTTTAAATACACTAAAGTAAAACAGTGCAAATTTCCCGATTTGTAATGGGTGAAATAATGCCTCAGCTATACTGTTGGCACCAATATGTTATGAATGCAGGTTCTAGAGCCATTGAAGTGGCTACACAGAGTTCTACTGTCTGCCTACTCCACACTGGGAAGATCCCGTTCCCTAAAGTTCTAAGCACACATAGCTATGTGCACAAGTTGCCTGCCGATGTGCCATTGCATCGACATGTAGTCAGATCACCACGCATGTATATACAAACGTCCCAGTAGTGGATTTTTGAAAAATTGGTGCAATCAATGAGCAAATGCAGCAATTTCTTGAAACTTACGAGGAGGTTGAGGGTGAGCTGCCGTTTTCTCGAGGCTAACAGCGGATCAGCGAAAATCATCCAGCAACTTGTAGCAATTCCCAATTCACAGGGTATCGCTTCCTCGCCACAAGTTGCTGGACGATTTACACATTAATAATGGCGTGCTCATTAAACTCACCCATAATTTGCTAGGAAAGTCTGCGCCAATAATGATTGCCACACAGCTTTGTACCATTGTTTTAAGAACTCGGCGTTGTATCACATTCTCACAGTTTATTGCTTGTGAAACAGTTGGAAATGCTTGAAAGCTGCAGCACCTGGCTGCAGTTATTCGGCTACAATCCTCACTGCTGATGAATAGTTCCTGTAATGACAGAGAATCAGTGAAGGAACAAGTGGAAACACATCAGAGTACAGAGTCTGTATGAGTTCTCTTGATTGTTGTGTTACAATTGCTACAATCTGGCCTCAGGGTCACTTTCTGCTTTATACAACAGACTGCAGATAATGCAGTTTTTGGAAAACTTTCACATGAACTTCCATAAAAATAATTCCAATTGAAACTTGAACTATATTGTGGAAACTGTAAAAATGGTGTTAGTCCCGTACCACTATCTATGACATGTACTGTTACCATTATTGTTTTTGATGTCTGTGCAGGGATCATTGACATCTTGAAACTTTTGTTTATCATAGTGCTAACTAGAAATATCCCTGCATTGGTTCATGCCACTGAATTACTACAAGTGCCAATGGTGGTGTTCCATGATTACAGAGGCAAATCATGTAGGCATGATTATGTTTTTGAGATGAATATGTTGATTGGCCAGGAAATATACACAATGCACGTGTGCTGAAAAACTCCTTACTTGTATGCACTAGTTGCTGCTGGAACATTATTCCAAATTTAGGTGCCAACCTGGGGAAGCTGCAACACAGGACTACATGCATGCTAAAAAGCGGAAGCAGCATGCTATAGACAGGGCTAAGCGATCCCACAATCAACGGATCAGATCAAAGCTCTGCAGTCCTGCCACATCCTGTCGTGAATGGTGGTGGACAATTAAACAACTAACGGGAGGAGGAGGCTCCATGAATATCCCCATCCTCAATGACGGTGGAGCCCAGCACGTGAGTGCAAAAGACAAGGCTGAAGCGTTTGCAACCATCTTCAGCCAGAAGTGCCGAGTGGATGATCCATATCGGCCTCCTCCTGAGGTCCCCACCATCACAGAAGCCAGTCTTCAGCCAATTCGATTTACTCCACATGATATCAAGAAACGGCTGAGTGCACTGGATTCGCAACTCCTCAGATAATGAAGCAGTCTATGCCCGCATGCAACAAGACCTGGATGACCTTCAGGCTTGGGCTGATGTGTGGCACGAATGTTACCTGCCATTTAAGTGCCAGGCAATGACTATCTCCAACAAGCGAGAGTCTAATCACCACCCCTTGACATTCAACGGCATTACCATCGCCGAATCCCCCACCATCAACATCCTGGGGGCGTCACCATTGACCAGAAACTTAACTGGACCAGGCACATAAATACTGTGGCAACAAGAGCAGGTCAGAGGCTAGGTATTCTGCGGCGAGTGTCTCACCTCCTGACTCCCCAAAGCCTTTCCACCATCTACAAGGCACAAGTCAGGAGTGTGATGGAATACTCTCCACTTGCCTGGATGAATGCAGCTCCAACAACACTCAAGAAGTTCGACACCGTCCAGGACAAAGCAGCCTGCTTGATTGGCATCCCATCGACCACCTTAAACATTCACTCCCTCCACCACCAGCGTACCATGGCTGCAGTGTGTACCATCTTCAAGATGCACTGCAACAACTCTCCAAGGCTTCTTCAGCATCACCACCCAAACCCGCGACCTCTACCACCTAGAAGGACCAGGGCAGCAGACGCATGGGAACACCACCACCTCCAAGTTCCCTTCTAAGTCACAAACCATCCTGACTTGGAAGTATATCGTCGATCCTTCATCATCACTGGGTCAAAATTCTGGAACTCCCTCCTAACAGCAGTATGGGAGTACCTTCACCACACGGACTGCAGCGGTTCAAGAAGGCGGCTCATCACCATCTGCTCAAGGGCAACGAGGAATGGGCAATAAATGCTGGCCTTGCCAGCAATGCCCACATCCCATGAACGAATAAAAAAAAAAGTGCCAAGATGTGGTAAACTCATCTGTTAAAAGATGCCCCACATCTACTTTGTTCATGGTATTCCCTGATAGTCATTATTTGAGCACAAAACATAGTACTGTAACTTTGAGTTGTCCATTGCATGATTAGTTATTGATAATGTATTTGGTAGGATGAACGGGTAGTGATAATCTCTAATCAGATGGAATGACATTATATTAAAATTAACTTCCACACCAGTCATGGGATTATGCACCTTGCGCAATATCTGTAAGAAACAAATCTTGCTTCTGCATCAGCAATTAAGGGTTTATCTTGAGAGGAATGCATGGGATGTGTTTACTTCTGTGGTTTGGTGTCTCGAAAGCCAGCAAGTGGAATGTGATGTGTGTATTCCCAGTCTGCTAGGCTGCAGCAGCATGTAGGTTGATGCCGCATCTTGTACCTTTTTAGTTGTATTGAATTGTTTTTGTAACATTAGCCTTTTTCTTTACTTGCTGGCACTCGCCTGTGTTTCAGGTCGGATCATTTGCTTCCAATTTCTACTCTGAACAAATGTGCCAACAAATCTTTCCGATTCCTGTTTGATTTTGCAATAATGTGATTCTGAATTAATTTGTGATGTTGATGGTTTTTTGCACTCTTCTAATTATTTTCAACCTTTACTTATTGACATGGACCAGGTGGGATCTTCTGCTTTGGCATTAAGTCCGGTAGAAGTGTGGTGGGGTGGGAATTCTAACCCACCAACTATGATGACACTTACCCTTGCACATTTTCTAGAGACAGCTAATTACAATATTTTGGGATGGGCTCCCTGCAGGAGTGTTAGGAAACAGTAATAATGTGATGGCAGGGGGAGATGTAATTAAAGAATGTTTGGCTTGTGAAACAGTTGTACTGTTCACTAATGTCCATGGTCAGTGAACATTTTAGACCTCTGTGCTTATGTGGTGCCTCAAAAGCTCAGATTATCTGCACATTTTAAGTAGCTCATAGTACATTGTATATTATTGTTTCTGCATATGTGCAGAAGAGTTAACATGCAATGCATTGTGGCTGAGTCCCCAGGGCCCCATGAAAAAGTTGCCAGGTATAGATTAAGGAAGCAATAAGAGGGTGGAGTGTACACTGCAGGAAAGGGAAGTCATAAAAAAAAAGAAAGACTTGCATTTATATAGCGCCTTTCATGACCTCAGGATGCCCCAAAGTGCTTTACAACCAATGAAATACTTTTGAAGTTTAGTCACTGTTGTAATGTAGAAGCAAAACAGCCCACAATGTACTAGCACTTTTCTGTGGTCAGTAAGTAGTTCACAAACTCATCAAGAATCAGATAAGATCATTCAGCTTAAGTGATGTTTGCCAGAATAAAGGCATACCCTTGACATAAATGTGCAACAGGATATCTGTTAAAAATCTTATAGGATTATTTGAACACTGGGACAAATCCAGCTGCATCTTAGATATGTAGTGCAGATCTAATTAGTGAGTTACCATGTCCCCATGGCACTGATAGGATCCTGTAAAGCAATCTTAAAATGAAACTGGATTGTTTGGCGAAAATAGTTGTGTGATTTGCAGAACTGAAGGGCTTTACTGTGCTCAAAATTAAATCAAAGCTGTCACGCAACACTTGTGTTCTATTGAAGTTGGTGAGTGCAGAATGCAAAAAAGCACCAGTATTATTACAAGGGTGATGAATACTATAGTATTTCTTGCAAAAGATTTGCACAGTATTACTATAAAATGCATATATGCTCTATGCCAAAGATACTTTTTATGTCCTTGGACAGTTAATTACAAGTGATGCATTAAGTTAAATCCACCAAGCAGCATTAGTCCTACTTATGGTTCACAAATTGTTTTGAGAGCATTTATGTACTGAGCACAAGGAAATGCAAGCAAAGAAAAATATATTACATGAGAAGTGCCATTACATGATGACATCATTTTTAACATATGAAAAATTTTTCTGGTTTTTGTTTGCAGGCCGTTGTATTTTTGAGTAGTGCCAATGGAGAGAATTTTAAACAGATGCATTTAGTGTATTGCTACCCTGGAGCAGCCATGTTGTTGTGCAATTCTGTTTCTCTGAAGAAAAAAAGTTTGAAAAGTATCATTTTCATATATGTATGAATGAATGGAGGTAGATTGTGTACTGTTGCAATTCAGGCCATCTCCAAACATTCTTTATTCATGCTGACCATAAAAGGCAGCTTCCATAAGTGGGCCCAGGCGTCTTAAGAACCAAAACTCAACTTTATATGTGAAGTGATTAGAATAGTGTGTTAATAATCCACCTATGGCATTTGATGCTAGCAGCAACTTGGTAGGCCTTTGTCAACACAAGTCAGTGCAACTGTCCCCCCCCCCCACTCCCCATCCCCTGCACCCCTGGCCCTACACAAGTTCAATGGCTAATGCAGTGGACAGGTCTTGCTCCTCTTGTTCAGATCACTTCCGGCACTAATGGCTTGAAATGTCACCTCTGTAGATTGGAGGTGGGAACTCTCCCCTTAGTCATAGGCCTTTATTCAAGAGTTGTTTTTCAGTTGTATATTGTCTTTTGGGTTGTCAGCTTATTTCGGGCTGTGCAGCTTTTTTGATTCCTTCGCCACCGTTTCTGAGTTTTTTAGGTTGGCATATATGGATTTTAGTGGGGTGAGGTAGAGTTTGTTTTCTCAGATCCCCTACTTTTGCTGGTTGTAGTTTAAGGGTTGTGATCTACTTCATCGGCACCAGATGGGGGACAAGTAGTAAGGACAGTTTAGGCAGGAGGGTGATGTCATTCTGTTAAGAAGATCTCCTTGATGATCTGTCTCAGTATTTCTCTGGCAGCCATGACTGCGGCCTCCTCTGATTCCAGCTCTTCTTGCTTAATGGCTCAGCATCCTTCCTCCACACCTGACTGGCCTTCTTCTCCTAGGACCTCCATTCCAGGACCTTTTTGAAGGGTGAAATTGTGGTGCATGCCACCACATTATGCTAGACCCTGCCTGGAGTGTATTGCATGCTGCTCCAGGTACGTGAAGTGACCCATGTATGCCAATCATCTGCGTGGTGACTAGATGTGCCTCGTTGAACTGATGTTCTGCTGCAGAGGTGGACACTTACAATGGTGTTATCAGGCATGGAAGTAAAGCCACCAGACATTTGCTTTTCTCGTGCAAAAATTGCTTGTACACTAGACTGCTGTAAGATAGAGTTATCATTACAGCAACCAGCATTTTGAGTGCTTACATGGAGGATTCATTGTGATTGGCTGCATACTAGTGAAGGGATTTATAATAAAGGAGAAAGATTTAAAATTCAGTGTGCTAAAGGGCAAAAAGCCAATGAAGGTCTGTGAGCACAGGTGTGATGGATGAGTGAGTCTAAGTGCGTCTTAGTTTGGTGTCAGATTTGGGCAAAAGCTCTAGTCAAGTTGAGGCTTGTGTGCAGTGGAGCTCCACACTTCTCCAGATTGTCCTTAACATTGTTACATATTTTAAACAACAACAACTTGCATTTACATAGATCCTATAACATAGAAAAATATCTGTAATTAAAAAAAACTAGATAAGGAGATATTAGGATGGGTGTGCAAAAGCTTGGTCAAAGAGCTGGGTTTTAAGGAAGGTCTTAAAGGAGGAGAGGGAGATGGAGAAGTGGAGGGGTTTTGGGAGGGAATTCTAGAATGTGGGACCTAGGCGGCTGAAGGCACGGCCGAAAAAGGAGGCGCAAGGTAGGGAGGATTCATAACAGGCCAGAATGAGCGGATTGAAGAATTTGGGGTGGAGGATTGTAGGAGTGGTGAAGGTTGCAGAGATAGTGAAGGAGAGAGAGAAGCCATGAAGGGATCTAAATACAAGGATGAGTATTTTAAATTAGAGGCGTTGGCAGATCGGGAGCCAAGGTGGGTAACTGAGGATAGGGGTGATGGGGGAGCGAGATTTGATGCAGGATAAAATGAAAGCAGCTGTATTTTTGAAGTTTATGGAGGGTGGGCAATGGGAGGTTGGCTAGAAGCACATTAGAATATTTGAGACTGGAAAAACATGTATGAGGGTTTCAGGGACAGATGGGCTGAGGTTGTGGTGGAGGTGGGCGATGTTATGGAGCTGGAATTAGGTGTTATTTGTGATGGAGAGGATATGGGGGCAGACTATCAGTACAGGTAGAAAATGATGCTGAGGTTGTGAACAGCCTGGTTCACAAGTAACAGTAGTAACCTTTATCACCACTGGCAGAGCCGTGCCTGTCTTGGAGATAGTTTGCAGGTCTTCCAGTAGGAGGTGAATTCCCTGATGTACCTCAATCTCCTGAGACATAGCTCCTCTGACATTTCCATCAAACTATGTCTGGACCTGTACACAAGTGCCCTTGAATTGGCATGCATGCATGCTGCACCCTCCTGTGATGCAGACACACCTGTCTCTGCTCCTACTGGTACAATTTCTTCTCATCCTTCTTTTCATGAAGAGCCAGTGGAATCTTCAAAAAGGTCAACAAACTCAGATCCAAGGTCAAAGAGTACACACCTTTAAATTTTTCCGATAGCAGGCCTGCCCTCTGCTCCAACTTTTTATTGACACACGAGGATCATGTGGTGCCAATGACATGACATTTCAGAGTCCAAATGACATGCCCCACAAAACGCTCCAAATACATATCGTATTGAAGCTTATCCATGGAGCAGCACAAGCCTCCACTGCCTCAGCGGAAATCCTGAGGCAAGCATAAAACTGGCACAAGGACAAATTCACAGTTTTCCATCTCCTCTGCGCCCGGCCCTTGCCTAGACCGGTAGTACCCTGGAGCAGAATTTTAGCCTCTTCATCACCACAGAATCTTAAGTGCAAATGATAAATTACAATGCAAGTTTTTAAAAATTATTTTCCCCCAATAACATTAACTGGCAAGTGTTTGGTCTGATTTCTGAGAAAGGGTTACGACTTAAACTCCAGCATGTGAAACATAGCGATAAGAGACTGATCTATATCTGTGCACAAGGACATCCATAGGACAGCAGGAACATGCTTATCAGCTATGAAGACAGCAACATGCTGACAGTTCTGGCAACAGCCCAACACTCTTCAAGGGCAGTGGTAAATACCAGGCGCATACTGAATGAAATATTCAGTTGTTCCAGGTTCAGTTGTGCATAGTAAATAGTATCCATTTTCCGTTGACCGAGACTATACTGGACATGTATCAATAAGCCACTTCAAATACCTGTCCTTATCTCTGGCAGCTACTTTCAATCCTCTAGGAATTTCCAATAAAACAGAAGAACACACTGCTCAAACATTCTGAGAAAGCCAACAGCAAGATTGTCTTTATGCTCGTTGGGGTAGAATCCTTAAGCTTTCTGTAGTAGTGAATGCATTATTAATGTGTTTCTCCCATCACTGTACAGAGAATATTATATATAGATCTAGAAGACTGTATAAGTGGACGATTTTTCTGTATTCAATAAATACAGTGGTTGTACTAGGGCTAAAAGGCCTCGAGGACTTTGTTGTTATCTGGTAAACTGTCTAACAAGAGGCTAAACTGTAACGCGAGGCTATCAGGTTTGGAAAGTTAGTATTCTATCATGCACTGATTATGCCCTTACGTGTTATGTCATTTATTTGCCACTACATGTTACATAGAATTTCCATGTTACATAGAATTTACAGCACAGAAACAGGCCGGTCTATTCCGGTGTTTATGCTCCACACGAGTCTCCTCCTACCTTACTTTATCTCACCTTATCAACTTATCCTTCTATTCCTTTCTTCTTCATGTAATAACTTATTTTATTCTCTATTCTCTGAAATTTGATCCAGCCAAGAATATTCTAAAACAGCTGCTAAGAGGTATGCAACTGCAGCCGGATGCATATGGTATTTTAATTTACTTTGCTCCTTGTGCAGAGGCACGTAGATTCCATTTGGCACCACCACATTACCATTGTTGAGATTGAAAACTGTATTTGGAAATGTAAACACAAACCTACATCCTACTATAAAATGCATAATGAACCTCCAACCTGCTGCTGGACATTTTACAAGTTGAATTTCTCTAAAAGGTACAACAACAAAGTAATAGATATATAGATTCAAAATGACAATACATTATGGGGCCAAGATAATGTATCAATGTAAATCTCACCAAGAAAGAAATTGCATTTATTTAATGGCTTGTCATGTCCCCAAATGACCCAAAGTGCATCATATCAAATGAATTACCTTTTGAAGTGCAGCAAATACAGCAGCCAATTAGTGCACAGCAAAATCCCACTCAACAGCAGATGGGCCTCAGTTTCATGTCCCATTCTCCAACAGTGTAGGCCAAAGGTTGCAGAAAGGTTGAGGAGGATGAAGCGGGAAAATGCATCATGGGCACAGTCACGGAGAATGTTATTTGTGACTTTGATTTGCAGCATTTCAGTGCTCTTGCAACAGCAGAAACCTGATTAGACAGGTTCAAACATGGAGTTGCTGGAAAAATGGGAGGCAACAACTCATTCAAGGATTTTGGAGAGGAAAGGAAGGTTGGAGATGAGGTAGTTGTTTGTAAGGACAGAGGGGCTGAGGGTGGCAATGATGGTTGTTTTGAA
The DNA here is from genome assembly GCA_030390025.1 of Squalus acanthias. Lineage (NCBI taxonomy): Eukaryota > Metazoa > Chordata > Chondrichthyes > Squaliformes > Squalidae > Squalus > Squalus acanthias. The sequence goes on from CM059427.1 coordinate 38,125,209, forward strand.
AGTGAGGGGAACAGTACCAGGGAAAAGAGGCAACCTTTAACAATAATGGGGACTATTGGGGTAAAAGAGAAGTCTTCCCTCCTCTCAAGTGGACCCCCTGAAATAAGGGGTCGATGCTTGCCCTATAGCAACCACGAATTCACCAGACGGACACCTTGGATAAGTTTCACGATCTTTATTCAAGCATATGCAGGGGGAAAATCTCAATCTCATCCACCGAGTATCAAATACGTACAGCAATTATACCCTAACTTGAGGCGTGCACACCCCTTCTACGATCATTGATTGGTGTACAGAATAGGCGAAGGGCTGTGTCCATTCGTTGCTCCTTATCAGGGAGGTTGCTGAATGGTTCACAGAAACCCATCTTTACAGCATTCGCAGGCTAAATTATCTGTTTCTACTCTGGCCATGAGGTGCTTACCTCATCCTAGGGGAATCTGTTTGTCCTGCCTTATCTTAAGCAAGAACAAAAGACAAGCTAGTTAGCCTTACAGTTCCTGTCTTATCTAGGTCCTACATTCCTAAGCAAGGATAGGAGACAAACTTATCAGCCTTCTAGTTTCCACTAATTTTAATTCTAAGAAGTTATAGTTTCTTCTAACTTTAATTCTAAGAAGTCTTTTTTGTCCCCTTACAGGGACTAGGCTGGAAAGTTTGGCAGTCAGCAGTTTAGTGGGAATGGGGTCAAGGGAGCAGGAGGTGCGTCTTATGGACAAGATGAAACCATGGAATTAAAGGGGCACTGTGGATATGAAATTGGTTAAGAAACTGAAAGCAGAGAGCAGTGGTGAACAGTTGTTTATCAGACTGGAGGTATGTATAGAATGGTGTCCCCCCAGGGGTCGCTATTAGGACCGCTGCTCTTTCTGATCTATATTAATGACCTAGACTTGGGTGTAGGGGAAATGATTTCAAAGTTTGCAAATGACACAGCTTGGAAATGTAGTAAATAGTGAGGAGGATAGTAGCAGACTTCAGGAGGGCATAGGCAGACTGGTAAAATGGGCAGACGCACAGCAGATGAAATTTAATGCAGAGAAGTGTGAAGTGATGCATTTTGGAAGGTAAAATGAGGAGAGGCAATATAAATTAAATGGTACAATTTTAAAAGGGGTGCAGGAACAGAGAGACCTGAGGGTTCACATACACAAATCTTTGAAGGTGGCAGGACAAGTTGTTAAGGCTATTAAAGAAGCATATGGGATCCTTGGCTTTATAAATAGAGAAGTCGCACAACACCAGGTTATAGTCCAACAGATTTATTTAAAATTACAAGCTTTCGGAGCTGTCGCCCCTTCCTCAGGTCGAGTAGCTGTGAGAGAATCTCCCAGAATTCACAATATAAACACAGAAAAAATGTATTCAAATCTTTCCCTACATCAAAGACATCCCCACGCCTCCACTACTCGCCTTCAAGCAGCCGCCTAACCTCAAAAGTACCATCGTTCGCAGCAGATTACCCATCTTTCAGGAGAACAGCAACCACGACACCACACAACCCTGCCACGGCAACCTCTGCAAGACATGCCAGATCATGGACACAGATACCATCATCACACGTGAGGACACTACCCACCAGGTACATGGTACATACTCATGTGACTCGGCCAATGTTGTCTACCTGATACGTTGCAGTAAAGGATGCCCCAGAGCATGGTACATCGGCGAGACCATACAGACACTGAGACAACGTATGAACGGACACCGCGCAACAATCGCCAGGCAGGAGGGTTGCCTCCCAGTCGGGGAACACTTCAGCAGTCAGGGGCATTCAACCTCGGATCTGCGGGTAAGCGTTCTCCAAGGCGGCCTTCGGGATACACGACAGCGCAAAATCATAGAGCAGAAACTGATAGCCAAGTTCCGCACTCATGAGGATGGCCTCAATCGCGATATCGGGTTCATGTCACGATACAGAACGTGACTTGACATCATGGCCGGTCTTTCCAGCTTTTTTTTAAAAAAAAACTAACACAAGAACCAAACTCAACTGCAGAGGATATGCAGCCAGCAGGTGTTTTGACACGTTGGACCCCCTGGGACACATCTCATTGTCTTGGCTGTGCTCTTAGTGTGTCTTTGATGTAGGGAAAGATTTGAATACATTTTTTCTGTGTTTATATTGTGAATTCTGGGAGATTCTCTCACAGCTACTCTACCTGAGGAAGGGCGACAGCTCCGAAAGCTTGTAATTTTAAATAAATCTGTTGGACTATAACCTGGTGTTGTGCGACTTCTCATTTTTGTCCACCCCAGTCCAACGCCGGCATCTCCACATTATAAATAGAGGCTATGGGCTGGATTTTCATTGACCCATGGAGGCGGGTTTGGAGGCGTGTGGGGGGTTAAAGTTGCAGATTCGGGGGTCCCGAACCCATCCCATCCCCAACCCGCCTCCATGCCAGTTTCGCTGGAGGCGGGTACCCGACCTGTGCTGGGACCCGCCTCCCCGAGGCGGGAAGGGGATTAGTGGCAATAAACTGCCTGTTAACAGGTAGTTAACAGGCAGTTTTTTGCCTAATCCCTATTTTGATGCGTGAAATGTGGGCTTCCCAACAGGTCCCAACCACGCCAAGTTAGCGAGGCGGACCGTGGGTCTGCAGGGGTTGGAGGGGTCGATATGTCCGGTGGGCAGGTGAGTGATGAGTGCATGTGTGCAGAGGTAAGTGTGTAAGGTAAGTGTAAAGTGTGGGAAAAAGTTTTACTTACCTTAACTTCCTCCTGCAGGTGTCAGCCCTTCAGTTCTCGGGAGTCAGAAATCTCACCGGCACAGAAAGCACAATGGCTGTGGAGCTGTCAAAAACTGCAGCCTCTGTTTTCTGTGCTGGAATGATTTTTAACTCAGCCTGAGAGGAAGGACTCAAGTTAGAAGACAGATTGTCAGTGTTTGACAGCTTCACAGAGCTGTCAAACGCTGATATTTCATCTGTCAAAAGCTCTTGACAGATGAAATGTCAATCTGTGATGTCACCTATTGCCGGGTGGCCCTTAATTGGCCTGCTGAGCTCACTGGGCGGGCTCAACAAGGTCAATCAAGTGAAAATGCAGTGGGTTGGCCACAAGTCGATGGAGGCGGGACTACAACCCAAAAAGTGGGAGTCCCGCCTCCATCACGTCCCCAGTATCAAAATCCAGCCCATAGAGTACAAAAGCAATGAAGTTATGGTAAACCTTTATAAATCACTGGTTAGGATTCAGATACAGTATTGTGTTCAATTTTGGACACCACATCTGGAACAATGTTAAGGCCTTGGAGAGGGTGCAGAGGAGATTTACCAGAGTGGTACTAGGGACGAGATACTTCAGTTATGTGGAGAAGCTGGGATTGTTCTCCTTAGAGCAGAGAAGGTTAAGGGTGGTTTAATAAAGGTATTCAATATTATGAGGGATTTTGATAGAGTAGATATGGAAAAACTGTCAGGAGGATCGATAACCAAAGGACACAGGTATAAGATAATTGGCAAAAAAGCCAGGGTGGAGATAAGGAGAATTTTTTTTCACAACGAGTTATTATGATTTGGAATGTAATGCCTGAAAGGATGGTGGAAGCAGATTCAGTAGTAACTTTCAAAAAAGAATTGTATATATACTTGAAAAGAAGAAATTTGCATGGCTATGGGGAAAAAGCAAGTAACTGGGACTAATTGGCTAGCTCTTCAAAGAGCCGGCACAGACACGAAGCGTCAAATTACCTCCTCTTTGCTATTTGATTCTATGATTCTATGAGCTTGGAGAGAGCTTGAGGGGAGATAGGATAGAAACTAGTGAAGGATGGAGGATAAGGGCTAGGACAGGGGGAGCCTGTAGGAAGGTTTGGCTTGATGGGCAAGGAGAAGGGGGAAGCAGCAGAGGCAGCTGATTGAATGGCCTTGGTGACAAAGAAGTCCTTAAGTTCCTCGCACTTGTGTTGCAGATGAAGGTGGAAGGGCCTGGGGAGAAGGGTTCAACGAGATGGTTGGTAGTGGAGTAAAGGAGCCAGGGTTATCTTTGCTTTCCAGGATGAGTGGCAGAGCAGAGCCATGGCAGCTACGGCATAAAATGTAGGCCAGCAGAGCAGCACAGTCCTGATGGCAGAAGAGTCCAGGAGTCCAGGAAATCAAATGTGAGCAGAGTCCCAGCATTTTTTATGCAAATTGCAGTGGGGAAAGAGTTAAACTGACATCGCTGGCAGTTTCACTGAATGGTGTAATAAAGACAATAATCTAATTGGCCTTTGCAGTAGTAAGCTTTTTCTAAATTGTTGAACTGGCAGTTGAGATAACCTAAGCAGTAGTGTTAGAATGATTAACAATTGCAAACTGTATAATTTGGAGACAATTGCAAATAGCCAGATGTTGAACCATAAGAGGCCTAGAGGATGTAAGTTCTGTTCTGGCAGGAAAGTAAAACAATGAGTTGGAAGTAAAGAGGCCTAGAGAGGCAGGAAAGCAGGACAATGAGTCAGAAGTACAATGTTGGTGAGACCCCATCTGGCACAAACAAAGGTCATAGGTGCAACAACAGCTTGTGGGATAACGGACATATACTTTTCCGATAATAAAGGCGGTACTTTAATGTAACGCGGCATAGGCAACCAATCAGTGAAGATGCATGTGGGCCAAGGTCCAATCAGGTGGCAGGAATGAATTTTGCATGAGCTGGACATGTGTATTGTAATGTATAAAAATGTAGTGTTTGCTGTAACAATTTGGAGAAGTCTGGCTAAGACAAAGTAGGCTGTCTCCCCACCGGTATAATAAAGATGACTTGATTATCGATCCGAAACCCTTGTGTTGAGTGTTGGTTTAAAATACTCCACAATACAAATTAAAACTTTTAACTTAGGTAACAAACTCACAGGATGCAGTAGATATTGATTCACCCAAAGTATTCACGTAGGAAAATGAATAAAAATTAATTCAACAAGGAAGGCAGTGGTACAGGATTGGCACTGAATCAGGAGGGAGACAGTCTATTTGGGTCCAGTGCATCAACCTGAACAACAGTGAGATTGACAAGCTGAAAGACTTATTCTCAATCCATCATTTTATATTCTTACTGTAACTATTATGAAGAATGTATTGTCAGACACTGAAGTGGTGACAAGAACTGCAAATAAATCAAGTTGTCGAAAAGCAATGCGAACTGTGAAAAGGAAATGCAAAAGAACATTTGTACATTAAAATAAGGCATCAGTGACAACAATGCAAATTCACTAAAGGGAAACGTGGACCCACTAAGGATAGATGCATAGATAAAGATAGACAGACATTCACATTATAAGATAGAAATTCCAATTGGGAAAATTCATATTTCGAAAGCACTTGTACTACGTGAATAGATTAAAACCTACATTAAAAATTTACATAGGAATGTAGTAAGAACATGTCAAGTGTTCATTTCTGATGATGTTCATTATTCACATTTCTTGAGTAAAAGTCATTTATCATTGAATTCCATCAAACTGTAGGATGCAGCACATTTAAAGCACTTCCTAGAAAGAGTTAATTTTAAGAAGAAATATTGCTTGCTTTAGGTGTAATCCCCACTCAATTGAATTTCAAGCAGTTACTAACATTTATACAAACTCGGATTTCCATATCATGGACCTTCAAAGATAATTTCTCACTTAATCCCATTCTATCATCCAAATATAATATTGAAAAAGTACACATACAGGGCAGTATTAAAAATATATACAATAAAAAATTTGGAAAATTATGAAACTGACATTAGCTTTTGCTACGATCTTCAATTACATCCAAACAACAACCAACATTCATAAATGATCCTTTATTGAAAAACTTACAAGAAAGTCATTTCTCTGTCTCCCATTTCTATGTTTCCCCACTCTGTCTTTTAAGTGCTCAAAAACATGCTGATTCATTTTTACTGGCAGTCTGGGTAACAGATTTTTGAACATGTTACTACCTAGAGTTTACCTCCAACAAGAGACACAAGGGAAAATTGCTTCATAGAAAAAGCAACAGCTTCATTAGCAAACAAATCCTTAATAATCTGCTCTGTAGGCCCTCGGGCTCTGGAGAACATGTGAGCATGTTCTCATTTGGCTTAGTACAAGCACAGGCTGTTCTACAGATGTTCTTAAGTGATGCCTTTGTACATTTGCTTTTTATTACTGATTACCGCATGGTGACAATTTATAGTTATTTCCTCATCCACCTCAGAGATTCTTAACCAAAGCCAGTGTGTATGCATCTTTCATCTTATGGTACAACCCATTGATTCCAATCCATGTGTGTTCAACCAGGAAGATTCTTACCTTATGCCCATATGGATATTCACTCCATACAACTACAATAGGAATCTGTAGACACTGGTGCTAATTATTTGGTGCTTTGCAGGAAATCGTATTCATTTAGGTCAACGTATACAACTGCCCTGTGATGCTTTCTGAAACAAGAAAGAAAGATAATGCCTTAATGTAGTTTTGCGTAATGATGTCCCCACAGATTGTGACAGTAACGCATACAGTGCCAGTAATTCATCAGAGAGGGAGGTTTCAGGTCCTTACCATAATGTAACATATATATATATAAAGACCATTGAATACATGACTACTTAAAGATATTTTGCCAATAAAGATATCTAATTAATTAATGGCATATTACAAAGAATTATATCTGTAAAATAATACTTGGTGACATCTAGTTAGCTAAAAAGGGGTGGAAGAGTGGAAAATTGAACAGAGGGAAGTAATGAGAACATATGGAATAATTTGTATCGACACAATTAATCCTTCGCTTCAGACTTGAAAGCTCACCTTGTTAGAGTCAATTAATCGAGCATTGCCAATGATCATGTTCAGATGATGATGCCCATCTTGCAGGCCGTCAGTGGCTACAGTGTCACTGTTGGACTTCTTAAAGAGGTACAGACAGAAGACAAGTTTGCCTGAAAATAATACTGAAACAAAATCTATGAATAATTCGATTTTATGGTTGCATAGCACAGTGGGATGTTTAAAGAGAAACTCTGAATGACAGTGATTACCTGGGAATTTTCTAGTGTGAAGGAGGAGAGCTACAATGCCAGCAGCAGAAGGTAATTATCTATCATTGTTATGTCATCTCTGAGAAACATGGCAGCTTTGGTTAATGGAGGACAAATGACTGTTCTTCAAGTAATACCACAGGATCATTATCATCCAACAAATAGGCAGTTGGGACTTCAGTTTAACATCTTATCCGAAGGACAGCACTCCCTTAGTACTACACCAGCCAACATTATATCCTATAGTGACCCTCGCCTGGCAGATACTGGGCAGAAGGGCTGTAAAATGGAACGGGAAACTTACCTACTGGCCTGTCACCCTGATCCGTCTGACTGTAATTTTAAATTACAGGTGCCAACGACACCCACTTGAAGCTTGTTTAAATATGCAGATCAGGTCCCGATGACGTTATTGGGTCCAACTACAATCTTCACCCCACCAGGCCAAACCTGTCAGGAAGTGGATCCAGGGCCAGAAGAGTATCTTATTTTAAAATGTTTTTTGGAATTCCTTGCAGGCCAGGAGGAGAAGGAGAGCTGCTCTGGGCTTCAGAAGAAAGCTCTGGGCTTCCCCTGCCCCGAGCTTCCCTCCTCCTCCCCTGGCCGCGATGCCCTCCGGACCCCTCAGACCACTTACCTGACTGCTAGGGACTGTTCGTTGGATCTGCGGCAGTCACCTCCTTCCATCGGAATTCCCACTCCCACCCACCGGCCAGGTACTGATTCCTTCTTGGTCGGGCGGGTGTTTGACCTCTGATATGAAAATGAGGCCCGGGAGCTACAACCTCTCAGGGTGTCATGTGGCGTCGGCATGCGAGGTTGCCGCTCACCCCAAACTCCACATGCACTGATCTCGCTCAGTGGTAAAATTGCCTCCTGAGATTTGAATTTACAGCCTTCTGGCTGGGTCAAGTTGATACATATGTTCTAATAAGAATGAGAGACAATGGCCAAGAAATGTTTTCCTGCCGGCGCAAACTCGGTGCAGGGGCCGTTCCCTGCGTCAGAATGGGTAGGCCAAGGCCCACCCAATACTGGGCATTACTCCTCAATAATATCAGACCGGGGAGCTGCAGACACCTATTGCACATCTCCAGACAGGTCGCCAGTGAAGACCTCTGGAATTTTTGGTGGTGGCCCTTTAAAAACTCCTGGTTCGGCAGCATGTAGACCTAGTTTTTCTCTACGCAGCTGCTTTCAGGGTAGCCCAATTTCATACAGGGGGCCTCAACAGGCGTTGGCTCCCTTATTTGCACATGCAAAGGGCTTAATGCCTGTTTCAGGTGCTTACCCTGGACACCTATTGTTTTGCCTATACCAATATGGTGGCCGGCGCACTAATGGCTCATAAAGAGTGCATGTTTCCTGCCCACCATATTGGAAGCTTAGGCCTGAAAATTAGGCTCAGCACAATTGCTCTGGGCATTGGGAACATTAAAATTATTTTTTGCTACTAAAAAATATCGAAGGTCGTTGACAAAATATGGAGGATGCACTGCCAAGGAACATAAAATAATTGAGGTAATTAATAAACAATGGATGCTTGGTCCCTTTCAGACTATTGATTCAAGGAATGTGTTTAATAAATCAAAATTTTCATAGGTTATGGATGAGCACTTATTTGGAAGGGACAGTCTTCTTGGGCAAGGGGGAGGAGGTAAAAAGTTACCGTGATAAAATTTGTGGGACCCTTGTCTAGGATTGCAGCAGCTGGTCAGTGACATCTGCTTTGACATGTGAAACTGAAAACAGTTGGGGATGTCTCTTCTGCTTAGATTCTTTGGTATTACAACAGGTGAAGCAGGAGGCAACTGTAAGAGGAACAGATGCCTCATGAATTTGATCTTAGTTGCTGCTGGAAGCACAAAGAGATCTTAAGAGATTGTACTGTGGTATCAATGGAGACTTTTCATAACTTAATGTGGGTCCCAACAAGTCTGGTAAAGTCTGTGAGGGACAACTCTGCATTTGTACTTTTGCATACAAGAGACAGAATTGCACATGACTACACATATATTTTGCACACATACAAAATATCAGAAATGTGAAAATAATTTAAATTTAGTCAGTTCATTTCTGCCTTGTGGAGATGATGAACAGTTTAAAAAAAAAAGTGAAAAGTAACTACTTGTTGAATGCTATAACATTGGAGCATTGCCTATGTCTGGGCTGATTGCATGGAATGCCAACATCATTTATTTTTACTATTTATCCATATGAGCTCGTTCTGAGAATTATCCAATGTCTGGCAGTTTCTCTCAGCCCAATAGACAGTTAACTGAGACATGATGCTGTTGTTACCAAGGGCTGAATTAGTTAACGCTGATGTCTCAGTGACGTGGTTCCTATGTGTTTCCTTCCCGTTGTGTTGATTAACTGGTTGCACATGTGTCTTCCTATTCTTGCGACCTTGGTTACTAGGGTTTATGTGATTTGCTGGATTGTCCAAACTTACAAGATGTTTCCTTCTTTCTGATCTTTTAAAATAAGCTGCTTTGTGATATTCTTACATTGGTAACTTTAGCTGTATTTTTGGTGTATGGTGTTGCTGCAAACAGCAGGAGTATGTGACTGGGTAAGAAATCACAAAGTAAGTAGGAATCCCTGATTTAGCCTGAGTTAGCCAGATGAAGTCACTATGAAAACTTAAGAAAAAAAATGTCCTATTTGAGAAAACTAATAATAGTTCTATTGGTAGTTACTTTTGAATAACAAGGGGAGAAATTAGACTTGTGCCTAAAGTAGGCGGCACGTTGCCGAACCGAATGCTTCGCACATCTATCTGTGCTGGCCTGAGGCCTGATCCAAAAACAGCTCATTTGAACTAAATTAGTGAGCTGTTGGCGCCAATTCATCGCAACTTGCCAATCGGGGCCTGACGAATTCTGTCCAGCTCTGACCCAACACGCAGGTAAGTCCTGGGATGGGGTGAGCCCAGGCTGGCAGCGGCGGCTCGCAGTAATTTTTGTGGAGCCAGGCTCCATGGAAATGTAACTTATAGTTAGTTTTATGGCCAATTCTTCAGTGGCCTCCAGTGGTACCTTTAAGGATCACTGGTTAGGACACTCAAGACCTGGTACAACTAGGTGGAGATCTGGCCAGAGGTCTGTTCTACCTGGGGGGTAGTTCTGCCCATTTGTACCCAAATTTTGCATTGGGGTCCTAGGTGTTAGGACCCTGATTCATTGCCTAGGCAATGTACCGAGCCCACTGAACACCTAAAAGGTGTCCGCTTCCAATATGACAATCGAGTCACTTGTAGATCAAATTAGGTGCAGGAGGTTGCGAAAAACAGGCAAAGGTAAGGCGAATTTCTCCCCCACAGTGTTTGCCTTGTAAACAAGTAGAGAGGAAAGAGAAAAGGAATTCATTGCTAGAGTGCCAATGTTTAGATCAACACCACAGAAAATCAGGTAGAACAGATCTCTGGCCAGAAGCGACTGAACAAAAGCCACAGATGGGAATAATCAGGTCCCAAATAGTGCACTGCTTGAGAGGAAAAAACACTATTCTTTGAATAGAAGCTGCAATGCATGGATTATAGGGTGCAAAATTCCTAGGTTAATGGAGGAAAGTTGTGCCATGTTTGATAAAAAGGAAACCTCAAACAGCTGTCGCTACTTCTTTTCTCAAACATGGAACAAAATAACTACTTTATATAATATGCTATTCTGCTTATTCATTGGCCTTGGACAGAGGACTGCTTAGTTCACAAAAGATTAAAGAAGATAAAAAGAATTTTCACTTATATTGTGCCCTATCATGTGTTTCAGAAAGCTCTTAACACCGATAAATTACTTTAAAGTATAATTAATGTTAATATGTAGGTGAACACAGCAACCAACCTGTGCACAGCCAAGGCCCACGAAGAGGTATGAAATAAATAACCAGATTTTCTGTTTTTGGTTGTGATGATTGAGAGAAGAATGTTGGCTAGAACATTAAATGCGAAATTGAAAAAAAGATGGCAAGTTTTACAAAATTCTGAAATGACTACCGTTATGACTCAGATGCTACTGCTTAATTGAATCATGTTGGACCTGTAGAAACCCTGAAGCAACATTCTGATCTAGGCTTGAACGTTCAGTAATGAACATATTTGTATAATTAATACAATGGCAAATATCATTAATATATATAGCAATACGTTTAAGAACTGATTGTGTTATCTTTAAACCCCATATCCATGTGGTCCATCAGCCTATCCAAGGTGGTGCAGATGTTGGAGCACAGAGACTGAATGGCAGCAGTTTAAACTTCCAACAAAGCTGCAAAGTGACGGTTACACAGACTCCTGGTGTGAGGGCCCAGCCACAGCATCCATGGAGGTTGCCACATGCTCCATGGTAGACTGCAGAGTGCTGATGCCTTATGACAGAACGCCACACAAACTGGAAACGGACTTCTCCAAACTTTCAGACATGGTATTGCAACTCTTTGGCGGGCTTTCCCATACACCGGGCTTTCCCATACACCGTACAATTGCATGTGTGCCAAGAAGAGTTTTGGTTTGAAGGCTGGGACTTGAATTCAGCATCTCTGTCCTCCTCAGCAGAGCTTGGTGATGAGGTTATCTTCCAGCAATCTGTCTCCTGGTCTGTGCTTTCCACTTGTCCCTGCCCCTGCTCAATCATGCTGGGTGCTTCACCAAGTGCAGACTCCTCTAACCCACCTGGAGTGCCAATCTCTGTGCTGGTGCTTGGGAAGGATTGAGCCCCTGATGGTGCATCTTTTCCAAATCCTCCTTGACAGGCTCCAGGTGCTGAGAAGGAGAAAAGAAAGGGACAAGAGTTAACATTGGAATTGACAGGCTATTTAGAAGCAGATGACCGACTTCATTATGTAACATGACGTTGTCAAGTTGGTTAAATGTTGATTCCTTGAGGTAAAGGAAACCTCCTAGAAGATTACATCACTCTGAGTAGGTAGGGAGAGTCTGTATCATGGTGCATAAGGCATCACGACTGTATGGGACAGGCTAGATGGACCAGTTGGTCTTTTCCTGTCCAACATTTTTGTATGTTTGCATGGTACAATAGGCAGCCACTCTGCTCAATTAAGCCCTCAGATGAAATTCTCGCTGCCCTGCTCCATCTTGCTTAGGGTTTGGATGTTGGATGGTTCTCCTCTTGCTCCTCTCGCTAGTGTTGTGAGACATTTTTTTTTCTGCAGAAACAGAGGGAGAGAGGTACTGAGTGGCTATTAAGAAGGAATATGCATGTGTGTGGGGCTGCTTCATGCGGTGCATATGCTGAGAATGAGAAGCAACAGGTTGCAAGTAGGATGGAGAGGTTTTCAATGGGGAGAAATGGCTGGAGTGTGAAGTGAGAAAGGAGTCATCAGAGGAATTCCTGCTTCTGCAATTGCTACCATATTGAAAACAGAATGTTGTTTGTAGCTGCTGTAAAGGCAGCAAAAAAGATGTGTTTGGAATGTGAAGGAGAGGTATACAGTGTCCACTTGTGGTTAGTGGAGAAGGATGTAATGCAGGGGAGGGAAGTCTTCAGAATGCTGAGGGGCGAGGGGGGAGTGCTGTTGTCAGGTGTTACACAAAGACATAGAGAAATGAAGTGCTGTATTCACCCGTGCTACTTTGGCCAGGTCATTGGACCTTTACCTGCATTGAGTCCAGAACCTGGGAGTGATGGTCATTGAACTGACAAGCTCAGCAACTCTTCTGCAGGGCTGTGGGATGTTGGGCTTCCATATCTTCTTCCCATCCTTTGGAAAGAGAACAATGCTCTGCGTTCTCACCTCTTCAACAAGGACCTCAGAGAGGATTCCAGAGAACCTAATGGCTAGGTTCCGACTCATTTCTCACAATACGCTCCTTGCAGTACGAAAACACAGTAGAAGCAAAGAAATGAATGAAACCTCCCTTTAAGAGGTGCATTCACACTTTAAGTAGGTGTCTGGAGATCCACTGGAAATCCCGTCCTGAAAGTGGGTAGGCCACCTGTCCCTGACGCAATTGGGTGGTCAGTCTGCCAATCAAATGCTAATGAGTCCTGCCAATTAAAATTTCCTCTTATGAGGGCGATTTTAGCCCTACCCACCTGGCAGAAACCAGGTGCATGGATAGTTAAAATAGCCCCAGATACTTAACCGTCAGATCCCACCATTCCAAATTTTAATTTGAAAGGTTTGCGCCACTGCACCCAGGTCCTCCTGACGACATCCCTGCTGTGACCTCCTCTGCAATGTGCAACCAGGCTGTGTTGGTCTCCTGGGGCGGTCTCTTCCGCCCATGGGAAGGAAAGAGGACCTCCCTCCGTGCTGTGACTCCCTCCATAAGCATATATGGGCGGGCAGGATCGGTGGCGGGTCGGGTGGGAAAATGGGTATTTTTGACAGCGGATTGGGAACTCGCCACAACGTGTCTTTCCCAATGTCGGGTCTGTCAACGCTGAGCAGACCCGACCGGCAGCGTCGGGCAACCCAATTAAAATCATTAGCATCTAGTTGACAGATGCTTAACAGGCTTTTTTAACTTAACTTTTGACTTTAACTGCATGACCACGGGAACCACACTGTTCGGGGACCACGGCTGTCAACCTGAGGCGGGAGTTCAGTGGCCATTGCTCCAGCTGATTACTTGACAGCTTCAAATGTACAGTAACAGCTCCCACCTGACAGATCAGCACTTTCCTCAGCCACAAGCTGTTTCTCAGTCCATTTCCAGCACAGATTCTGCAGGCTTTCCACTTTCCATTCTCCATCCACTCTTACCTCATTGGAAGAACTCTCTCACCCGTCATCTCTACTTCACCTGCCATCTATTCCATCAACATGCATGCCATTTATACTGTCTCACCTTGGTCCTCATAATCAGACCACGATCAGCCCCAACACCAGCAGCACCAGGCACACCAGCAGCACCAACAACAACACCAACCTTCTCCGCAATCAACTGATGCTGCACAGGACAGAGGGCATCAGCACCCGACCACATTGCTGCCAGGGATGGCCTCACCATGGCCACATTTACTTCACTTGACACTGTACACCCTGGCTGCCATATGATGCGCCAGGTTGGCACCACCCCACACCAACACCATAAAGCATCCCTACAATGCCCAAGCCATTCCTTTCACACTCACCACCATTGCGGGGGGTACCGTTATGTCTCATCATTCACTGCAACTCACTAAGCCACTTCCAAAGGTGCACACAAATCTGTCCAAGAACGGAAAGTGTTGAAAATAAAGGTTTCAATGTTTGACAGCACGTTAACAGAAACTTCACATGAACATTGGATAAAACACCCAAGTGCCTCCCCTTGTGTGTTGTTAGTTGGTATGATTGGACTAGGATGAGGGTGTGTGTGAAGGATGGCTAGTGAGATGGGGAAGTGATAATGTAGATAGAGAGGGATGGGTGGAGGTGCAAGGTACGTTGGTGTGAGTAAGGATGTGCAGGAGTAGGATAGGGAAAGCAGAGTGATGGGGATGTGATGAGAGGCACAGCAGGATGAAGGTGAGTGTGGCTTTGTACTCACGTTTCGTGATCTACTGAGATCATTGAAACATTTGCACCACTGCACCCAGGTCCTCCTGACAACATCCCTGCTGTGACCTCCTCTGCAATGTGCAACCAGGCTGTGTTGGTCTCCTGGAGAGGTCTCTTCCACCCATGGGAAGTGAAGAGGACCTCCCTCCGTGCTGTGACTCCCTCCATAAGCATATGGAGGGAGTCATGGGAGAGCCTGGGTGCAGCCCTCGGCCCTGTACAGTGCTTGTCAGTGTTTGCAGCACTTCAATGCTGTAGAGCACTGACAGCACAATGTCAAAAGAAAGTTGGCCATGGTCCCTTTAAGGAAACTGACTCAAGACGCATCATGAATGCTGTCACCAGACCCGCTCCTTCTAATTGGGCTGGGTAACGTGCTGGGCGGGCTTAATAGGCCCCATTCAGGTAAGTTCATTTCCCAGAGTGGGCTGGAGCCAGCAGCAAGGCCGCAATCCGCCACCGACATCGCTCACCCCGGACCCGCCGAGGTAAGGAAAATCTCGGCCTATTTTTCAGTGAATTTGAATTATTTGTTTTAGAGAAGCGATGTATCAAACTCAAATATACTTTGTTGGGAATGAAACAGCATTCCCTACAAGAGATGTTGTTCAGGGTCTTTTAGAAATCAGGTCCAGATTGCTTGTTATTTTTCTAGTCTCGGGTGGAGGCTGAGCGCCACTTCCTCTAATTGACATATTTTCCATGAATCCTTCATGTTTGTAGTGGGTGCAGCTTCTGCATAGCTTTTCTCCTGGCCTATTTGTGCTGACTTCTTAGTTGGAGAATGTAATGAAATGTTTTTTTTCTTTTAACAGTTCTGCGGGGGAGAATCTGGTACTGGGGGCACGGGACAGAAAGGAACTTCTGAAAGGAAGAGTGAACTATTTTATAATACTCATTTGTGCATCTTAACCCACTGATTATGTTATTTCTCTGCAAACATGGCTCTCTAATGATGGATGATGTGGTCTGGAATTGGCAATAAGCCAACAAGCCTTGTGATTCTAGCATGAGATGGTGGGGGAGCAGAGATGACAGTTGCATATGTCTTCTGGTCAGGGGATAACCCTATGACCAATTTAATTACAAATGGAATTCTAAAACAAAAGTCATACCAACCCAAAACAAAATGCATCTAATGCACTGAGGCCCATCATCTGCTAATAGACAGCCAGAATAACAGTTGGCGTGGGAATAGAAGTACCAGCATGAGCAACTTCTTTCTAAGCTCCTACTTGGGTTTTTTGAGCCAGCTAAAAATTTCATTCACTATGCTTCCAATTTCCACCCTTCCCTCACCTTCACATGGTCCATCTCCGACTCTTCCCTTCCCTTCCTCGACTTCTCCGTCTCCATCTCTGGGGATAGGTTATTGACAAACATTCACTACAAGCCCACTGACTCCCACAGCTACCTGGGCTACACTTCCTCCCACCCCGCCTCCTGTAAGGACTCTATTCCATTCTCCCAGTTTTTCCGTCTCCGCCGCATCTGCTCTGACGATGCCACCTTCCATACCAGTGCTTCCGACATGTCTTCCTTTTTCCTCAACCGAGGATTCCCCTCTACTGTGGTTGACACGGCCCTCGACCGTGTCCGTTCTATCTCCCGCACTTCTGCCCTCACCCCTGCCCCTCCCTCCCAGAACCACAATAGAGTTCCCCTTGTCCTTACCTTTCACCCCACCAGCCTCCACATTCAACGGATCATCCTCCGCCATTTCCGCCACCTCCAGCATGATCCCACCACTAAACGCATCTTCCCCTCACCTCCCCTTTCAGCATTCCGCAGGGACCGCTCCCTCCGCGACACCCTAGTCCACTCCTCTACCACCCCCAGCACCCCTTCCCCTTCGCCCGGCACCTTCCCGTGCAAGCGCAGGAGATGCAACACATGCCCTTATACCTCCCCCCTTCCCACTGTCCAGGGCCCCAAACACCCCTTCCAGGTGAAACAGCGATTTACTTGTACTTCCTGCAATTTAGTATACTGTATTCGCTGCTCACGATGTGGTCTCCTCTACATTGGGGAGACCAAACGCAGATTGGGTGATCGCTTTGCGGAACACCTCCGTTTAGTCCATAAGGGGGACCCCGAGCTCCCGGTGGCCTGTCACTTTAATTCACCGCTTCACTCCCACTCTGACCTCACCGTCCTCGGCCTCTTGCATTGTTCCACGGAAGCTCAGCGTAAGCTCGAGGAACAGCACCTCATCTTTCGATTAGGCACTCTACAGCCCTCTGGACTCAACATAGAGTTCAACAATTTCAGATCATAACCTGGCCCCTATCACATATATATATTTTTTAATTTTATTTTTTTTATCCACACTTTTGTTTGGCCTTTTTTTCTTCCCTCCCACATGGCAGCTGTCCTTCATTCTGCCAGCGCAATTCACACTTCATCTAGAGCCATCCTTTGTTCCTCAACCTGTCCCATTTCCACCTCCTCTTGCCTTGAATATCTCTTAATGTCTCTTAATCTCTCCTGCTTTCTATCCTATCACTGACCTTCCCTTTTGTTCTTTCATCCCCTCCCCCTTTTCCCAGCCCCTAAACTTGCTTTAAAATCTATTTCATTTCTGCTTTTTTCCAGTTCTGACGAAAGGTCTTCAACCTGAAATGTTAACTCTGTTTCTCTCTCCACGGATGCTGCCTGGCCTGCTGAGTTTTTCCAGCGTTTTCTGTTGTTATTTCAGATTTCCAGCATCCGCAGTATTTTGCTATTGTCAAAAAGGGCCCTAGTTTCTCTAGCATCTGGTCATCAGGAGCCTTGCCTGGGATGACTTTGAAGTTCTGCAGTGTTCCTTAACAGCTTACAGCATCTCCTAAACTTCCATTTAAAAGGGATAAGTAATGTTTGCTTGCAGGTCATTCGGGAGACTGCAATTCTAAATCAGGCATAATTGCAGAGCAATGTACTCATGGAGCCAATGCCCCCACCGCAAGGGTATCATTTGCAGACTGCAGCATTAATGGTATTCTGAATAATGTTATGTACATCGGGAGCTCTCTGGATGATCTAGACTATATTTATCCCACAACCAGCATTATTAAAACAGATTATCTGCTCATTTAGATACATAGATACATAGAAGATAGGAGCAGGAGTAGGCCATCCGACCCTTCGAGCCTGCTCCGCCATTTAATGAGATCATGGCTGATCCTCCAATTCAGTATCCCGTCCCCGCCTTCTCTCCGTAACCCTTAACCCCTTTTGCCTGTAGAAATATATCTAATTCCCTCTTAAATATATTTAATGAGCTGGCGTACACTGCCCTCTGTGGCAATGAGTTCCACAGGTTCACCACCCTCTGAGTGAAGAAATTCCCCCTCATTTCTGTCCTAAATGGTTTAGCCCTTATCCTTAAATTATGTCCTCTAGTTCTGTTCTCACCCGCCAAGGGAAACATTCCTTCTGCATCTAGTCTGTCTAGACCTGTCAGAATTTTATACACTTCTATGAGGTCCCCTCTCAATCTTCTAAACTCCAGTGTGTACATCCCTAAACTACATAGTCTCTCCTCATAGGTCAATCCCGCCATTCCAGGTATCAGCCTGGTGAATCGCCGCTGCACCCCCTCCATGGCAAGAACATCTTTCCTCAGATGAGGCGACCAAAACTGTACAATGCATTTTGTCGGAGCTTTCTATGCACAATTTGGCTGCCGTGTTTCCCTACATTACAACAGTGACTACACTTCAAAAGTAATTAATTAACTGTGAAACATTTTGGGATGCCCTGAGGTTGTGAAAGGTACTATATAAATGAAAATTTTTTCCTTTGTTAATTGACATAGCAAAAAATAAGTGTTCTATAGACTTTATATATTTTTTCATTATCATAAATTCCCTGATGAGTTTTAACAAGGTTCTGTACCATGGAACCATACAAGTTCACAGCACACAAGGAGGCCATTTGGCAAATCATGTCCATGCTGGCTATTGGCTACCACAATCCAAAACTAATCCTAGTGTCCTGCTTTCTCCTCATGTATTTTCTTCTGTTTCAAGTATTATCAATTTTTCCCCTAAAAGATGCAGTGGTCTCTCCCTCCCTGTAGCAAAATATTCTCAGCTACAATTCCTAACTTCTCTTTAGCCTTTAAGTGACAATTTTAAATTACTAACTTCTTGTCACTGACTCCCCAACCAGAGGAAATAGTCTTTCTCCATTCACCATGTCAAAATGCTTCATAATTTTAAAAACCTCTATTAAATCTCCAATAGCTGTCTGTAAATCTTGATTCTGTTTTTGGTAATCAAATGCCTGCTGCATCATTGACTTTTTGGAGGGATTTTCTTTTAAACCTTTAACTACCGACTGTTTTTGCTTCCTTTATGTCCCTATCTGTGTCTGCTTGAGCTGAACACGTCCATAAGGAAATATTTCTCTCCTCTGATGTGAAGCATGTTTTGGACCCCCAGGAACGTAAACACAAGAGAAGGGTGCTGCATTTGGAAGGAGTGCTAAATTTGCTGTCTACATCCCTGCTACAGATAGTCCTTTTGCTCGGTGAAGTGGCTGTGGAGACTCATGCTAGGCCTGCCTTGTGCTGAGGAGAATTTATCTGGAGGTTTCCTACACCATTTTGGTGAGAGTGTCTTCGGAAGTGGTTCCGAAAATTTGGATCATGAATCCTGTCCATTTGAGCCACAGTGAGAGGCTAGAAAACAAATAAGGGAGTTTGGTACTGATATCGTCATTGAATTAGTATGTTACAATTTGCACCTTGGGAAGCTGCCAGAAAGCATCCATTGTAATCTAACTAAGGAATTTTAATCGGGAAATGGTGGGCTGGCTAGGCTCACTATGCAGTAACAGCAGGCTGAAATGGCCTAGTATGTTGTTATTCTTACCTCACTGGATATTTTAAGTACCACTTCTTGTTGGAAGGCTGGTCCCACTCTAGATTTGTGGCATTGGTAGATTACTACTGCCCATAGTGGTAGCCTTTACTCTTATTGAGAGCATGCAAAGATTTTTTATAAGATATGTGGCTGATTCTTGGGGCTGAGAGCTACATCCATTATGAGTAAATCCTCCTTTTAAATATAATGGGTTGTTCCTAGAAGGGACTTTTCTGCATATCAGTGCCTCAGAAGGCTACACTTCCCCATCCCACCTCTGGAAGCAATTGTGGAGATATGTTAACTGCAGCCCACTTCCACCAAGAGAACAGCCAGTCAAGGTTGCCACTGCCTTGAATCTTTTTTGCAGCTGGATCATCACCGATTCGTTCATAGGGAAAATTGTTTTGTGCTACGGTATCAATAGCTTACACAATATTAATTCAAATCCAGAATATTGGCGACTTCTCCTGTGTTATCTCAGGTGACCACTATCACATTTACTGATCTACAGGAAAGTGGGGTATGAGAGACAATGGGCTGGATTTTGATACTGGGGCGGGTTGGGGTCGTGTTATCCACCCGACTGTAATTGGATGTGGGAGATTGATGCGATTTTCACCTAATTGGGCAATTGAGTTCCAGCATGTGGGAACCCATGAGCCAATTAGTGTTTTCAGTCTGAAAGTCGCCTCTGATGATGTCATCATTACTGCTGCATTGAAGGTCTGCAAAGACTGCCTGGCCTTTGCTGTGAGAGGACCTGGATGCAAAATGAGCAGCAGCAGCCCTAAGTCTGCTCCTAGATATTTTTGCACCACCACTCCCAGATATGTCTCCTCCTCAGCCAGCCAGACCTATCCAAATGTGCTCCCGCCAGGTTTCACATTCGTGGTTCAGAACAGGCGTGCTTCATGTAGAAAAAGGGTTAAAATCACAAAGGCCTTTCAAAATGGCATTATAGAGGCAATTTAGTGCTTGTTAAGGGCCTTAACAGTCTATCCCGCCTCTTAGCGGCGGGACGGAGTCAGGACCAGCAGACACGATTTAATGAAAATTGCATGGAGGTGGGCTTGTGCCCGCCCACCAGTTTTCGCAATTTTAACCCCCCACACGCCTCCAAACCCACCTCCACAGGTCAATGAAAATCCAGCCCAATGAGTATTTTTGATATAATATAATTTGATGTAAAATTGAGAACACTTACATAAGATTTCATGATATGTTGAAATAAAGGCAGAAAAACAAACACCTGTTAAAAAGAGATATTTTTATTGAACATAAAATATTTAATTTTTCACTTCCATAAAAGATCCACTAATACCCCTAAAGAAGCAATAAGTTGAAATCACTGTCTTTCTGTCCCAGCCATTTACTCCACCAGAGACTGCATTAATCCTTCGTGATCACAAAGCCAGCTCAGGGAGATGAACACTTTTTGTTTTAGAGGAAAATACAGTTATGTTCCACGGGAGTGAGACAGAAGATTGAGTGCAGATCTGCTGCAGACTCCAAGGCCTAGAAATTGGTCCACGCAGCGTCCATTTCTCGGGCACTACTCAGACGACTAAGGCAACAATATGTTGGCAGGAAGCGTGCGCACATTTCTGCCCGGAGGTGTGCCATCCGCTATATTGGGTAAGGATCAACAAGAGGTGTCCTTTACCCACGCATGAAGCAGGCATTAGACCCATTGCATATGGAAATAAGGGGCCTCATGCCTGTTTGAGGTCCCCTCTCCAAGATTGGTTTGCCTTGAGGAAGCCAGCGCCAACACTCATGAAAACCAAACCCTAGGATCGCCTGCCAACAAAGAAGGTATGAAATTTACCTGATGTAGAGCCGGGAGGAGCAGGAGTGCTCCTCCAGACACTACATTAAAGGAACCAATCGCCGCTGCTCGCGACCCCCAATCCCACAACTAACTTAACCTGCCGCCCCCCCCCCCCCACCCCCCAATCCCGGCCCCGCATTCCCTGCACCCATAGCATACACTTAAGCTAGCAGCAGACAGATTTTCCATGACTCTTCACCGGGCGGCTCTGAGGCTGCCACGGCTCCATTATAATGAAGCCTGAGGCCCAATATCTGGGGAGCCGCGGGCTTCACCTTTCAGTTGCATGGCTGTATTTCTGGGCTTAGTTAGCTTCAGTAGCACAGAATAGGGTCATCATTCTTTCATAATCTTTAATCATCTCCAGCTCACATTTTCACCTCTGGACTGCTTAATACTAAAGTAAATCAAAAAACAACTGATCACCTCATCATCTTACAAAATGTAGTAACAACAGGAACAGTATTATCTCAAACATTTGATAAGCAGCTAGTAGTAAAATAAAATCACACCAAGACGACCTTTAGTCCAACCATACATAGTATTAGCACATTCTTATTGTGTAATTATAATTTACACAATTGTTAATCAATATTCAGCATAATACAGATGTAAGAGAAATGCGCCACTGTTTAATTAACATGGAGAATGCCAACACAAATATTATCTGTCACTTTCAACATATTTGATGTAGTCGAATTTAGGCAGCTTGAAGGGGACTTCACTCCACTTTTTATAAGTATCATTCTCAAAATTCTTCTCATCGATAAGCACAACAAAGTTTCTGATTGACAAACAAGGTAAATTCACTCCACGATGGACCATCATTGTTCCCCATGGCTTTAAAGTAAGATAAGCAGAATGAAGTTAGCCTTTGCATGACAACTAATTATGTAACAATTGAGTCAATTACAAATTAAATAAAATCTCAATTTACCTGGCCACAGTTCTTGCAGTATATCTCTTGATTTGTTTGGTAATCAAGACATTTCTCTTGTAAGGCTTTATTTTCTCGAACACCATACAAATCTCTGTAATGAAACGTGGATAATTAAAATTCAACAACAACAACTTATATTTATATAGCGCCTTTAACGTAGTAAAACGTCCCAAGGTGCTTCACAGGAGCGTTATCAAACAAAATTTGGCACTGAGCCACATAAGGAGAAATTAGGGCAGGTGACCAAAAGCTTGGTCAAAGAGGTAGGTTTTAAGAAGCATCTTAAAGGAGGAAAGAGAGGTATTGCAAAGTATATATTTAGCAATAAGAACAGTTTTGTCTTTTACAAAATATTTTAAATAACTGGCAATAGAAAAATAATATTTTATTTGTAAGTCAACTTCAGGTCTTGCATCGGTATGTATATCTTCTTTTTTCTTTTGAAAATAGTGCACTAAAATCTACTGCATTCATTTTTAAAAAGAATTTTCCCTTTATTAAGCTGAGGGGTTAAGATTCAAAGGTTTCCATCACTTACTCGTGCTACAAGGTTACAAAGATGATAGCCTGATTTGGTGCCTAACAAGTTCATTGACATTGAACTAAATTTCAAAGCCTGTAAGTGTAATAACCATAGAAATCTGAACTAAAAACAGAAAATCCTGGAAATACAAAGCAGGTCAGTCAACTTATGTAAAGAGAAGACTGGTTTTCTTCTGGGTGTACCCTTCATCAGAATTAACTTCTAATGAAGGGTACAATCACAAAACATCATAATCTATTTCTTTCTCTTTATGAAGGTTGACTGACCTTTGTATTTCCAGGATTTTGCTTTTATTTCAGATGTTTGCAACAGGTTTGAAAACGTAACCACAGTAATTAAAATTCAAGATTTTATGCAGTTCATGATAAATTTGCAAAAGTTTTATGAATTCTTACTTGAACTCATCTGTGACGTTGACATGGTGCATGTTTTCAATTACTTGAATATCTTTTCCTGAGCAGGCAAGTTTGCTGCAAGTATTGCAGCGAAAAGTCACTTTAGAGGGATCACTTTTTATTCTTTTTGCCAAATTTTTCTTCTTCTTCATTCTGTGTTCCATTATATTCTGCAACTGCCTTTCTTCTATCTGACCATTGGAAAAGAAAGGAGTTATACAGCTATCAAACAGCTCCCTGTTTTGCACAGTTTATGTACAAATGTAGTTTACAGTCTACTCCTCTTAAACTGAAGTTGCTTAATTCGAATTATTGATTAATTGAAGTTTGAATTCCAACCCCAAATGGGTCTTGAGCAGTTAAACCTGCTGCTTAATTTGAATTCCAGCTGATTCAAGCATGTGAGAGCAGCTAATCTTCCAGGGCAGCGTGACTTCATCTTGATGGAAAAGGCTAAGAAATTCACTGCATAATTTGGAATTGACCCTGTTTTTGCATCATGGATCAGCCACTTCAGGACCAGCATGTAATCAACTTCACTTACATACGGAGAGGAATACTATGTTCCCGCAAAAAGCACCAACAATTCAGTGCATGCTAAAATTCCTGAAATGTTATGTCATTTTTAAGACCAATGACACCTTTAATGTTGATGAAATTAGCCTTTTTTTAAAAAAAAAACAGCAACTAAGCAGAATGCCAGCTATCATCATCGAAAAATGTCCAGATTGGGTAAAAAAGCTAAGTAGCAAATTATTATCATGGTTTGTGCTGGCAGACTGGGGAAAAAAGCTGTTGGTGAGTGGGAATCCTCTGATGTTTTTGTGGTTTTGCTACTCTGCCTGTAATCTACAGAAACTACAAAAGGTAGCGATGACTGGTGTTATTTTTGAGTAATGGCTATCATTTTGGCCAAAGCATGGCACCACAAAGCAGATAGTCGACAACTGTGCAGCTTATGTGAAGTGGCTGCGTCTAAAAGCAGATTTCATGGTCAACTGCTTTTGGAACGTATATTCGCCCCACCAGATGAAGCAGCTGCATCAGATACAGTGGAGGATTTGACCCGGGCACTGATGGCTGACTCCAACACAGTGAACATCTTTCAGCGCATGCCTTCTCTTCTTGTGACAGCCAGAAAACATGAAAGAAAAGAAATAACTTGCATTTATATAGTACTTTTCACGACCTCAGTCCGTCCCAAAGCACTTTACAGACAATTAGTTATTTTTGAAGTGTTGGTACCGTTGTAATGTAGGGAAACACGGCAGCCAATCTGCACGCAGCGAGGTCCCACAAACAGCAATGAGATAAATGACCAGAAAATCTGTTTTAGTGATGTTGGTTATGGAATAAATATTGGCCAGGTATTCCCTGCTCTTCTTCGAATAGTGAAGCTCTCCCTCGGTACTGCACTGAAATGTCAGGCTAGATGATGTGCTCAAGTCTCTGCATTGGGACTTGAACTACAACCTTCTGACTCAGAGGTGAGAGTGCCACCACTGAGGTTTGAATCCTTTATAGGTGTTGATTGCTGATTGCCATGGTAGTTGAGGATGTAGCTGCTAGTGGGAGTAAATGTGAGGAAGAAACCCAAGCAAGTGGATCGAGTAAGCAGATGTAGGTAGAGGAAGCAGATATCACAATGGCCATGGCATCCAATTCTGTTTTGACTGTTGAGGAAGTGGCTAATAGGAAGCAAACCACAAACACTGAGTATTTTACAAATTAACTGAATTTCAATCGCCTGCTTTTCGGTGTTTTGTGTTGTTCCTGCAGTGTTTTGTTGTGCTGCTTTTCATTACATATGGCTAATTCCAACTATTGGATAATTCAATATTTTTTCAAGCAAAGAAAACAACTTTGAATTAGCAGGAGTAGAGTGTAATGACAAGCATTCCTACAAAATGATTGAAATACGCAATTTAAAACATTGTGGTTGAATTTCCATGGAAACTTGTGGAGAAATGGAGTAAAAGCCTTTTATCCGGGGCTTCCACAGGCCTTCCGCCACAGTTACAGCGGACGACCGGGCGAACGCCCATGGAAATTCAACCCATTGTTCTTATTGGGACATAACTTACTACACGTAATTTGGTCACTGCTTATGGACATCTTTTTAGAAATATGTTTTCTGAATTAAGCAGCAGATTTCACTGATCAAGGCAAATTTGGGAAGGAAATTCAAATCTAAAAAAGACCACTGACATTTAAAAAACAAGAAGTTTTCTGTGGATTATTTCTGCTGTGTTACCTGCTTCTTGTATTCCTCTTCTGGCATTTCCTGCACTTTTTGAATTGCATTGTACATCATTGTCTCACGGAAAACATTCACATGCTCACGTTCAATAACTCCTGACCCCTCGTTTGCTACTAAAGCGTAAGTGCTGTCATCCGATCGAGCCCTGCCACGAGCCTGCAATTAAGCAATAGTCAGGGCAGAATGAACGTATGCTTTTGAATACGCTCAGTGAAACATCCTAAAACTATGCATTTCTATGAACAGAAAAGTTGCACTGAGAATTACTCTGGCATAAACCTTGCTATTTACATTCTACAATGACTCTACATGAATAGCAAGGGTCAAGATACTGTATAGTATCAAAACCACATTTTAGTGAGGAACTAAGCATACTGGATTCTATTTGAGCTGCCCTCATCTGACGTTAATGGGGCTGTAACGCCTCAAAATGGGGTCGGTAGTCGTACCGTCCTGTTAACACCGGCAATCCAGCAACTCCATTTTGAAAGGTGTGTCCAAAGCACCTGCCTGTTTCAGGCAATAGACCCCTTTTAATATGGAAATCGGGTTCCTATGACATAAATAGGAACCCGATTGTCATTTTAGGTAGGAATTGGTTGGAGCCTGCAAAAATAATCTGGGTCACTACTGCCCCGGGACCCCCACCCTCCGTGAACCCCACCCCACAACTTACCCTGCTGGTGGCAGCTCCGGCCCAATTTGCAGCCCTCAAACTAACGAGCTGCGTCGGAATGCCTGCCAAATTCAAATCACGGGGACCACTTTGCCTCCGGAATGGGCAGCAAACCAGCGTGCTTCGCCGGTTAACTACTCAAAAGTCAAAATCTATCCCATTGTTTCTATTTCTTAAAATCATTCTCAAGCTATAGTAGAAAATATTCACAACTAAAATAACAAAATAGTTATTAAAACAATATTGTTTGTTGGAAATTGGGATGATTCCAAGCTGTAAATCACAAGTACATTTGGTTCTTTAAGCAATAAGGGTTAAAAACCCATTCATGTCTAAAAACGGGCGCGGAGGGATCGATCCCTGTACCAGAATGGTTGGCCTGAGAAACACCTAATATTGGGCCTCGAGACTCATTATCATTGAACCTGCATACTGTAGACAACTGATGGGCATCCCCAGGAAACTGACTGGAGAAGAGGCCGTGAATACCTTGCTCTGAAGGAGTTTCCCACTGCTTTTCAAGTGGTTTCTTTTGTTCTTTACTTTGTGGACGGGATGAACCTCAGAGTTGCGGGGGGCAGGTTGGTGGTTGTGCCTCTTTGTGTGGGGCTTGGTTTATGTGCCAGGGTGAGGGGGGGCGAATGGAGATATGGCTGGGAGGGATTGTAGAGCTAGGCTGGGGTGGGGTGAGTCATTGGAGAATTTAAAAGACCGTGACGAGGATTCAATCACTTGTGGGTTGTAGAACCAAAATAGGACAGTGATGATGGGACTTGGTGCAGGTCAGGATTTGTGCCACAATCTTTATGGAGGATAGGGGAAGCAAGGAGAGCATTTGTTGGATATGGAGGTAAAGAAGGCATGGCTGAGGGTTTCAGCACAGAAGGGCCTGAGGTTGAAAATGTTGCAGAGATAGACGTAAGCAGTGTTGTGGTGGAAAGGATTTGGGATCTGAAATGGAGCTCAGGGTCAAAGCGATGCCAAAGTTGGGATTGAGTCTTAAACAATGGCTGGGAAGGGGAATGGATTTGGTGGCAAAGGAGCAAAATTTGTGTCAGGGACCAAAGCCAACTGCAATGGTCTTCTCGACATTGAGCTGGAGGAAGCTGCGACTCTTCCAAGACTGGAATGCAGTCGAACAGCACGAAGCCAGATGAGGGATCAAGGCAGTTAGATCTGCATGTCATCAGTATACATGTGCAAGCTGACCCCATGCCTGCTAATAATGCCACTGAAGGGCAGCATGCAATTGAGGATGAGGAGGGGAACAAGGACAGATTCTTGGGAGACTCCAGAGGTGAGAGTAAAGAGGTGGGAAGAGGAGTATTGCTGGAGATGCACTGGCTACACCGTGATAGGTAGGAATGGAATTGTGCAAAGGCAGGCCCCGAAGCTGAATGATGCAGGAGAGGAATTAGAGGAGGGTGGTGTGGTTAGCTGTGTTAAAGTGCTGCACTGAGGTCAAGGAAGGGAAAACATTGGTCTAATATTTGGAATACCTGGCTGGACAATATATGGTTTCCAGCACCTACATTACTGCTCACCTAGAAACAATTCAAGAAGTTATTTACAAAAGTACATTACTTTTGTAACTATTTTATTGAATTGTGTCTAAGTGAACAATAATGTAGGTGGAAACCATATCTTGTCCTTAGTTTTCAATGAGGATTACAGCTATTCAGTTTTTTCTTTATTTAGTTATTGTGCTCATCGAGTTGAGGGATGTTAGTACTGGGAAAGGGAACTCTTCCTATTTTCAGCATCTAATGTCAGTATGAAGCAATCCCATATTGGGTATGGCAGCAAGCTGTACAGTAAAGCTCCTCCTAATCTGCCTCAGCCCCAACCCCACAAGAGCATCCCCTCTTACTGCACCAGTGTGTCATTTTTCAATTTACCACCCAGCCTTTCTGTAGCCTTTCTGAGTGTGATTGCCAATTAATGCTGAATTAAAAACAGATAAACACATGCCCCCCCCAGGAACTCTCTTTTTTCAGAGAGGACCCTTACACCAATCCCAGCTGGGTTTTAACCAGGTCCCAGAGGTAAAATGCCAGTGGCTAGCCCAATGCATCAGCCAGCTTCCCCATTTATTTGGCTCTTAATAAGGATTACATCTATTAATACCATACCAAAAAATTCTATATTATATGAAGCATGAACGTTTAAGCAAACAATTTGTACATCAAATGAACTTACTTGGACCATGGCAATCTCATTAGTGACTAGACCATAACGGATTACAAAATTACATTCTTTTATATCCAGGCCTTCTTCTGCTACAGTAGTTGCAATCAGTAGGTTTATTTCTCCATCACGGAATTTACTGAGCACCTCCTTTTGTTCATTCTATTTAAAGTATAAAAATATTGTAAAAATTCAGAAGTAGACTATGGATTAACATATGACTAAAATTTAGGGTTATACCCATCTATAAAATCCAAAATCATAATTATCATTGGGAAGTTGCTGCTCTTGAGATTCAACAAATTCATGATCTCCTACCCCTGCTTTTGATTTAGAGGCTGAAGACTAAATTAATAGCAGGATAATGGCAGGTTAAAATATTCAGATATTGAAATAGAAAAGAGGGTAGCTTTTTGTTTTTAATTCAGTAATTCATTAAGCTATGGTTTATAAATGGTGGCACAATTAGAATACAGCCTAACTCATTTTTATGCAATTCTGGTGTAAGGAGAAACCAATTTTATGCTAAGTTCTAAGGGGGAAAAATTGGGTTGATTTGCGCCTCTCGTTAGGGGGCGCAAATCCCCATGCGCCCGGGCGTGGCTAACGCCTCCCGCACAATTCAGCGGGAGGTTAGCGGTGGCGGTAGCTGGTAGCGCCCCGTGGTGCTGCGCTGCCAGCGATGACGTAATCACCGTGCACAGCGCCACGCTTGCGCCCCGGCCGCAAACTTCCCTTGCGCCCCTTGACCTATCGCCAGACGACATGTCCGACAGGGTCAGGGGGTGTTTTTGCAGTGGCGGCGCGCTAGTAAAAGGGGCAGGTGTCGGGCGGCCATTTTTTTTGGGCCGACTGCCAGCACCTGCCCCTTCCCCTTTTTTTCTCGGGGTGCCAGCCGTGATCGCTCAGCCTGGCACTCCTCTTGAGTGCCGGGCTGTTTTCATGGCACCCCGCTCCCTGGTGGTCCAGCAGGGCCCTGGTGTGCGCAGCGCTAGGCCCCTCCCCCTTAATCAGGGGAGGAGGCCTGCAATGCACGTAGCGCTGTGATCATCAGTTGTAGTGCCCCAAGAAGGAGGTGGAGCGCTTCCAATAGTGCTCCACCTCCTGCTTGGGGCATTACAACTCAGTTTCCGGCGGAGGGGCGCTACCTTTTGGGGGCGCTAAAATTAGTGTCCCGGCGACGTTAGCGCCCCAAAAGGGGCGCCACCCAAAGTCTCAATTTTCTCCATTAATTTACATGGAATTCTAGTCTGTTGTAATACAAGAATATTTATTTACAAGTTTAAGGTATGCCAGAGAAAAACACAACAGCAGATAAATAATCTTCAGGAATATGCGATTCAGTTTTTAGAAAATTTAAAAGTCAGGTCAAGGTTGTTGACTTTGATAAAACAGTACAAAATTAGTTTCCAAGCCCAAACCTCCAATGTCCTACACATAAAACTGAAGCCATGCTGATAAAATCTAAAGCAAAATACTGCGGATGCTGGAAATCTGAAGTAACAACAGAAAATGATGTTACTCTCTCCACAGATGTTGCCTGACCTGCTGAGTGTTTCCAGCATTTTCTGTTGTTATTTCTGATAAAATCTATGGTTATTCAGTGATTTTTAGGCTCTGACAATCTAAATTATTGCAATGCTGTGCAGCTTTTAATTCACATCCACACAAGTATATGCACTTACTTGTATGTAATTATTTTAACCTGAAAATTGAAGATTAATTTGGCACATAATTGGGTTTGGATTCCTGTTTATGGCAGGGTGCTATGACAAAATGCATGCTGAGAAAATGTAACTGAGGCCAGGCATGTAATAGACTTGCTCAGAGATTACAATCTGTACCTACTCCCCTAAGTAACATCATGGAAAGCAATAAACAGATAGAGAAATAAGGAAGTGTTTACGCTTTATACCTTGTAGTGTGTGTAGCTATGTAAGGTTTTCTAGCGAGAAGTAAAAATAGTGACTAATGCAGAATGCTCTGTCTTGAGCAACAATCTCTGGCTATGGTTTCAAAACCAGAGGAGTTTGCACATGCATAACTCTAAGCACAATTTACTCCAAATGAATGTTTTCCAGTTGCAATGTTCCAAACTAGTTTCCATCATATAGAATTTCTAATCTAGGTATAAAGTCTAAATATACAACCTTGACCTAAGCGTAACACATTCTTAAATTAATTTTGATTTGCTTTCTCAGCACACTGAATACTGAATATGCCCAGTCATTCCACACTTCAACAACTTACAAATTACTATTGTTCAATATATCTTGTAAAGTAGACCCAGTTGTGGTTAATTAAATGGTATGAGGTAGGAATATTCCAAAATTAGTCATTTTATTTGTTAGAGGAATCTATAGATTTTGATCCAAGCAAATTCTTCACAGCTACCCAGCAACTGGTCTACAGTGTACAGATCTACCAGTTAAGGAGTCTGTTCTGTGGGCCCAAAACTTGAACTGAGACAGCTTATGGCTTACTTTCTTTCGTGGCATGAGCTTCCTGGTGGAAGGACAACCAGCTATATGGATGGGTTCGAGGCTTATAGAAACATATTTGGTAACTTTGAATACCAAATCTCTGTCAGAAACTGTGTTACCTAAAGGCCTTAAGAATTATTTGAAAATATTCTTTTACAAATGGATTAGAAATGTGATATGTGGAAGACAAGATACTACTCTGCATCATTCAGTTATTACATAGAACTGCATTATGGAAACAAGCTTTTCAGCACAACCAGTCTGTGTTGGTGTTTATCCTCCACACAAGCAGTAGTTCTAATCATAGAATGATACAGCACAGAAGGAGGCCATTTGGCCCATCTTGCCTGTGCCAGCTCTTTGGTAGAGCTTTCCAATTAGTCCCACTCCCCTGCTCTTTCCCCATAGCCCTGTACATTTTTTACCTTCAAGTATATATCCAATTTCCTTTTGAAAGTTATGAGTGAATCTGCTTCCACCACCCTTTCAGGCAGTGCATTCCAGATCACAACATCTCATTGTATAAAAAAATGTTTCCTCATGTCGCCTCTGGTTCTTTTGCCAATCACTTTAAATCTGTGTCCTCTGGTTACTGCACCTTCTGCCACTGGAAAGTTTCTCCATACTTGCTCTATCAAAACCATTCATATTTTGAGCACCTCGATCAAATCTCCTCTTAACCTTCTCTGTTCTAAGGAGAACAATCCCAGCTTCTCCAGTCTCACCACATAACTGAAGTCCCTCATCCATGGTACCATTCTAGTAAATCTCCTCTGCACCCTCTCTAAGGTCGACATCCGTCCTATAGTGCGGTGCCCAGAATTGAACACAGTACTCCAGCTGAGGCGAAACCAGTATTTTATAAAGGTTTAGCATAACTTCCTTGCTTTTGCACTCTATGCCTCTATTAGTAAAGCCAAGGATCCCATATGCTTTTTTAACTGCCTTCTCAACTTGTCCTGCCACCTTCAAAGATTTGTGTACATACACCCCCAGATCTCTCTGGTCCTCTATCCTCTTTAAAATTGTATCATTTAGTTCATATCACCTCCCCTCATTCTTCCTACCAAAATGTATCACTTTACACTTCTCTGCATTAAATTTCAAGAGCCACGTGTCTGCCAATTTCACCAGTCTATGTCCTCCTGAAGTCTGTTACTGTCCTCACTGTTTACTACATTTCCGAGTTTCGTGCCATCTGCAAACTTTGAAATTATGCCCTGTATACCTGTAGTCCAGGCCATTCATATATATCAAAAAGAGTAGTGCTTCTAATATCGACCCCTGGGGAACACGTATTTTCCTCCCCTATCTTTCTTGAATACCTTGTAGCCAGGAATATTAAGTTCCCAATCCTCCTCTTCTTTGAGCCAGGTCTCTGTTATTGCCACTATATCATAGTCCCATGTGGCAACTTGTGCCTGCAACTCACCAACCTTATTTACCACGTTACGTGCATTTACGCACATGCACTCCAAACCCATCTTAGACCACTTTGCATTTGGCCCCTGTCTGATCCCTCCTATTTCTGAACTGTTCTTTACTCCAGTGCTATTTGTCTCTCCCACTTCCTCTGTGCACCTCGTTTCTCCTCTCTAATGTTTCATCCTGGTGCCCACCCCCCTGCCAAATTAGTTTAAACCCTCCCTCACAGCACTAGTTAACCTTTCCATGAGGACATTGGTCCTAGCTCTGTTGAGGTGCAATCCACCTACATTGCACAGGTACCTCCTGCCCTAGAACTGGTCCCAATGCCCCAGGAATTTGAAGCTCTGCATCATTTCATCAGCTACACGTTAACCTGCCTTATCCTACTATTTCTATACTCATTAGTGCGTAATCCAGAGATTGCTACCTTTGAGGTCCTGCTCTTTAATTTCCTCCCGAGCTCTTGAAACTCTGACTGCAGGACCTCAAACCTTTTCCTTCCTACATCATTGGTTACCACATGGACCACAACTTCGGGTTGTTCCCCTTCCCCCCTCAAAATGTTCTGCACCCTCTCAGTGATGCCCTTTACCCTGGCATCAGGGAGGCAATACTCCATGCGGAACTCACGTCAGTGGTTGCAGAAACGCTTGTCTATCGCCCTGACTATTGAATCACCTGTGACCACTGCATTTCCACACTTTGCTGTGCCCCCGTGCAGTCATTTGCCCCACAGTGCCATGGATGTGCTCTAGACTGCACTATCCTGAGGTGTCGTCACCCTCACATTCAGCACTGAAAACCGGTTTGAGAGTGCCACACTCCCGAAGGATTCCTGCACTGCCTGCCTCTTCTTACCTTGCCGGATGGCCACCCACTTACTATCCTCCTGAACTCTCTGTAGCTGCGGGGTGACCACCTCCTGGAATGTGCGCTCCAAGAAACTGTCAGGCTCCAGTATGCCCTGTAGTGACTCCAGCCGCTCCACAAGCTCAGAAACCCTGAGCCCGAGTTCGAGCAACTGGAGACACTTCCTACATGAAGCGTCCTGGAATTCCCACATGGCACAGGAATTGCAGGCAATGGGTCTCGGCTGTCATTTTGCTTAAAAGTTTATCTACTTATGTTTATATATGTTTTTAGTTTAGCATCCCCTTACCCCTATTTATTATTCAATTATTTATGTATACCAGATTTTTATTTAATGTAATTCGGATCCTTTAATGTTGGTATCCTCTACTTATGTTACTCTTAATTTTATCCCCTTTAATCTAATTAATTACTGATTATTTATATATTTACTGTTGCCACTTGGTTTAAAGTACTTAGGGGGAAAAATTCAGTTGGTTGCGCCTCCCGTTAGCGCCTTAAGAGGGCGCTAATGGGGCGCAAAACATCTAGCGCCCAGGCGCGTCGAAGTTTGCGCCGCTCGCGAAATTAACTAGACATTTTGCGGCGGCGCTAAACACTACCGCCACGATCTCCTGCGCCGGCAGATCGTGACGTCAGTCGAGTGCGCAACGCCCCGGAGCGGATATTGAGTGGCGCCCCCTGCCTTACCGCCTGACGCTAGCAACGACAGTTTGAGTGGAGCGTTCTGCAGTCATGAAGGGAAAGGGGGAGCGCTATTTAAAGGTGACCGCTTCCTGCCTTTTATTGTTGGGGCCATTTTTGAACTACGCATTCTGAGAGAGAGAGAGAGAGAGAGAGAGACTTCTGGAGAGTTTCAACGTTGTGTGAAGGAGTTTTGGGTACTGAGCAGCATTTTGCAGGTTCATTTTGATTTGCGATTCCTTGTATCGAGTTAGAAGAGACTGTGGGGACTGCACTCTGAGCTCTTTGCCTGGTACTCTCCATTGTTCTTTCCAGCAGATTTGATGTGCAGGTCTCTCCAGGCCGAGATTCAAGGCTGCAATTAGCAGGATGTGGATGGAAAGTGAGATTAACCATCCCCTTTAAGAACTGGCCCGTGCCATTGTGTGTGTGTTCCATTGCTGACTGACATTACATGAGCTTCGCCAGCGCTCTGAGGTAGCGCCTCGCTCCTCGGCCTTTGCGCCTTAAGACAGGAGTGAAGCGCCTGATTTAGCGCTCCAATCACCTCCAGGGGCGATAAAAGTCAAGTTTGCAGTCGGTGGCGATAATTAGTGCCAGGCGCTAATCTTTGCGCCCGGCCGATAATTGCGCCCCCAATGGGGCGATACTGAATTTCTCCCCCTATGCACCAAATGCCTGTTGCCACTCTGTTTAGCAGAATCACCCAACTCTGTGCCTGTCTGTTCCCATAGCCCTTTATTCCACCAGCTAACCTATTAAATGTTGACATGGTCTGAGCTTCAATCACTAACTCTGGTTGTGCATTTCACAGCCTCACAACTCTCTGTGTAAAAAGGTTTGTTTTGGTCTCAGTCCTAAATCTCTTACATTTAATCTTATATCTATATTCCCTTGTTCTAGACCTCTTCAATCATCGGAAACAATCTGTTTCTATCTACTCTGTCCAATTTCATAATTTTAAATACCTTATCAAATCATCCATTAATCTCCTCTGTTCTAAAATCGACCCCATTTTTAACAGTCTTTCTTCAAATTTGTATTTCCTCATATCAGGCAGATCCGAGTGATCAGCCTAGTGATTAGCAGATCCTAGCTGTATTTTCTCTAGTCCCTCAACATCTTTCCTATAGTGTAGAGCCCAATACTGCACATACTGTGGTCTGTCTTACTAAGGTAAGGCAGATTCACTATTACATCTCAACTTTTATATTCTATAGCTCTTGCTACAAAATCCAGTATTCTGCTCTTCTCTCCGACAGGATTTCCGTTTGTCTCTTTTACCTTGTGACGAAGGGTCATCGACCTGAAACGTTAACTATGTTTCTCTCTCCACAGATGCTGCCTGACCTGCTGAGTATTTCCAGCACTTTTTGTTTTTATTCCAGTATTCCATTAGTTTTTTTATGACCTTATCCACTTGAGGTACTGTTCTTCTGAACCTAAACCCCCAAATCCCTCTTCTCTTCCATGTCACCCATTCAAATATGTTTTTTTTGCAAAAATATACTTCACATTTACTGACACTGAATTCCATCTGCTGCTTTTTTCCACATTCCACCATCTTATCAATATCCCTTTCCAGTTTCCTTTGAACCCCAGAATTATTTACTGTGCCTCCTATTCCAGTATTGTCTGCAAATTTGGACACTACTCCGTATAGCCTTATTTCCAAATCAGTAATGCACACACTGAACACAAGAAATCCCTGAACAGAACACTGTAGGGCACTGCTACCCATTCCCAACCACTCTGAGAAACTGCTCTGAACTATTACTGTTTCCTCCCTTTTAACTAGTTTTTAATCCAATTTGCTCCCCTCCCCTAATTCCATACCCCTTAATCTTATCCAATCGTCTTCTATGTGGTATCTTGTCAAAGGCTTTCTGAAAGTCCATGTACATGACATCCGTTCCCCCATCCACCACATCTGTCACTTCCTCAAAACCCTCTATCCCTGATATTTGTTATTCACATCATGTGATCTCACATCATGCTTTTCATTGATCTTACTAATGGTCACCTGTCCTCATGTTTCCCTCTTTGGCTTGGTGTAAATTTTTGTCTGATAACGCTCCTGTGAAGTGATGTTTTACTATGTTAAAGACGCTATATAAATGCAAATTGTTGTAATGGGGAAATGAAATGAATATGCAAGTTTTAAGAATCCTGAGATGATTATGAAGAAATAGTACTTTGAATCTGCAGCAGTGTTTTACCTGAGTCATGTGCTTGAACTGACTGTTACTGCCAGCTCCAGTTAAGTAATGGACCTTAATTCCAACATCCATAAATTTCTCATTCTCCTCTATCCACTCATGCAGAGCATGTGCATTTTGGCGTGTCTTTGTAAAGATGATGCCTCTTGAGTTTCTTTTTTTGGTGAATTCCTGAAGTATAGTTGTTCGTAATTTTGTCAGTTTTCCGTTTTCATACTGAGGCTTTCCAGCGAGAGTTTGAAGCTTTTTTTGTTTGTCTGAAAAAGAGAATAATAAAAAAATAAATTCTGTTAAATCCTGAGAGGCCACTAACCTCTGCTCCTGAGTTCCAGAAATATGCTCCAAGTGGCTGAAGCTCAGCATCAGTAGCACAGTTTCATAAAATATACCCTTCAATGTGTTGACATCAAGCATTATTAAACAGGGTAAACAATGGCTTGGCCACAAAGTAAAGTGTCTTCATTCTAACCTAATAATTTAATTTAACCATGACCTCAGATAAGCACTGGCTATCTACTACATCAACGTGACAATTCTGTTTCCCACACCAACCATTCTAGTGGCTTGACTGAAACTATTAACTAGTAGGAAGCTTTGCAGACTTACAACATGAAGTGGAAGAATGTCACATCATTCATTAAATCCACTGCTTCCAAAGACTATAGGGGAAATTTTAACTTGGTGGGAACTGGGCGGAGCGGGAGTTAAAATGGAGTGGGTTAATTTTTCCACTCATTTCCACCCTGCGGCGATATCAACACCGCTGTTTTTGCGGGTGGCCGAGGCGTCTGCCTGGATCTACACAGGCACATGGGAAACATAGGAACAGAAATAGGCCATTCATCCCCACAAGCCTGTTCCATCATTCAATTAGATGATTGATTTCAATAGAAATCAAAATCGGGAGAGATGTATAACAGGCTGCTGATTCGCTATCACCTGTTTTACACAATTGCACATGGTCAAAGTCTACTCCAATGTCTGTTTGTTGACCCATTAACAGGTCAGCCCAGTTAACTGCAGTTAATTTATTTCTCATTGCTCCGAAGCTGCCTTACTTAAATTTAAACCCTTGGTTTGTGAGTCACCCTTCTCGCTCTCAAACCAAATATAAAATTCAATCATATTATGGTCATTGTTTGCAAGATGCTTCCTTACCATCAGATTGTTAACACATTCTGGTGCATTACTCATCACTAAATCCAGTGTGGCTTGTTCCCTTGTCGACTCTAAAACATATTGTTGTTGAAAACTGTCCCAAATATATTCTAGAAAATCATTTACTACTTGAGCTGTTCTACTTCTCCCAGTCTATGTGAAAATAAAATTCTCTCATTATAACCACTTTGTTTTTGCTACATGCTTCCCTGATCTTTATATTTATACATCCCCCCCACTACATTCCTACCAGAATCGTTCATCCTTTGTTGTTCATTAACTCTACCCATAAGGGGAGAAATTCATGTCAGCCAGTAAAGTTGCCGGTGGAGTTAACAATGGCTGCTGAAAATGGCCGCAACGCCAACGGGACAAAATTCGTCTGGGGGGGGATGGAGATTGTTGGCGCAGCGCTTATCTTCCATGCAATGCCGTCCTGGTCGCATGGCTGGAGGTATCCGACCCAAAGTTTATGTGCAGGTGCGGCGTTCGAGCTTCGCACAGTCTCTGGAAGCGAGGCTTTGGAGCTCGCAAGGAATTGTGGGCAATGAAATGGCTTGTGAATTAAAGGGGCCACGCAGACTGAAGCAATACAAATTAAAATCCAGTGAAACAATGCAGTTTTCAGCCCTTACTGCTTTTTAAAAAAAATATTTAACATTTAAAAGTCCTAAATGTGAATATTCAGCTCTTAAAGCTGAATTACCTTCCTAACCTCAAAAAATGGGAAAGCTGCCTCAGCACTAACACAAATGGCTCAGCAAGCCAGGTAAGGGGCACCCAGGGTCCCGCATGCAGCACTGCAGCTTTGTGCAGGGGGTGAACACTGCAAGACAGGCCCTCCAGAAAGAACAATGTGGGACCACATCACCAAGGCCATCACTGCCAGCAGTGTTGCCCCACCACCTGGCTCCAGTGCCCAAAGAAGCTTCATGACCTCAGACCACTGCACCACTAGCCTCACACACTGCTCAATGCACGATCTCCCAATCACTCACCTACCAACAATCTGCACCAATCACAAGGCACATCTCTCATTCCAAGCCTCACCTCACTCCCTTGGAGGAGACAGTGCAGGCCATTCTTGGCAGGGGCATGGCTGGGCCCTTGGCCAGTGGCGGGTCTGAAAGGATACAAGATGCTGGTATCCTCATACATTATCCTCCTTCTGGCATTCACCTCAGGCTTTCCCGCCCTCCCATCACAACTCCACCCTTGTGCCTTCCTCATTTCACACACCCAAGAAATGCAGCCTGCCCAGCCAGTGGGTGACAAGAAGAGGGAGAGGAGAGTGAAGAAGAAGAACAAGATTGATTTGACACTCCCAGCCACCAGCTCTTCAAGGTCAACCAGCTAGGTAATTTACAGTGACCCCCACTGAAAGTCAGCAGCCTTCCACCAGCCATGCTGCAGCCACTGGGGTAACATTGTGTGACATCAGTACGACAAAGACACACACAAGACAGTCATTAAGAGAATGCATACAGGTGATGAGTTGATTTCTTGATGTCACATTGGATGGATAGACGTATATAGTTGGATTGGAAAGTTTGCTTTGTGGTGGCTTTTATTTCAGCATCGTGGCCCGTGGCCAAGAGGATGTTATGATGGCCAGTAACAGATGGAAGGTAAGGCGTGGAACTAATGTTGAAAGGGGAATTGGGGTTGTTGTCACTGGAACAGCAGGCGGATGATTCCATCCCGGATATCCCGGCTACAAAGGGGCTGTCTGGGATGCACCCTTCTATCTGCTTCTTCCTCTTCTGCTTCCTCCTCTTCTGCTTTCTCCTCTGTGGCTTCCTCCTCTTCGGTTTCCTCCTCTTCTGTGTCTTCTTCTTCCCTCTGCGAGTGGATGCTGTAAATGTGAAAGGACAGCATAAAATCCTGGAAATACTCAACTGGTCAGGCAGCATCTTGACCTGAGACGTGAACTCTGTTTTTCTCTCCACGATGTTGCCTGACCTGCTGAGTATTTGCAGCATTTTCTGTCTTCTCAAAGGTGTTCATTTACCATCCGAGCCCTTGCAAGCATCCATTAGCACTCCCTACACACTTAAAAAACTTTTCACATCTATTGCAGCAAGCCACCACTTCAATAAAATCAAAAAAAAAACAGTCCAAATGCTTAAATACAAACTTAACTGAACAATGTGTTTGTACCTTTAAGAGGTGCTGACATCGCCACTGTCAGCTTGCACTTAGGACCCAGCGCTGAATTCAGCGCTAGGGTCGAAGTTCGCATTTGTGACGTTAAGTTGACGTTGCACGCCGATTGACGTTACAATGCCGCCATTTTGTTCGGGATGGCGCTGCAAAGTTAGGGTCGAAAATGGCGGCCGCTGCAGGACCCGCCACCAGCTGGCGAAAGAGCGGTTGCCGCCGTTTTAGCGCTATTTGTAGCCTTAGCGCCACTCCGTAGCGCCATCACTACGGAGTGGCGCTAAGACCACGAGTTTCTCGCTCATAGTGTTTTCACTGCCCTATCACCCTTACTGAAATCCCTTCTTTCATTTGAGGAAAGTAGTGCACTGAAGCACAAAAGCATTACTTTGGAGTGGAACAGTGCGTTTCTGCCCATGACTCCATATGAAGGCGCGTTAACAATCATATCATGATATCATGGGTATGGGGTAAGTCGAGACCAGACACTTAGGGGGGGATTTTTAACCCCCATAAACAGGTGGGTTGGAGTCGGGTGGAATGTTGCAATATTAAAAATCTGAATCATGACCCCAACCTGTCCACTTCCGGTTTTAACGGAGGCGAGACGGGGGGCGGCCAACCAACCCGCTCGCAGGAGGCAGGTTGGCAATTTAAATATTATAATGAGGTTGGGAGCATCAGATTTAACCACCATCTTAAATTTAACCCTGGACGGCCACGTTTCCCAGGCCTTGGGAAACCCGGCAGCTAAAGGGAGGGGAGGACTGCTGGATCCAGAAGGTAAGTGTCTTTCCACTTACCTGCTGGATCCAGCTTACCTGCTTCACGCCCCCCTCCACCCCCGACCTTCCGATCTCCTCCACAAGGCCACCAATCTCCCTTGTGGCCTCCGGACTCCGATCACTCCGGCCTCCGAACCTCTCGATGTTGCCCGGCTCAAGACTCCCGATCATCCTCCACCCCCCCACCCCAGCCTCCCCGATCTCCCCAGGCTCAGGACTCCCGATCATCCTCCCTCTGCTCTGATCTCCCCGATGTTGCCTGGCTCAGGACTCCCGATCTCCCTCCCACCACCCTGCCCTCCCACCTCCCCAATCCCTCACTGCAGCCTGGTGCCGAAGGCCTAGCCACCCGACAGCCAGCCTCTCAATCTGACTGGCTGGGAATCAGAGACAAAATATGTTAATCAGGACCTGCCGTTAAAATCGACAGGACCTGAGGGAGACCCGTTCTTCCGGGTTTCCCGACCTCAATCCAGCCCCCCCGCCTCCGAGTTAATATTCAGCCCTTTCTCACAGGGAGCCAAGAGGAAAACAAGCAGAGTGAAAGTTATCCCAGGACAATCTTATATATATCAATGTATACATCAACTTGATCGAGTTCTTTGATGAAGTAATGGAGAGGGTTGATGAGTGTAGTGCGGTTGTTGTGTATATGGACTTTTAAAAGGCTTTGACAATGTACCACATAATGGACTTGTTATCAAAATTAAAGCCCATGGGATTAAAGGGACAGTGGCAGCATGGATACAAAATTGGTTAAGGGACAGAAAGCAGAGAGTAGTGGTGAACGGTTGTTTTTCAGACTGGAGGGAAGTATGCAGTGGTGTCCTCCAGGGGTCGGTATTAGGACCACTGCTCTTTTTGATATATATTAATGAGCTGGACTTGGGCATACAGGGCATAATTTCAATGTTTGCAGATGATGCGAAACTCGGAAATGTAGTAAACAACGAAGAGGATAGTAACAGACTTCAGCAGCACATAGACAGACTGGTAAATGGGCAGACACATGGCAGATGAAATTTAATATAGAAAAGTGTGAAATGATACATTTTGGTAGGAAGAATGTGGAGAGGCAATATGAACTAAATGGTACAATTTTAAAGGGGGTGCAGGAACAGAGGGACCTGGGGGTATATGTACACAAATCTTTGAAGGTGGCAGGACAAGTTGAGAAGGCTGTTAAAAGGCATATGGGATCCTTGGCCTTATTAATAGTGGAATAGAGTACAAAAGCAAGGAAGTTATGCTAAACCTTTATAAAACACTGGTTAGGCCTCAGCTGGAGTAGAGTGGTCAGTCTGGGCGCCACACTTTAGGCCTTGGAGAGGGCGCAGAAGAGATTTACTAGAATGGTACCAGGGATGAGGGACTTCGGTTATGTGGAAAGACTGGAGAAGCTGGGGTTGTTCTCCTTAGAACAGAGAAGGTCAAGAGGAGATTTAGTCGAGGTGTTACATAGAAACATAGAAACATAGAAACATAGAATCTAGGAGCAGGAGTAGGCCATTCGGCCCGTCGAGCCTGCACCACCATTCAATACGATCATGGCTGATCATCCAAATCCAGTACCCTGTCCCTGCTTTAATCCCCACAGTACACATATCCCACCCGACCCCCGTAACCCCACGTATTTAATTCCCCCTAACATATCCCATCCTATCCCCATAACCCCACATATTTAATCCCCCCCTAACACTAAGGGTCAATTTATCATAGCCAAATCAACCTAACCCGCACATTTTTGGACAGTGGGAGGAAACCGGAGCACCCGGAGGAAACCCACGCAGACACGGGGAGAATGTGCAAACTCCACACAGACAGTCACCCGAGGTCAGATTCGAACCCGGGTCTCTGGCGCTGTGAGGCACCAGTGCTAACCACTATGCCACCGTGTTCAAAATCATGAATGGTTTTGATAAGAGTAAATAAGGAGAAACTGTTTCCAGTGGCAGAAGGGTCAGTAACCAGAGGACACAGATTTACCCATTTACAGGG
The DNA here is from genome assembly GCA_030390025.1 of Squalus acanthias. NCBI lineage: Eukaryota > Metazoa > Chordata > Chondrichthyes > Squaliformes > Squalidae > Squalus > Squalus acanthias. Next base: position 38,167,185 of record CM059427.1, read on the forward strand.
CTATGGGAAAAGAGCCGGGGAGTGAGATTAATTGGATAGCTCTACCAAAGAGCCGGCACAGGCACGATGGGCCAAATGGCCTCCTTCTGTGCTGTATCATTCTATGATTCTAATGTAACCCTTGCCTGAGGAAAGTATGTAGCTTAGATATACTCAAAGAGAATCCACGCAATCTGTACCATGTTGATCAGGGAGGCACTATGCAGGGGCTGTGGCATCTCGCAGCATGGTGAGGGAAGCTAAAGGGGAGAGTCATGCCTGGATGGTCTCAGGCATTTCCTGGTGGATGGCTACAAGGGGCATTGGTCGTTACTTGGGAGAAAGCTGTTTACAAATATGGCAGGACAAGTGGGTGAAGAAAAGGGAGAAGATTGCATAAAAAGTGTGAAAGTAACCCAAGAAATGTTGTGATTAGCCATTCAACCCAGTTATGGTTTGACCACAGTGAAATTTCCCTCTACATTCCAAAGCCAGCAGTTATACATAAAAATGCTATTTCAAAAATGTTCATTCCGGGAGAGTGCACATGAACCCAAATGTAGTTATTTTGTACATAAATCTTTGTAGTATGCATTTGCAAGGCATATCAATGTAGAAGTATATTACCATTAAATAAAGTAATAAGAAATCTATCAGTATCATCCAATTTTGACTTTGGTACATCCTCATCATCATCTGTGACCTTCTTCCTTTTTTCGTCTTGATAGAAGTTTGTGAGATAATTATATGCATCAATCATCCTTATGGTATCATTAATCACCAGGACGTCATTGTATTTTCTTAAATGCTCTGCACAGACACGCAGTTTACGATTCTCTTCCTTTGCTCCTGTGGAAGACAAAGTGATATCACTTACAAACACTTCTGTAGTACGCATGGGCTGCAGTACAATTTGACCAGTCAAGTACTTCCAAAACAGTAATCATCCAATGATTTTACACTTACATTTACATTCTGTTCCATACTGTTCAAAACGGTTTCAGGTGGGAGGCCTGTAATATGCAGATTGGGGTCCTGTGACATATAGGATCCTGATTGTAATTTTTGAGGTACAAATGGGTGGACTGTGTACCATGCCCACTCCTCCCATTTGTACCAGGCATTGAGTGGCCTAAGATCTGGCCTGTCAAAGGCCAAAGATTCCTTTTTAACTATTATTTTTGTGAGGCCAGGAGGAGCAGGAGTGCTCATCCTGGGCCCAAAAAAACAAACTCCGGCCTGTTGCCAGCCCATGCCAATTTCCTGCATCCCACAGCCGACGAGCTTCATCGGGGCATCCATTTGGTGGCTGCATGTAAATGAGGTCCAGGCCTCAAAATGGCTCAGGCCTCTAGATAGTAACAATGGGCAGGCTGTGGGCGCACTCCACCTATCACTCACCCATTGTTTACCTCAAGTTAAAATTGTCCTTGTAGTGTTAAATGGACATACACAGAGCTCTACAGAAGTACCACCACAAGCATGTGGGTCATGCTGCCACAGAAGGGCATAGATAGATAGAAAAAAATCAGCTGAGGTGGTTAAAAAGGGAATCAGATATTTACCTATGAAGCAAGGGTATTAAGCCGATATGAAGGGTGGGAAATTGGGATTAAAAAGACAAACAGCGACATTCATGCCTAACACAATGGCAGAACAGGCTTTATGGATCGAATGACTTACTTGAGTTCCTACAAACACAGTGAGTAATCTAACCTGTTTTCTCTTTTTGTACAATCCACTGCTCATAAGACTGCGTGCCAAAATCTGATGCAGGGCTTCGTCCAAGGTACGTGTGAATTTCTGTCATCATTTCTTTGATTTGACCTCCAAAAGGATCCTTAAAATCATACACAAAGGGCAATCAGCTACTTTGATAAAGGCTCCTTAATCTGTACTTTGTGATATTTGAGTGTTGCCGTTGAAACATGCATCTGCTGTGTGTCTGCACCATTTTCTGCCTCCATAGAGTGGAGAAAAAAGTAATCTGCATAGGACAGCTGACAGGTAGGGTAGTCTCTCAATTAATACAGGTGAATTCTATACATGTTATTATTTGGCCAGAACTCTTTTTTAAAAAACAAGATGTTGAAAACCTGAAATGAAAACAGAAAATGTTGGAAACACTCAGCAGGTCAGACAACATCTGTGGAGAAAGGAAAAAGGTTAGGTTAACATTTCAGGTCTATGATCCTTTTCAATGTTGCTGTAGTGGATGCTACAGTGGGAAATGGCAAGTGGATGTCAAAACCAAACAAAACTCCAGCTGTCGATTGCCTAAGGGGGTTAGAGAGGAATTTCCCAGATTTTCTTTTCCCCAAATTGGCCTGGGTTTTCGCCTCTCCCTGGAGATCACATGGTTTTGGGTGGGGTGGAGTGTAAAAATTGTGATGCAGTTGTGTGGGACAGGCTGGATGCAGAAATCTTACTGAACAGTAAGGAGGATTTGAATTGTACCCTTACTAATTTTGGACCAATTTTAAATCAAAACAAATTCTGCCACTTTTTAAGAGAAATGGATGTTATTTATATGGACTTCCAGAAGTAGATATTTGTACCTCTATTCGTTCTTCTGCAATCTCTATCTTTTTGACCGGATCTTTTACTTGGTCTTTCAGCTGTACGTTATGCTTCTGAACAGTCATTATTTTGTAAGCATCAAGGTTTGCACAAATCTACAAATTCGAAAAGGAGCAGAAATTCATTAGTCAGATTCACACAAAAAGTTAATTGGTTACACTTACTGATTTGCCCTATTTATCCTAAAGCACCAGTCAGCAATTAATCTGCCTGAAACTAACCTGTTTTCCTGTGCTAGAATCTACATCACAATTTGGCTCAGTGTAGCACTCCCACCTATGAATCAGAATGTTGTACATTCAGCCCACACGCCAGCAGATAATCTAGGCTGGTACTTCAGTGCGCTAATGAGGGAGAGCTGCATTGTCGGAGGTGCCGTCTTTCAGGTGAGCTTTAAATCTGAGACCTCTCAACCTGTTCCGGTGGACATAAAAGATACCATGGCATTTGAAGAAGAGCAGGGGAGTTTTCTTGGTGTTCTGGCCAACATTTCATTCTCAAACAACACCAAAAAAACAGATGAACTGCTCATTTATCTCACTCCTTTCTGTGGGACATTGCTGTGCACGAATTGGCTGCAGCATTTACCTACTCAACAACAGTGCCTACACTTCAAAAGTATTTAATTGGCTGTGAAACGCTTTGGGACAACCTGAGAGCATGAAAGACGCCATATAACCGCAAGTCCTTTCTATCCTCTTTACCATGGAACAGCTGGGACGATTTTCAACTGCCATCCACCTGTTTCTTGCCTCAAAAATGGGCAGTCAGCAATGGAAAATGGAGAGGGTGCCAAGGCCTGCCTGGTGCAATGGAACACTCGAGGCTTGCCTGATGTAATTTTCAGGCAAGTCTGTAAATGGGTTCACAGCACACTTGACCAAAATAGGCGGGAGGCTGCTTACGTATGCAAATCAGGGTCCTACACCGGTTATAGGACTGTTTGTAATTTTCAAGCACAAATGGGCACAGCAGGCACGCTCTGTCCCTTTGTATCAGGTGGTGAGCAGTCTAACCATTAGTCCTTAAAGGCCATGCCAGAAATGATTTGGAACTTTTTGGGGGAATTTCTCTGGGGCCAGGGGGGAGCAGGAATTGCTGTTCCTGGCCCCACAAACATACAGCAGCCAGCCCCTGCCCCTTGGTGTGCCTCCCTCGATTTTTTTTACTACTGTCTTCTGGCGTGGCTTGCTGATGGAGCCGATGGGTATCCCCTCGGAGTGGTGAGCTGCCCACTAGCAGCTTGCTCGATTTCTGCTGGTGAAGCCCAAACTTGAACATAGTTCGGGCTTCCTGGTGCTGGCTTCAGGCAGGTGGCGCAGCTGCTCCGCTGACTTCATGCCTGTTTTGGGCAGAAGTTAAAAATCAGCCCCAGCATGTGCTGTCTCTAAAAGGTAGCTACCGTTAATTGGGAAAAAAACTACAAAAAAAAAGATGTTTCTGCATAAACCTGAACACAGCAGGGCTTGTTTGGTACAGTACTGAATTTTAATATTACTGACAGCTTGACAGTTCGAGCATAGCATCTGGGACCAAAATGATGTGGACCACATCCATCACTATGGAGGTTGGGATTGACATCAATGTAGTGGCTCACTAACAACTGTCAGATTCAAAATGTTTGGTCTATAAAGATGCTATGGAAAGATAATGAAGGGCAGGGGAGATTTTAGATTGTACAAAATTGTGGCATGAAAATTAAAGGAAAAAGAAAGATTCACATTGCAAGTAGTCCAAAGCACAGTAATGTTCCTCTTGAAATAAAGGAATGATTTCTGCCTGGTTGCTGGCAACTTGCTAGCCAACAGAAAGAACTGTGAGCTAACGGCCTATAGTTTTGCATGATCAGCTCATTTTAATACTTATTCAGAGCTGCTTTCACAACTTTGGCCCTGTGCTTGGAGCTAGCAGAATGTGGAATGCACAAAATGTGGCCATCAATTCAAAGTTAAAGCAACATGTTCTCTTAAAGTAAGTAGCTGCGTATGAAGACAAATATTCTTTCAGCATTTCTAAAGCTTCACCAAGGGTGGGACACTGGCGGATGGGGAAGAAGGAATTGCCAGGCAAAAATGAAGTCTGAGGAAACCCAATATAGAAGCACAAATTGGAAGCTGCGGGAAGTGACCTGTTTGATGGAATTTATATTTACATTGGAATTTAGAAGAATGAGAGGTGATCTTATTGAAACATATAAGATACTGAGGGGGCTGGACAGGGTAGATGCAGAGAGGATGTTTCCCCTCATGGGGAAATCTAGAATTCGGGGGCACAGTTTTAGAATAAAGGGTCGCCCTTTTAGAACTGAGATGAGGAGGAATTTCTTCTCTCAGAGGGTCATAAATCTGTGGAATTCTCTGCCGCAGAGAGCTGTGGAGGCTGGGTCATTAAATACATTTAAGGTGGAGATAGACAGATTTTTGCAAGATAAGGGAGTGAAGGGTTATGGGGAGCGGGTGGGGAAGTGGCTTTGAGCCCAAGATCAGCCATGATCTTATTGAATGGCGGAGCAGGCTCGAGGGGCCAAGTGGCCTATTCCTGCTCCTATTTCTTATGTTCTTATGGCTAGTAAAGTGGACGTGATGCTTTATGACATGGGTATGAGGAGGGCTGCTTTGTTTGGCACTTCAGAGTACCCTCCACAGAAGGCAGTCGGTGGTGACCCAGAGGCGGGAATTTCATCAAAGCTGCTCCCACTCTGCTGCTAGTAAGTGTGTCAGAAGTCCTGTTTCTGCACATAAACATGGTTTCCGGAGAAGCTATCAGGGTCCTTGAATGGCAGCAGCAGAACCCCATCAGAAAAGCCCAACTTATGCGATCCCAGCCATGATTAGATGCAAGGCGCGGGATATTTTGACTCCTGTTCGTTTACATTCACATGATCTCAAAATTTTCCCTAATATTCCTAAAATTTTGGTTTTAAGTTTTTAACATCAAAGGCTCCAATTCACAGATAAAGAAATAGCTATTGGCATACACACAGATCTAAATTGCACACTGCTAGAATATTTAGAAAAATAAAGATTTTGGGAAGAGTGGACCTTAGTGCACATTGTGACAGGAAATTCATCCACTGACCTACTGCAAATATTGATTTCAATTTTCTTTTAGAGACCACCAATATTCTAGCAGTTATACTCAAAAAGAAGGCTGGAGAGATAAACTAGGAAATTATAGGTCTATTAGTCTAACATCAGTTGTGGGAAAGTTACTAGAATCTGTTATTAGGGACAAAGTGACTGAGCAGTTGGACAAATATGAGCTATCAGAGAGAGCCAGCATGGATTTGTAAAGGGTAAGTCATATCTAATGAACCTAGTTGAATTTTTTGAGGAGGTAACAAACGTGGTTGATAAGGGAGTGTCTATGGATGTTAATTATATGGACTTCCAGAAGGCATTTGACAAGGTTCCACATAAGAAACCTAACAAAAATGAGAGCGATTGGAATTGGAGGAAACATATTGGCTTGGATAGGGAATTGGTTAGGTGATAGGAGACAGAGAGTAGGGATAATGGGTATGTACTCAAATTGGCAGCAAGTGGTTTTCCCCAGGGATCAGTTTAGGGGCCTCAGCTTTTCACTATATTTGTAAATGACTTGGATGAAGGAATAGAGAGCCATATATCTAAGTTTGCTGACGACACAAAGTTAGGTGACACAGTAAATAGTGAAGATGGGAGCAGAAAGTTGCAAAGGGACATTGATAGATTAAGTGAGTGGGCAAAACTGTGGCAGATGGAGTTCAATGTAGGAAGATGTGAGGTCAACCACTTTGTATCTAAGAAAGATAGATCAGAGTATGTTCTAATGGCGCGAACAGCTCTACCTCACCACCACTTCTCTCGACCCCTCCACGGTCTCTAAATTGTCGGAATGCTTGTCTGATGAGCAGAAACGTTCTCCAATTTAAATATTGGGAAGATCGAAGCCATTGTTTTCGGTCCCCGCCACAAACTCCGTTCCCTAGCCAGTGACTCCATCCCTCTCCCTAACATCTGTCTGAGGCTGAACCACACTGTTCGCAACCTTGATGTCACATTTGACTTTGAAATGAGCTTCCGACCACATATCCGTGGCATAACTAAGACCGCCTATTTCCACCTCCGTAACATCGCCCGTCTCCGCCCTTGCCTCAGCTCATCCGCTGCTGAAACCCTCATCCATGTCTTTGTTACCTCTAGACTTGACTATTCCAACGCACTCCTGGCTGGCCTCCCACATTCTACCCTACGTAAACTTGAGGTGATCCAAAACTCGGCTGCCCGTGTCCTAAGTCGCACCAAGTCCCATTCGCCCATCACCCCTGTGTTCACTGACCTACATTGGCTCCTGGTTAAGCAACGCCTCGATTTCAAAATTCTCATCCTTGTTTTCAAATCCCTCCATGGCCTCGCCCCTCCATATCTCTGTAATCTCCTTCAGCCCCACAAACCACCCCCCCCAACCCCCGAGATATCTGTGCTCCTCTAACTCTGCCCTCTTGAGCATCCCTGATTATAATCGCTCAACCATTGGTGGTCGTGCCTTCTGTTGCCTAGGCCCTAAGCTACCTCTTTGACCAAGCTTTTGGTCACCTGCCCTAATTTCTCCTTATTTGGCTCGGTGTCAAATTTGTTGTCTTATAATACTCCTGTGAAGCGCCTTGGAACGGTTTACTACGTTAAAGGCACTATATAAATACAAGTTGTTGAGAAGCTAGTAACTGTGGAGGAACAGAGAGATTTAGGGGTCCAAATACAGAAATCACTAAAAGCTAGTGGACAGCTACAAAAATAATTTAAAAAGGCTAATGGAATGTTGGCCTTTATCTCAAGAGGGCTGGAATACAAAGAGGTGGAAGTTGTGTTACAGCTGTACAGAGATCTGGTTCGACCCCATCTGGAGCACTGCATTCAGTTCTAGGCACCACACCTCAAACAGGATATACTGGCCTTGGAGCGGGTGCAGCGCAGATTCAACAGAATGATACCGGGACTAAAAGGGTTAAATTATGAGGCTTGTATTCCCTTGAATATAGCAGATTAAAAAAGGCGATCTAATTGAGGTGTTTAAGATGATCAAATGAGTTGTTAGTGTAGATAGGGAGAAACTATTTCCTCTGGTGGGGGAGTCCAGAACAAGGGGGCATAACTTTAAAATTAGAGCTTTGCTGTTCAGGGGTGATGTCAAAACTCTTCACCCAAAGTGTAATGGAAATCTGGAACTCTCTTCCCCAAAAAGCTAGGACAACTGATAATGTAAAAACTGAGATTGATAGATTTTTGGTAGGAAAGGGTATTAAAGGTTGCGGAACCATGGTGGGTAGATGGAGTTAAGATATAGATCAACCATAATCTAACTGAATAGCTTGAGGGGCTGAATGGCCTACTCGTGTTTCTATGTTCCTGTGTAAAAATAATTACTTAGTTATGGACACCGATTGCTACTGTTTGCAAAACATTGGGCTTGGTCACATCTTAAAGCGACTCATCCATAAGCAGACTTTAATTTAAACTGATTCGCACTTTGGCTTGTGATTGAACAAAGTGAAAGAGAGGCGTCATTCTAGTTATTTTGCAGCGTGTTATTTTTAACTTAGACAAGAAATATACAGATCAATAGAACCAAGAGGCTCTTTAACAAGTTAAGAACAACTAGGCCAGTTGCCCTAGTTATTAATAGTAATTGATTATTTTATCTAATATATATTATTCAGTAAACCACAGCAATTTTCAAAGGAATAGGGGTAAGAGAAACTTGATATAACCTGCTTTGAATCACATAACATTGTCATTCTACTTTTAATCACAGCCGTTACATATTTTCTTCATCATTACAGCAATGTAAATTATCTCCCAGCATCGGTTATAATGGTACAACTCACTTCGAAATAGAAGCAGTATGGGGGTAAACATTCCTCCTATATTTTCCTCTGTTTGCTAATGTTAGCAAAATTTTTAACGCAAATACCAAGTGGGGAAAGTACACATCTATATAAACCAATGATGATTTAGGTTTGTTAAAAAGGCTGTAATTCAATCTAAGTTTTCTTTTGACATTCCTAAACTATGATACTCATTATAATTCCCTCTTTGGTACCCATTTTCTATATTTAAATTAAGCAAATTTTTATTCTTATCTTCTGATCACCGGCACATTTTATTTCTTTCACAGGGGATGCACAGCAAGCACCCTCAACTAGGAGCAGTCACAGAACCAACATGCATGCCTCCCTGAGGTAGGGTACCGCTATCAAGAGTTGCTCCTCATAGCTGAGAATGGAGAAAACATAGCTATGCTAAATAGACTGGAGCTAACTGTCACTCATACAGGACTTTTAAAAAATTTGTTCATGGGATGTGGGCGTCGCTGGCAAGGCCGACATTTATTGCCCATCCCTAATTGCCCTTGAGAAGGTGGCGGTGAGCCACTTTCTTGAACCGCAGAGGGCAGTTAAGAGTCAACCACATTGCTGTGGGTCTGGAGTCACATATAGGCCAGACTGGTTAAGGACGGCAGATTTCCTTGCCTAAAGGACATTAGTGAACCAGATGGGTTTTTACGACAATCGGTAGTTTCATGGTCACCATTACTGATACTAGTTTCTAATTCCAGATTTATTTAATTGAATAAATTCCACTGTTGTATTACCAAGGGATATTTCAATCTCTTATAGGTAAATATGCAGACCTACCCTTGTTGGCAATATTTAGTCTATACAAGCAGAAAAAATGCAAAATCTTACTTGTAAAATGTGCGATTCCGCATTTCGTTTATTCTTTGCACCACCCACGCCAGGTGATGCTGTTAGTCCAAGGATCTGTGGAAGTGGCTCCACTGCAATCCCTTTTTTGTTGTTGAGCTTTTGCTCAATGTATCTGGTCATTATGCTCCTGTATACTGCTTCTTTCTGAGTGTGGTGGCATTCATCAATTATTATCAGCGAGAAATCTGATAAGAAGAAAGTGTTCACATTACATTGCAGCAAGTCACCTCACCGGATCTCAGTATCTGTAAGACCACAGTGCTAAATCATCACACCATTTATTGATGGGCAATGTGGAACTTCTTTTGTAATCTGGGCCGCCCGCTATAGAATCCACATGATTTTCATTCTATAATCCGCTCCGGCAGATTACTATCCAGATGGTGAAGATGGAAATTTACCCCAATGATTCTTAGCTTGGTTGGAATAATACAATTAGAATATCAGATAAATAAAGGTGACAGAAGCTCTGTGTTCTTTTTCATTTTTAGGTAGCTTGTATTGGGAATAATGTGCTAGATTTTAAGAATTAGGATGTTGGTGAGGAGCTTTTCATCCCTGGAGTGCATATCAGGAATTTGGGTGTGGAGATCAGCATGCTCTGCAGGATTTTCCGATCATTAATTTTAATGGATAGATCTCCATGCCTAAAATCCTGATATGTGCTTCAAGGGGTGAAGCTCTACACTAGGAGCATAAATTTATAATACCTGCCCTGATATTCTAACATGGAACACAAGTTGTTAATGCATGGAAATGTGGATGGCTGGGAATGAGTAATACGCTAAATTCTAATTGAGGGCATCAGAGTACACCATGTTTTATTATAATAAATCCTTACAGCCAATTTGTGCACAGCAAGATCCCACCAACAGCAATACGATAACCGACCAGATAATCTGTTTTTGGTGGTTGAGGGATAAATGTTGGCTAGGACACCGGAAGAAATCCCCAGCTCTTCTTCAAATAGTGCCATGAGATCTTTTATGTCCACTTGAGATTAGACAGGACCTCCGACAGTGCTGCACTCCCTCCCTACTACACGGAAGTGGCAGCCTAGATTATGTGTTCAAGTCTCTAGAATGGGTCTTGAAACCACGCCCTTCTGACTCAGATACAAGAATGCTATCACTGAGACAAGGCTGACACTGAATTGATTAATAAAGCTGTAATTTGGGTGATATTTAGATTGTATCCATAAACTACTTGTGCTTCTTCACATCACCTGTATCCCTTGATTGCAATATACCCTTATTACTTGCAATCAACTAGAATACTGCCTGTCAGAAGACACACAAAACTCTAAGCGTATTCTTTTGCAACTGGAAAGTATAATGACTGGGCAATTGAGACAACAGAATGCATTTTACTCGTTATTAAAATAAAGCAGATGCTAGAATATCAGTTTATATAGCAATTGGGGATGTTCTCTGCATTTTCACAGCTGAATTTACAGACATCTACAATAAATCAATGAAACAATTTTCAAACCAATATGAAACCAGGGTCATGTAGAGCTCATGGACTGAGATGCTATTTCCAAAAGGCAGATCAGAGCCGTTTAATCTTGTGGAAGTTGGCCAGTTGTACTTTGGCAGTGTTTAAGGATTAATAAATGTTGGAAACACTGGTTAAAAATCAAAAAGGGGAAACATTTTGTGTACTCCTGATTTATTGATTGATTTATTGCTGCTTGAATCACTTTCCTACCCATCCTGTTAGTTAAAAGAGGGACCTTTGACAAATTACATGTCCAAAGCAACAGAAAAGACCAATAATCCAAATTAGGTAGTAGCCAGTATAGACGTGTTCACAGCTGGGTCACAACAATTGTTTTTAACTATCCCCCTGCTTTGATGTGGTTGTACATCACATTAACAACGTTAGCTGATTTCTTTATGCATTTCTCTGAGATCAAAACATTGAAACTTAAAGAATACACATTATTTCATCCAGAAAGTGTTTGAATGATGTGCATGCCCATTAGTCTATTTTGAAAAAGTAAATAGCTAACTGTAAAGCCAAATTATTAAAATGATTCATCTACAAGAGCAGGCATTTATAAAAAAAAAGTTACTACATCTGGTCTTAGTTACAACATTGCATGCAGGCAGTGATCCATCATGATCAGTTAGAGATAGCACCCTAGAGCTCAATAAAACATGGAGATACACTGGAGTCTTTTTATTCCAATGTTGCAGTCTCCTGAGAAACATTTGCCACAGCAGTGACAAGCTATGCTGTGCTGAAAGTTAAAATCAGAGTAGTGATTGTACACAAACACTTACTCACTAAACAAGATGGCCCTGAAATCCCTGGGTTGGGAGAGGGTATGTGTCCAATTTCCACCCGGAGGAAGGAATTTGAGCTGAAACCCATTTCTGTTAGGATTCTACCCCATTTACATCAGGACCTTTAGATTCCATTGGGTGGGGTGGGGTGGGGGGAGGGAAAGAGAACCCTATGCAGATCTTACACCTGTGCCCCTACACATGCCAGTGAGGGGGAGCAGGACGAGTTTCTGGGCTTCACCAGGAAATTCCTTCCTTTACACCACTGAAAGGCCTCAGCAGAACACATGCTAGTTGCGAGCTGGCCTGAGTCCTCTGAGGCCTCCAGAAGGCCCAAACCTTCATGGATAAGGTAATCAATGCCAGAGGGGATCATTTACCTTCTCTAGTGGCAGAGTGGGTCCAGTAGAAGCCAAAAACTTAAAGAAAAAAATCTTCAGCCCAGTTGGATCGCAGAGGGAATTTCAGGCAGCTTGGGGTTAGGGTGGGTGGAGGTTCTGCACAGGAACACTTACTCCAGAAGAACGAGTCCCCATATGTTGTACAAGAATTCACAATACTACTGCTGCTTGGATTCACCTACTTTCCCCAGTTTATGCTGACAAAAGATGGTGTAATGTATTTTTCACAACTGGTGAACTGATCATGTAAATCATGCTTCTCTTCCCAAGATAAAATGTTGCTTTCTCCCCATAAAATGAATTGTTCATCTCTTGTTTTTAGCAATTGGTTCCTTTGGCGTGGCAGAAGAGATTTTTGAAATCAAGCAGTTCAATCACTGCAGCATGTGGGTAGTAGACCAGCATCAACAATGGACTGCAGAGCAACACGGTAACCAGAACAAAATGAACAAAGAAACTGAACTGTAAGGTTGGGAGAAGAAGACATTTAAAAAAGCAATAGGAAGTGAAAACAAATCCTGCAGGAGAGAACATTTAAATATGAAGAAGCAATCCTATATAAAATTCAAAACTGCTCCTGGATTTATCCTAGAATCAACCTAGGTGCAGCATCCACTGGGAATTGATACAAAAATGACATGCATGTGACACATCGATGCAAATACCATCCTCTCCCTTTTACCACCATTTGAACAGATGAATTATTCTTCAATTAAATATTTTAGATTAAAGGAGCTCATTTATATGTGATCTGTTAAATTTAGAAGGGCTTATTAACTGTCAGGATTATCATCACTGTTGCAGACAGATCTATTACAAATAACATAGCGATTACAGTACTTCAAATAATTTGCACATAAAAGTGTATTAAAGACAAAAATGTACCTGATATTTTGAGATTATCAGCATCACTGTCATTTAGTTCAGCCAGCTGATTCTCCAGGATCTGAGCTGTACAGATAATAATGTCATTCTCACGCACCACTTGAGGGAAGGAGATCTTCAGCTGGGTGTCACCGCTTATCTTGCTGACACTATACTTATCTTTCAGGTATGGATTGAACTCCTTACGGAAATGCTGGTCAACTAAGGGCACCTGGCGTACATATGAATGAAAGAGAAACAATCATTTGTAATTTTGCCGACCTGATTGAATGAGAATATGAATCTAATGTTGTTTAATGCTTTCTCTACAATGGAACAGTGACTACACTTCAAAAGTACTTCATTGGCTTTAAAGTGCTTGGGGGGTGTCCCGCGGTCGTGAAAGGCGCTATATAAATGCAAGTCTTTCTTTCCTTTTTGCTTTTAAGTAGATTTTAACTTCATCTTATTTCACTGCCAAAGTAAGTACAGATTTTCATGACAGCAGTTTTGGCTTTTCCAAAATAATGACAATGCTGTTGTCACTTTGTGATGCAAGAAAGCCACCACACTGTGATTTCTATAAATCTGTCATCCTATACTAGATTATCTTTTATCCATTATATCTATAAACTAGTGGATTGCCCGTGCCATTGCTCATGGTGAGTCAGAGGAGACGTTGATTTAGAACGTGGGCTTGCTAAGCCCCACCCCCTGATCACAATCTAGCAGAATCAGAAATGGAACCCTCGTGTCCTAATCTCGGGTTTCTTTTCCTTTTCCTTTTCCCTCCTTTCTCAACAGGGTCTCTCTCTGTCTCTTTTTCTTCCATTTTTAACAGGGCCCTCTTGCTCTCGTCTCCACCCTAATAATGTCTCTCTCTCTTTCTCCCCTTCCAAAACTGGTACCCCAAAGTGTCTTTTCTTGCCATACTCCTTTGAAAAATGGCTTTCTCCCTCTGATCTCTCTTCCCACTTCCCCAAGAGGATCTTTCTCTCTTCCCCGATAACAGTATCTGTCCCTCTTTTTTTCTCTCAATTACCAGGCCTCAGTGCTGCTGAAAGAGGTAAATAAAAGTCTAGGTGAGTTTATCAGAGACAAACTCCTTTGCGTGCACATGTCGCAGCCATATGAAAAAAGAAGAGTCCTGTGCATGCATATTTTGTTTATTTGCATTGAGGTCATAATGTCAAGTCTCTCATTAAGTCTGCTGACTAGGTAGGGAATTTGAAGTATGGATAGAGTGTGCACCTGGAATTTAGGATGTTCACAGGCATGTTAGGATGTATATGCAGGGTTCCCACCTAGCAAACAGAGTGCCAGTCACAGCTCTGGTCGTGCTGGTTGTGCTTCGTACTCTGTAGCCATCAATTTCAGACCGATAGTGCCGTATACCTACTAAGACTACTTGGAGGAGATGCTCTCATACCATTTCAGCTTTGCACTGTTGCAAAGGTTTCCAATGATAAAATGAGTTCAGGGAATTGTCTATCCTTCTCTAACTTTAAAAATGTTAGTGGCAGTTGGATCAGGCGTCTATACAGAGATTTGCTTTCCCCACTTTGGTGTACTCCAAGCAATATAACTCTGCACTGTCTGTCTATATAGCTCCAAAAATAGCTTTTAAAATAGAATGCTACCAGCAGTATAACTGAACCAGTCACCCTCAACAATGAATTACCTTGTTAACAAGCACTATAGCCTTCCCCGTTTTGCCCTGTAATTTCATTTTGTCTAGATGATGTCTGGTAATGTAGACAGCCACTCTGGTCTTTCCACTTCCTGTGGGCAGGCAGATAATGAGGTTTTTACCCTCCAAAGCCGGAGCTGCTACTTCCTGCTGATAGTCTCGAAGCTGGATCTCAGGAACTGGTGACCGTCTGCCTTTGTCTTTGTTCTCCTCATCTGAATCTGGAACATGTGTATAGCAAATTTCAAGATGATAAATAGGGAGTCAGATTGATATATAATATATAACATTTTTTGATCTCTTTTATATCTACAACAAATGGATCCTAACCATGGAAAGTGTTCAGCACAAGGCTGTTCAATGTCAAACAATATGTTCATCAGTTGGCAAGTGTGCTGGAATCATTATAGTATCCTAGTAGCCAGTACAGCAGGTGAGAACAGGCAGTAGTGAGCTTATCCAGAGCCTTCTAAACCTCAGAAAGCATGCTTGCCAGCCTAGGTGTTACATAGAAACATATAAGATAGGAGCAGGAGTAGGCCATTCGGCCCCTCGAGCCTGTTCCGCCATTTAATGAGATCATGGCTGATCATCCAAATTCAGTACCCTGTCCCTGCTTTCTCCCCATATCCCTTGATCCCTTTAGCCTTAAGAAATATATCTAACTCTTTCTTGAATATATTTAATGAATTGGCCTCAACTGCCTTCTGTGGTAGAGAATTCCACAGGTTCACCACTCTCTGGGTGAAGAAATTCCTCCTCATCTCAGTCCTAAATGGCTTACGCCTTATCCTTAGACTGTGACCCTGGTTCTGGACTCGCCCGCCATCGGGAATATCCTTCCTGTATCTAGTCTGTCTAATCCTGTTAGAATTTTAAAAGTTTCAATGAGATCCGCTCTCATTCTTCTAAACTCTAGCGAATATAAGCCTAATCGACCCAATCTCTCGTCATACGTCATTCCTGCCATCCCAGGTATCAGTCTGGGGAATCTTCGCTGCAATCCCTCCATGGCAAGAACATCCTTTCTCAGATAAGGCAACCAAAACTGCACACAATACTCAAGGTGTGGTCTCACCAAGGCCCTGTACAACTGCAGCAAGACATCCTTGCTCCTGTACTCGAATCCTCTCGCTATGAAGGCCAACATACCATTTGCCTCCTTAACCGCCTGCTGCACCTGCATGCTTACCTTCATCGATTGGTGCACAAGGACACCCAGGTCTCGTTGCACTTCCCCTTTTCCCAATCTATTGACGTCAAATAATAATCTGTCTTCCTGTTTTTGCCACCAAAGTGGATAACCTCGCATTTATCCACATTATACTGCATCTGCCATGCATCTGCCCAATCACCCAACCTGTCCAAATCATACTGGAGTTTCTCTGTATCCTCCTCACAGCACACACGCCCACCCAATTTTGGAAGATGACCAGCAATGCATCTACTATTTCTAGGGCCACTTCCTTAAGTACCCTAGGATGTTCTGCATATTTAGCTTGTTGCATGCTTTCCCAGGGTCAGACAGCTCTGAATCAGCTCTTAGTCCAAAGTTGGACAGCTGCCACTGCAATCTTTAAACTTGCTCCAGACTCCTCGCACTCCATGACAGCACAGAGCAGTCTAGCAGCCAGTGTGACCCCTGACCTGACAGGTCTCTGAGTAAAAACTTGACACATTTAAAAAAAGATCAAGGCTAATTTTTCTGCATATAGCAGGAGGAAGCACTTTGAATATGTGTTAACCTAGACTTTCCTTCTCCTTTAAGTGCCTTAAGGGCTTTCATTCATAAAGCTACGTGGGTCTTTGCTCTCATTAGCAGGCCTGTGTATTCACTGTACAAATAAAGTGGCAGGAAACTACAAGGACTGTAGGAAGTCTGAAGATTTTACTTTACAAACAATACATAGGCAGTTTGGGGAAAAATTCTCAAAAGCACTTTGTGTAAATAGCTTTCAAAGAATGACTTTGTGAACAGCAGTGTGGTGGCACAGCACTTGGGTGCTGTAATGTACAGTGGCACAGACTGATAGGACAGGAGTTCCAAGTCATATCCTCTTCGCAGTGAGTTTGAGCTGCGCCACTGCAGGGAGATACTAAGCAGAGGCATAGAGCTGCTCGACAGAGAGGGAGGGAAAACAACAGAGAAAGTTACGCTTGGCCACTCTTGCGCACTTCTCAGTTGCTCGTTTCGGAGAGGCACTGGTAGAAGCTTGGGAGCAGGATATCTGCCCTCCCTCTCGGGTAGGGATGATGCATAACACAAGACAATTAAAGGGGGATGGAAAGAAAATACCCAAAAAGGAGAGAATTTCGCCCTAATTAAAAAAAAACGGAAAAATTAGATAGATCTGCTTTTTCTACTTGCTGTTCTGGTAACGTGATTCCAGAAACAAAACAGACAGTATATACAGGAAGTATGTTTCTCATTACATGTACCCAACAGTCTAGCTAAAGGGGAGTGTCACTCATGGGGGTGGAGGGGCATAACATCTATTTCAGTGTTACGTAAGGAAACGAATGATGTTTACTGCCTCTGGACTTCTTTAGCCTGCACGGAAAGCTAAGCTACTTAAGGGGTTTTAATCAAAATTAAAAGCAAGTTTTACTAAAGCAGCTTTGTTTAAAAATCTTAGTTATACTGCTATAAAATCGCTGCTTCTTCAATATTTTCTGATCTTAAATATAAACAAATAGAATGTTTTCCTCGTTAATGTATTTTCTTCTTTTTCTATTTCTCATGTCTCACACCACATCCCCAGACAGAAAAGTAGATGAGAGACCTGCTGCCAGAATTCTACAAATAGTATTAAGTCAGCCACTAAGATGTGACAAAAGGGAGAAGCTGACTCTCGCCTACAACTTTTCTCCCCCCACCCCACGTCTGTCAAACCTTCTGTTAAAACACCCTACTTCCACAAGGCACCTTCTAATGATAAACAGAACGGAGACTGATAATTGGGTGTGTGGGGAAATCGCTGGCATAATAATTAACAAAAAATCATTTACACCATTAGCTCTTGACAGATAGGAGACTGCAGTAAGAATGAAATAGTGTACAAATGAATGCATTCAGTTGTCATTGCAGATTAGTCCTTAGATCAGGAATCAATTACCTTCACTATATCGCCACAAGGGACTTGTCAGTATGGATTTAACTCTCTTCCCCACATACTCACAAAAAGTTTGCTTAATTATTCCATGACCTCAAAGCTGATTGAAATGTGTAAAACTATACATTACACTATTTCAACTTGTGGTTAAAGGACAAAATAATTAACGTTGTACTATTACTCAGATGGGAAAGCTGTTATTTATGTATTAAATATACACATAGGAAGACATTCAGGAAGAGCCTGTATTTATCTGCATCTACAATGACATTAAAGCTTTATGTATGGAACATGCTCTTGTCACACAACTAGACAGCTTTAATGTAGCTAATATTGAAATAATAAAGTCTTATATTCAGTATTTCCGTCAATTCCATAGTCGCCATGATAATTCACAAAATAAAGGAAATAGCAGTTTCAAATTCAGCAAAATTTACAGGTTTAAGAATCATAGCCAATACTGAAGCAGGGAAAAATTACATGCATGGCGAGGGTAGATAATAGATTAGCTCCAGAATGGATTATCTTTCCCCAGTCATGGGTTAGAGCCTGTTAAGGCCCACCAGTAGGAATGCGCCAGCTCTCAGTCTCCCCATCACTGAAATTTAATGGCCAGTGAAAATGGGGCTGAATCTGGGTTTCACCCCAATGGTGTAACCAGGTTTCACCCCAAATTCCTGCCCCCCCCCCCCAACCCCCAAATCGGCTCAGGTGGAACTGGAGATCTCTGCTTTCTTCAGCCCCAGGAATTTCAGGGGCAGTGGGTTTTTTTACATTGGATTGATTCTAGATTAAACTCAAGTCATGAGCAACCATTGTGCAAATATAACTAAAGTCAGCATTGACAAATCGACTTACATCTTCTTCTGGGGCTTGATTGAGTGGAGTGGATTACAGTGTTTGCACATTTCTGTCAAGTGGCGACATCAGTTCTATGATTTCATGGAACTACAATCATCTGCACTATGTATTTGAGCAGACTATAGTTCTTGATCCCTTAACCTTCTCTTCCACCCATTCTAGTTTGGTGTCAATAGGTAACATAAATGGATCTAATATAACATGAGGCAATGGAGTCAGTTTTAAAGAGTGTGCAGGGACAGAGGGACCTGGGAGTTAATGTGCATAGGTCCCTGAAGGTGGCGGGACATATTGAGAGAGTGGTTAACAAAGCATATGGGATCTTGGGCTTCATAAAGGTATTGAGTACGAAAGTAGAGAAGTTATGCTGAACCTTTAGAAAGCACTGGTTAGGCCACAACTGGAGTATTGCGTCCAGTTCTGGTCACCACACTTTAGTAAGGATGTGAAGGCCCTTGAGAGGGTGCAGAGGAGATTTAGCAGAATGGTTTCGGGGATGGGGGATCTTAGCTACAAGGACAGGTTGGAGAAGCTGAATTTGTTTACATTGGAGCAAAGGAGGTTGAGGGGTGATTTGATAGAGGTGTACAAGATTATGACGGGTTTGGATAGGCTAGACGGGGAAAGGCTGTTTCCACTATTGATGGTACAAGGAGTAGGGGACACAGATTTAAGGTTTTGGGCAAGAGATACAGGGGGGACGTGAGGAAAAACTTTTTTATGCAGCGAGTGGTGATGACCTGGAATTCGCTGCCGACGGAAGTGGTGGAAGCGGAGACACTCAATGTTTTCAAGGGTAGACTGGATAGGCACAGGAGGGAAATAAACTTGCAGGGCTACGGGGATAAAGCGGGGGAATGGGACTGACTGGATTGCTCTACAGAGAGCCAGCACGGACTCGAAGGGCCGAATGGCCTCCTTCTGTGCTCAAATACATAGTGCAGATGATTGTAGTTCCATGAAATCATAGAACTGATGTCGCCACTTGACAGAAATGTGCAAACACTGTAATCCACTCCACTCAATCAAGCCCCAGAAGAAGATGTAAGTCGATTTGGGGTACTGAGGTAGCATGTTCAGCCATGAATGCATTGAATGGCGGTGCAGGCTCGAAGGACCGAATGATCTACTCCTGTACCTATTTTCTATGTTTCTATGTATGACTCTATGGGGGAAAAATTCAGTTGGTTGTACCTCCCGTTAGCGCCTTAAGAGGGTGCTAATGGGGCGCAAAGCATCTAGCGCCCAGGCGCGGCGATGTTTGCGCCGCTCGCGAAATTAACTAGACATTTTGCGGCGGCGCTAAACACTACCGCCAAGATCTCCTGCACCGGTAGACCGTGACGTCAGTCGAGTGCGCAACGCCCCGGAGCGGAAATTGAGTGGCGCCCCCTGCCTTACCGCCTGACGCTAGCAACGACAGGTTGAGGGGAGCGTTTTGCAGTCATGAAAGGACTGGACGAGCGCTATTTAAAGGTGACCGCTTCCTGCCTTTTATTGTTGGTGCCATTTTTGAACCACGCATTCTGAGAGAGAGACTTCTGGAGAGATTCAACGTTGTGTGAAGGAGTTTTGGGTACTGAGCAGCACTTTGCAGGTTCATTTTGATTTGCCATTCCTTATATCGATTTAGAAGAGACTGTGGGGGCTGCACTCTGAGCTCTTTGCCTGGTACTCTCCATTGTTCTTTCCAGCAGATTTGATGTGCAAGTCTCTCCAGGCCGAGATTCAAGGCTGCAATGAGCAGGATGTGGATCGAAAGCAAGATTAACCATCCCCTTTAAGAACTGGCCCGCGCCATTGTGTGTGTGTTCCATTGCTGACTGACATCACATGAGCTTCGCCAGCGCTCTGAGGTAGCGCCTCGCTCCTCGGCCTTTGCGCCTTAAGACAGGTGTGAAGCGCCTGATTTAGTGCTCCAATCACTACCAGGGGCGATAAAAGTCAAGTTTGCAGTCTGTGGCGATAATTAGCGCCGGGCGCCAATCTTTGCACCCGGCCGATAATTGCGCCCCAAATGGGGCGATACTGAATTTCTCCCCCTATGACTCTAAGTACGTCCAAGAAGTGTTTATTTTCATATCTGGAGTAATTCTAGTATGCTCTTTTATTGTATCAGTTCCAGGTCTTTAGGTTTCATATTGTTCTATATCTCACTCTTTTGCAATCCATTGTATATGTAGATATAGGAAGAACCGGTTGAGGACCTCACAACAAGACTTCATGGGGGAAAAATTTGGTACCAACCATTTTGGGGCGCTAACCTCGCCTGTGCGCTAACTTTAGCGCCCAGCGCTAATTAGTGCCGGCGACCGCGAAATTGAGTTTTAGCGCCCCAAGAGGGAAGTGGAGCGCTAAATCAAGCACTCCACTTCCTTCTTAGGGTGCAAATGTCGGAGAGTGGGGCGGAGACTTCAGCAGTGCTGCACACTGCGCCGTGCAGCACTGCCGCGTTCAAAGGCTCCTTCCCTCCCTTAAAGGGAAGGGCCATCGCTGCAGGCTCTGCAATTTAAAAAGTACCTACCTGGACCACCAAGGCAGCCGCGATCCCGCGCGATCGGCCCAGCACTCAAGCAGAGTGCCGGGCTGATCGATCGTGGGCAGGAACCTGCGGAAAAAACTAGAACAGGAAAGGTAAGTTTTTTTTGACTTACCTCGGCCACCTCACCTTTAATCATCGCCCCCGAAGCGGCCGCCGCCCGATGCACGCCTCCTGCAGCTGTCGGTGTTTTTGACTGGTGCAGCTTGAGGGGCAGAAGTTAATTTCGGGTCCGGGGCGCTACCGGGGCGATGCGCACAGTGATGACGTCATGATCTCCGGGCGAAGGAGATTGGGGTGCAACGCCGTAGCGCCGCCACAAATCTCCCGCCGAGTATGGTGGGAGTCGATGTCAGCGCCGCACCCGGTCGCAAAGCCATTTGCGCCCCGTTAACGCCCCCTGGGGGCACTAACGGGAGGTGCAAAGGCACCCAATTTCACCCCCCATAGAATTATACTGTAGATTTATTCTAGCTGATACCATACTGCAGTGGAGTAACACTCCATCAAACTACTTGGATAATGTTTGGATTTTTAAAATATCTGATCCTACAAATAAACTCACTTCCATTGAATCCTATCTGATTAAAGATTTTTGGTAAACTAAAAATCATGAGACCAGTCTTAACACAATCTGAACTAATCCTGAAGGAAGATCTGACCAGCAGATAGAACACTACCTCTCTTTCCTCCTTTAAGACGCTCCTTAAAACCTACTTCTTTGACCAAGCTTTTGGTCACCTGCCCTAATTTCTTATGTGACTCGGTGTCAATTTTTTGTCTTAGAACGCTCCTGTGAAGCGCCTTGGGACATTTTACTATGTTAAAGGTGCTATATAAATACAAGTTGTTGTTGTTGTTGTAATGACCCTTGAACATGTGCTGAGAGCAACAGTTTCGATGTAAACTGGTGCTTGTGTTATCTTTATTATTTTAGTGAGCAGTTGTAAATTGCAGAAATCTCACCAGATGGTACTTTACCACTAACCTTTGACTGCTTTAACACTGTTTACCTTCAATACCACTGCCTACATTCAGGATGCACTAAAACTAAATGATATACTTTGCCTGTTTTCGTACAAACCCTAAAACAATCTCTAGTTTATTGTTGAAACTAAATTAAATGCAAAAGCATTCAACTATATCATTTTTCATATTCTGAGCTCAGTTTCACTAAACATTTGTGGCAAGCTCATTCAACTAATGTAATCAGTGAAAACTAACTTGTTAACCTAGGAAGTTCCTTTTGATAGAATCATAGAAGATAGGAGCAGGAGCAGGCCATTCGGCCCCTCGAGCCTGCTCCGCCATTCGATGCGATCATGGCTGATCATCCAAATTCAGAACCCTGTCCCTGCTTTCTCCCCATATCCCTTGATCCCTTTAGCCTTAAGAAATATATCCAACTCCTTCTTGAATATATTTAATGAATTGGCCTCTACTGCCTTCTGTGGTAGAGAATTCCACAGGTTCACCACTCTCTGGGTGAAGAAATTCCTCCTCATTTCTGTCCTAAATGGCTTACCCCTTATCCTTAGATTGTGACCCCTGGTTCTGGACTCCCCGACCATCGGGAACATCCTTCCTGCATCTAGTCTGTCCAGTCCTGTCAGAATTTTATAAGTTTCAATGAGATCCCCTCTCATTCTTCTAAACTCCAGCGAGTATAAGCCCAATCGATCCAATCTCTCTTCATACGTCATTCCTGCCATCCCAGGTATCAGCCTGGTGAATCTTCGCTGAACTCCTTCCATGGCAAGAACATCCTTCCTCAGATAAGGCGACCAAAACTGCACACAATACTCAAGATGTGGTCTCACCAAGGCCCTGTACAACTGCAGCAAGACATCCTTGTTCCTGTACTCAAACCCTCTCGCTACGAAGGCCAACATACCATTTGCCTTCTTAACCGCCTGCTGCACCTGCATGCTTACCTTCAGTGACTGGTGCACAAGGACACCCAGGTCTCGTTGCACTTCCCCTTCTCCCAATCTATTGCCATTCAGATAATAATCTGCCTTCCTGTTTTTGACACCAAAGTGGATAACCTCTCATTTATCCATGTTATATTGCATCTGCCATGCTGCTGCCCAATCACCCAACCTGTCCAAATCATCCTGGAGTTTCTCGGCATCCTCCTCACAGCACACACACCCACCCAGCTTTGTGTCGTCTGCAAACTTGGAGATATTACATCTAGTTCCCTTGTCTAGATCATTAATATATATTGTGAATAGCTGGGGTCCAAGGACTGATCCCTGCGATACCCCACTAGTCACTGCCTGCCACTCGGAAAAAGACCCATTTATTCCAACTCTTTGCTTTCTGTCTGCCAACCAGTTCTCTATCCAAGTCAATACCTTGCCCCCAATCCCATGTGCCTTAACTTTACACGCTAATCTCTTATGCGGGACCTTATCGAAAGCCTTTTGAAAGTCCAAATACAAGTTGCCTGCACGGAATAACATTGTATAATAAACTGCTGTGATTTTCTGGATGAAAGAAAGTCTGAGAATCTCTAAGGAAATATTTGAGCTTTTAAGCTTGAAAGTTTAAAGTAATTTAGTGGTGGAGTGCCCCATTACAATTAATTAATTTTTATATATAAACTTAAAGGACGGAACATTTCTAGAGGGTTCTTGGCTATCTTTCATGCTGTCCCTTCTGACTGAAATCTCACCTTCACAAAATGACAAAATGCAGCTGCTTCCAGCAGCCATTCATCGGTCTCTGCTTATCCTTCAAACTAAAATCTAATCCTTGTCCCTCTCGGCCCCTTCAGGTCAACAACATGTAGAGTGCCCAGAGGATAAGGAGCTGACAGAAAGCATCACAGAAGATGGGACTGCGTAACTTGACCTTACTTTAGCAAGCACCAGCTCAGAGACTGGCTATACACGTTCGTCAGAGGACAGGCTGGAGGGGTCTGCACTGGGAGATTTAAGGAACACCAGTGCACAGGAGCATGGACAGGGGGATGGGATGGCCCAGGAAGCAGCTAGCTGAAGGGAGAGCTCGCATCCTAGCCCTGCTGTAGAGGGAAGAGATGAAGATCTCAAGGGCATGGCCTACATTCAAAGACTGATCCTTATACACCAGGACCTTTTTAAGTGCACTGGGCAGCCTGCCAGAGAGCTTGCGCACAATGGCAGAGCATGGAGGAATCCAGCTGTAGCTCGTGTGCAGTCATCCAACAAGGCATTGAGACCATGCAGTCAATCATGTAATGAATGGTCAGTGAATGGCAAGACACAGTAATCTGCAGCTGAGCCCTCAAGGCCTAGAGCTGCTCAATCACCCACTGTGGCCATCTCAAATGCCCTCAGTGGATGATCAGTGGCGTCCACCTCCCAGTCTCCTTCGACGGGGGAAGCACTTCGTAGGAACACCAGAATAGGTCAACGAGCACAGAGGCCAGGCACAGAGGGATTGCACTAGGGTGATTTAATTTCAATATAAAGAGGAAAAGTTGTCAAATACACAATGTGCACGATGTGAAGTAAACAGCTTTTATTCGTAGTTATGTAGGAGGAAGACCAATGAGGTAGTGTTGGAGGACATTCAGAAGGTGGTTGGAAGGAGTGTGGCAAATGGTGGGACTGTTGGTGTGCTGAGGGGAGGGTTTGCTTAGCAGAGTTTTTATATAATAAGTTGTTAAATATAAATTCTGAGCTGAAAGTGTTTTTAGAGATGAACTTTTTGTGTTGTTGAGGGGGACTGTGGTTGTGTTGAGGATGAATCGGGGGATGTTCATATGACACTATCACACTGACCTCCGACACTGCATCTGGAGTCAGTTGGTTAGATTCAGACCATAACTAATGAGCTTTTTCAAGGTACTGATGACTCAACAGTGGGTAAACCTTCCTCCTGGAGTAGTACATCAAAGACATCATTAGCAAGAGCTAAGTAAGAGTGATTAAAATATCCTATGTGATCACATGAATAACTGAGAAAAAAGAATTTGGAAAATAAACAAATAAAAACACATTCATCTTAGGCAAATACTGCAAATCTACTGTGGAGCTAAGGGTTAAAAATCTTAAAAATGAGCAACCCCAACCTGTCCACTTACGGTTTTAATGGAGGTGGGTTGGGGGACGGGCGACCAACCCACTCTCAGGAGGTGGGTCGGTCACTAAAATATCTTAAGGAGGCTGTTTGCATCCAATTTAACTTAACTTTTGGTTTTAACGCTTGCAGGTCAGATTTCCCGGGCCTTGGGAAATCTGGCAGCTGAACATAAGAATTAGGAGTAGGAGTAGGCCATACGGCCCCTCGAGCCTGCTCCGCCATTCAATGAGATCATGACTGATCTTCGATCTCAACTCCACTTTCCCGCCTGATCCTCATATCCATTGATTCCCCTAGAGTCCAAAAACCTACCTATCTCAGCCTTGAATATACTCAATGACTGAGCATCCACAGCCCTTTGGGGCAGAGAATTCCAAAGAGTCACAACTCTCTGAGTGAAGAAATTCCTCCTCATCTCATTCTTAAAAGGCCGACCCCTTATCCTGAGACTATGTCCTCTAGTTCTAGACTCTCCAGCCAAGGGAAACAATCTCTCAGTATCTATCCTGTCAATCCCCCTCAGAATCTTTCAATTCCCCTCAGAATCTTAAGGGAGGCGTGAAGGGCCGGATCCATCAGGCAAGTGCCTTTACAGCACTGCTTGTGGCCCAGGAGGAGGAGGATGATGAGGAGTGCTCCCTCTGGTCCACCAAACGTACCTTCACACGATCAGAACCCCGCGATTGGCAGAACCCCCCCCCCCTTTCCCCTGCGATGTCCACGACCGCCATGTCCAACTCTTCTTCCCCCCCACCCGCCACAAGGCCCCCCTGGCTGCCTTCCCGCCTGACAGCCAGCCAGACTGTCAATCTGGTTGGCAGCAGCGGGAAACCTGTTGAAAAAATTTAAAACAGGTGATGCCATTACATTTGGTAGGATTTGCGGGAAACCTGTAATTCCAGGCCGCAAATCCTACCCCCCCCCCCCCACCCCCTGCGCCTGACAGTTAATATCAGGGCCATTGATTTCAGTATGTTAATACCCTTAAATTAAGCATACCACAATTTTATTTCCACTTACAATGGGATGTTACTGGGTGCTCTCTTTGCTCATTAGCAGTGGACCTAAGGGAAGCTTCATGTACAGAGCTCTTAAAGGGGCAGAGACTTATCCCTATTTTTATTTCTAGTTTATGTTTCTTTCAAATACAGTTTTTTGTCGTTTTCTGGGATTTTATCAAAAAATAATTACTTTTTTTGTTGTAAATTTTGGAAGACTTTTTGTCATAACTCTAAGTAATATTCATTAGGAGACTAAAATAGTTAATTATTTGATGTGAATTTAGTGGAAAGCTGATTATAATTGAAGCATTAACAGAACAGAAATTTAAAAACTGCCAGGGAAATCAATGGTTATTAGAGCCAGGCAGCCTGCACCTATCATTATGTCACCAACTGCATCTGCAGGCCCTGGCATAACTATCTGGCAATGACCGTGGGGAACTGGCTCTGCAAGCTCCGGGTCACCAGTGCCATATGCTGCAAGGATAGCTGCAGCCAACTTGTACCATAGCAACAGCATGGCCAGTCGCAAAGTCACCTGCTCCCTCAATTTTACTGCCTCCACCTCCTTCCGCAGGCTATCAAATCAATCAATTGCAGTCTCAGCCATTATGCTCGCACTCATACATTATACAGGGATGTATTGGTCAGCATTTCATTTCCTTTCCCACTGAACAACAACAGCAGCTGGACAAGGCTGCCCAATGTCACCACACTGCTGCATTTCCTCAAAGTAGAAGGATCATTAATGGCAGCCAACTGGCCATCCAATTTCTGCTCCTCCTCTGCTACAACCACTTTACAGTCCACACCTGTGCACTGTGAGTCGCTGGTGCTACTCCGACAAGCTCATTAGCTGTATCCTTGGGGATGTGTGTAGCTGTGCTGGTGCTTTCAAACATTGCTGAGAGGGCGCTGTCTTGTTCTGGCAGTGTTGGCAGACTGCTCTTCCAGGCTTACAATGACAGAAAATGAACAAATGTTAGTATGTTTGATCCAAGACACACTTTTAAACAAAGGCGCAGGACGACCCTTACTGTAACCTGTGGCTTCACTTTTCCCTATTCCCTCCTTGTAAGGATGACCAAGGAGCCTCCTCCGGCTTCCTTTTGTTACATACCATCTCATCATGGAAACAGTGAAGTAGTCTTCATATATTGTGAGTTGAAGGAGCACATAAACAATGACAGACATATGCCCAGCCTGCAGTGGATCCAAATTAGTAAGTGGCAATGCATTATACACGTTTGAAACTGTGAATGTACCAAGGCTTTCGACTATAAGTTGCAGTCTGATTGCATACCCGGCTGGAGTATGGGGATGCATCAAAAGCAATGAAAGAGCTGGAGGACAGTGTTAGGCCTCGCTCTCCTCACACAACAGCACCTCCACGTTGCTAGTCATCAAAGAAACTGACTAGGTCCTGTATTGCTCCTAAAATTTGCCCACAGACTCTATTTCCTACCTCCCCATTTTGCCAGCCACTTTTTTCCCCCTCATACAAACTGAAAACATGCATTTAAGATATTTGCAGCCTATTGGAAGGCTGAAATGAAAAATTTGGGAGTCTTTATGTGGCTACTTACCTTTAAGCTGCATCTATTTAAATGTTGGCAGCAGCTCTTTAAAGGCTGATAATGTGTGCAATTTTCTGTCGGCCCATCCCCCTTAGCGAGCTCCTAGTGCTAGGCCAATATGGATTGGGAGCTTGCTATTCATGACTAATTAAGGCCTACCATGGACATATACCAGTTCAAAATCCTAGAATTTCCTGCCTAATACCATTGTGTTATCACCATCACCACAAAGACTACAGCAGTTCGAGGAGAAGGTCTACCACCATCCTCTCAGGATAATTAGGGATGTGGGCAATAAATGTGGCCTTCATTAGGGTTGCCCACATCCCAAGGACAAATTTTTAAAAAACTCTTGTGAAATCCCGCAATGTCCTGTATCTTTCAGTATCAGTAATGTGTAATCTTAACCAATCATGTGGTATATTGCTTCAGTAAATTTGCTTTATTACAGTGATAGGTAAATTGTTGCTGCAAGACCTCAATGAGCATTAGGAACTGCTCCAGATCCTGGACTGCCTTTGAGTATCTCATTTTAAAAACTAAAAATCGTAAATATTAAAAAAAAATAATAGGGCCCTTAAGAAAAAAGAGCAATCACAATTTGTTATGTTTTGAGTTACAGTATGAAATGCGTGTAAAGATTCTCACAATCTTCTATGTAACCACTGAAAATCATTTCCCTACATTGCAACAGTGACGACACTTCAAAAAGTGCTTCATTGGCTGTAAAGCACTTTGGGACGTCCCGAGGTCGTGAAAGGCGCTATAGAAATGCAAGTTCTTTTTTCTATATATCACAATATTATTGCTGTACTATTTTGCCTTTAACACACTGCCTCGTGTACAAAGAGTGACAGCCCACCACAAACAGAATCTTGAAAGCCTTTTTTTACGACCATTGACATTTTAATTCTGAATAACTCTGAAAGAGAATGAATTATTTTAATGGACCTCATTGCTTAAGGAGCTTTTTTTTTAAAAAAGAGGAGCGGACAAAACTATCATCATATTGATTGTGTTATTCCACTGGTAAAACTAAAGCTTGTAATTTGCTGTGAGTGATGTTTTTGTCTACTCTCCATTATTTTAACAGGGGTACTAACCCAAAGGATTAATGCCTCTATTAAAATAGCGGGCAGAAGAATTTGATATGAACTTGTTTAATGTTTTATACAATAAATTCACTCACTAAGCTTATTTGACAGTATTTTAATAGTACAAAATTGTTTTGAAAGATCCAGATAAATAAGGGAAATATAAATTTGATTTTTTTTTTTTTAAGTACACTATATGTAGGCAATATAAATAGTTACTTATTAAACTCCCCCGCACTGATTAAATACAATACTAAATTTTTCACTTCCTTTTATATCTGATAATGTTATGAATAAAACAATTGTTTTCGGTTACATCAAAGCCTTTGTAGTTTTCCAATTGTGCTTAGTCTATCACTAAAGACATTTTCCAGTCAAACTATGAGTAAAATAATAAAGGCTGTGTTGACGGAAAATAATGAGAGAGTCAATGGAAATATGTGGGACAGAAACATACTGAAATATTTTAGGTGGTTAACTTGGGTGATTCATGGAAGCAATTTTTGTTGCAGATGAGTGTACTATGCAGTTTATACCACAAATTATGAACCACAAATTGTTTATATGACTGGATTCAGCACAGCAGGCTTAAGGCTTATTTTTTAGCAGTGTAAATAGAGGACAGCAGAAAAGATACAAGTAATTGATGGGATGGGCCTAGATATCAATATCTGACCATCACTGCTCGAACCAATGGCAGGAAATCCCACGGTTAAATCAGTTCTTTCCTAGTTGGAATCAGTTTTCATTTAAGAATTAATGAGTAAGTGGAGCATGAAATAAAAACAGAAAATTCTGGAGACATTCAGCAGGTCAGGCAGCATCTGTCAAGACAGAAACATAGTTAACGTTTCAGGCAATCCTGAAATATTTAACTCTTGTTTCTCTCTCCACAGAAGCTGCCTGACCTGCTGAGTGTTTCCAGTATTTTCTGCTTTTATTTCAGATTTCAAGCATCTGTAGTATTTGGCTTTAGTAAGTGGAGCATGTTGCCTTGCAGAAGTAAATAGATAGTGTTACTTTTATTGACTGGAAGAAGTCCTGGTGGAGTCATCCTTTTGGCCATTAAGGAGGAATATGGACAATGATGATGGAGAAATCTGTGCTCCTAGCTAAAGGAAGATGTCATAAAGGCCAGAATGTGAAAGGCGGGATAAAAAGTTACAACAATGAGGATAATCTTTTAAATCAACTTTAGCTAATTCACATGGATCGCACATAATGACACCATCTTATGAAATATTTTCAATATTTCATGCTGATGATATCACAAGCGAAAACAAATGGTAACATTTAATTCTGATATCAGCGCAATCCGCGTTAATACAAGTTGCATTTAAATGAACATTTATATCCTGCTCTTAACACTTGAATTACTAACGAGTGGTGCAATGTAATTGGAATATATGACAAGATGTTGTGGGATATGTTCTGTATTAATTGTACAGACTATAACTCAATTACCGCTTGAGGTAATACCGCTTGTCAATACAAGACAATGAGGTAAATTTTTGTCTTCACTGCATGGGTGATAATCAATGGAATGAAACTCTGGCGGGTTGTATAATGAACAGGCGAACCATTCCGCTAGATTCCAGCCCATGTAATGAGGATAAAAATTTACCCCATTGGGTCTTCCCATTTGTGGGATATGAATCATATCATTTAGCTCATCTTCTCTTTCCATGTCCACTATACACACCAAGGTATCTCGTGGATCAGATCATAATATTCAGCATTGTCTCATAATTTGCAAACACAATGTTTATTTGATTTATATTACATTGCGCTGTTTATGTTTCAAATAGAAGGAATGCATATGAATTGGTGAAATTAAGGGGTAGTTTACACAATTTTACCATTTCTGCCCCAATTTTTTCCTTTCCTGAAAACGATGTGGCTATTTTTCCTGTGGTCCCTATTCTGGGAACTAGTTAGACACTACAAACTCAAAGTACACTGGCGAGACATGAATCTACATTTCCAGACAGATTTAGATTTGCAGATACAGGTCATTTGCATAGTTCTGATGTGCCCTCAGCACAGGCTCGCCCCCTGATTGCAGAGACTCATGCCGGTTCAGGTTCCATGGGTACAGGCAGCCCTTCATACCTTACAGAGTGACCATTCTTCATCATGCTCACAGACATGGGCCGGAATTTTGCTAGCGCTCAGGGGGCGGGTTTGGAGGTGGGACAAAAGGCAAAATCGCAAAGATTGACAGTGGGTCGGAAACCCGCTGTCAACCCGCCTCCAATCAATCTTCCCAAGCGTTGGGTCCCCGATTTGCGCATGGACCCGACACCTAGTGGCGGGAAGAGGATTATAGCCACTTACCTGCCTGTTAACAGGCTTTTTCCAATTTTGACACTTCTACTGTGGGCTTCCCGACATCCGGACACCACGCCAGGTAAGTATTGCGTGCTGTGGGTCTACTGTAATGTTTCTGCATTGATGACAGCTGCAGAAGTGGTGTGAAGGATCCAATGGTGCACTGGTGAGTTTCAGAGGTAAGATAATGTTGGGGAAATAATTTTTAATGCATTTACACTTTTCTGTAGATAACAAGTTTTGATTTGTATGTGTAGTCCCACCTCATTGGGAGAACCTCTCTCACCAGTGACAGATCGCTTCTGTAACCTCAGCTGCAGCTGCCATCTGTTCAAGCCTAAGGAGGGAGTCACTGGAGAGCCTGGGTGCAAGAGCTCACCTTTGTACAGTGATGGTCAGTGTTTGCAGCACCTCAATGCTGTCAAACACTGAGAAATCAGCTCTCAAAAAAAAATATGCGTGGCCCCTTGAAGAAAACTGGCAGATGACGCGTCATCAACTGACGTGTCATCAACTGACGTCATTCCTCTTAATTGGCTGGCAAGTCCGCAGGGCGGGCTTAACAAGGCCAACTGACGCAAAATCACGTTTATGCGTCTGATGTCATTGGGGGTGGGACTATATAGTGAAGCTAACAGCAGTACATTATCGACAGCCTGGCTAAGATAAGCTAACTCATTATAGACCAAGAATCAAATCTGGGAACCTGACTGTACGGCTCAGTACCAGCTGAGATCAGAGTATCACAGATTCTGTTCTCAGGCAATAGAACACTGATCTAAACAAATGGAATTGCTGAAACGGATTAAAACAGACTGTAAAACAGTAAATTGGAAAAAATCAATTTGGACACTAACTAACCAATAACAATCCCAAAAGAGAAATTGAAAAGTAACTCTTTAAGTAGTCTTTAAATGCACTAATGTGAAGTGGTTATCTCTACATTTGATAATGACTTTGAAGCCCTGAATAATAATGCTAATAGGGAGAAGTCTGGACTTTTACAACTGCTTGAACATCTGCCCTGAAATGATCTGTATAGCAGAAAAGGCTAAAATGCAGGTGATTAGATCCTTCAAAAGTTCCACTTAAGGTTTAAAATAATAAATTGTTTTAGTTCATCATTTAAGTGGATATCTGCTGATTAATTTGTGTTTCTTCCATATAGATTTTCTAGGTTTTTTTTAATACAATGGGCTGGATTTTGAATGACCCATGGAGTCGGGTTTGGAGGCGTGTGGGGGGTTAAATTTGCGGGATCGGGGGTTCCGACCCCATCCCGACTCCACGCAATTTTGACAAAATCAGTCGTGGGGTTCCCGACTCCGTCCCGCCTCCAAGAGGCGGGAGAGGCCATTAAAGCCCTTAACAAGCCCTAAATTGGCTCTGTAATGCCATTTTGAAACGTTTTAGCTAGTTTAACCCTTTTCCGACGTGAAGTACGCCTGATGTGAAACACTCCAGTGAAACCTGGCGGGAGCACAAGTGGATAGCTGACTATCAGTTGCAGGTCCACTATTACAACGGAGATGTGATGAAGGTAGTAGTAGTATTAGGTGTGAAAGTCGCCTCTGATGCTGGACTTGGATGCAAAAAAAATTCTCTTTCTCTCTCTCTCTCTCCATTTTGCATCCAGGTCCACTCACATCAAAAGCCAGACAGTCTATGAGACCAGGCAGTCAGCAATGATGACATCATCAGAGGCGACTTTCAGACTGAAACCACTAATTAGTTCATGGGTTCCCACATGCTGGAACTCAATTGCCCAATTAGGTGAAAATTGCATCATTCATCCACATTAATCTGGAGTCGGGGGGGGAACACGAAATGCGGATGACCCGACCCCAAGACAAAATCCAGCCCAATGTCTGTACTTATTGGTATCTTCTATACATTTTCAGATTTTTCTGTCTTAAATAGTCAAGTTTGATCTTTATTGTTACTGCACCAGCGAGAGTATTTTAATTTCCATTTCTCATAGCAGCCAACCTTAGACCCTGTCCGAGCAAAATTCCCCATTAGTCCCACGCTGGGGGGAATTGTGTATTGTGTATCTGTGCAGGAACTAGATTGAGACTGTCGTCCAATTAATCTGACTGAATTTGAATCCAGTCCCAGTGGTAACTGAACAATTTGTGCTTCACAGGTGTGTAATCAGACAAACATTGACAGCGAGTAAAAGGAGATATTAGGATAGGTGGCCAAAAGCTTGGTCAAAGAGGTAGGTTTTAAGGAGTGTCAAAGGAAGAGAGAGAGAGGTGGAAAGGTGGAGAGGTTTAGTGAGGGAATTCCAGAGCTTAGGCCCTGGAAGGCCGAAGGCAAGGCCGCCAGTGGTGGGGCGATAGAAGTGCGGGATGCACAAGAGACCAGAGTTGGAGGAAAGCAGAGATCTCAGAGGGTTAGAGGGGGTTACAGAGATATGAAGAGGCAAAGCCATGGAGGGATTTGAACATGAGCATGATAATTTTTAAATCTAGGCGTTGGTGGACTGGGAGCCAATGTAGAACAGGGTGATGGGTAACTGGGACTTGGTGCGAGTTAGGATACGGGCTGCAGAATTTTGGATGAGCTCAAGTTTAAGGAGGGTGGAAGATGGGAGGCCAGCCAGGAGAACATTGGAATAGTCGAGTCTGGAGGTAACCAAAGCCTGGATGAGGGTTTCAGCTGCAGATGGGCTGGGGCAGGAGCCATAGTTTAATTTAAATCATTCTAACCCTACATTCTCAATGCACGATTCATAAGGTTCAAATTATCCTCAGGAAATGCAGGAAACCAAATGACTTCAAGCTATTTTTCAAGCCATAACATATGGTATGATGAAATATCTTATGACCTTATAACATTTGGCAGTATCCAGTTCTTCCCACATAGGTCTGGAACGCCTTTCTTACAAATGAATTTTAGAGCTGGGGACAACATGGATAGCTGGAAAATCATTCAACTTAAAATTTTGAATATTCAACTTACTGCTTGTGCGAGTGTGGTTCCACTAGTTAATTAAAAATGAATTGAATATCGCAATTGTTAAATATCTTCTCACAAGTTTAGATTAAAAATGATCTTTGCAAACACAACAACAGTTAAAACTGCAAAAAGTAACATCTAAAAGAAGGAACACAAATAAAATATTCCAGACTTAGAAAGACTCTCCCAGAACACTAGATTTGGTCCTTAGTGTTGTGACACAAAATAGTTTGGCATTATGAAAAAAGCCCATACAAGCCTGCTAAGAATTTTTTGTAACATCTGGTGTGTTTGTTTTTGCAAATACTATAAGTTGTTAGAATTCTTGGCTTACTATACCCCTTGAATCAGCAACATGGACACACTAACACTCGGAATACTTTATTTTTTTCAACACTTTCAAAAATGTAGATGTAATTACAAGATGAAAGTATGTGCAGGTAGAACGTCCTGAATCCGGCAACCTCGGGACCGAGGCCGAGCCGGTTTTCGGGTTTTTCTGGACTTCGGAACGTGTTTCTGATGTCCGAAGTCCGGAAACACCCAAGCCCAGGTTGCGATATTTCCAGACTTCGGACATCAGAAACACGTGCCAAGTCCGGAAATGCCTGGGCCCAGGTTGCGCTATTTCCGGTTTTTGGTAAGCCTCCCTCAGGGTGTCCGGATTCCGGAACATTTTACAGATTCCGGACCCCTGCCACCAATCGTCCCGGAGTCCGGATTCCGGATGTCCGGATTCCGAAACTCCGGATTTGGGACGCTCAACCTGTATTATAGCACAAGGAATGTTTCATCAATGGTACTCTAAACCTGCTGAAAATGCAATTGAATGCACAGAAGAAATCTATTTATTGCAGTTAAGGATAATGACAAACCAATAGAAACTTGTTATGGGTTGAGTAAGGATATAAAACTGTGACGATAATACTAGAACACATTAGCAGGGATTTTAACTCATTCAACCCAGAAATGGAGCGGTAACAGAGATAAAATTGAAGTGGTCAACTTACAACCCACTGATGTTAATTAGAACTTCTTTTTAATAATAGCATCAGGAAATGGGCGTAAGCTTGGCAGGCAATTAGTATTATACTATCTAAGGATCCTAACAAGAACATTTATGGAAATTGATAGGGGTTGCAAGAAAGTACTATCTTGGGTACTTATAATGCTGGCTGTGATAGCATAAACCAGTCAGCTTAAACTTGTGGTTCGGGAGATTTTGTAGAGAAGATATGGAATGTATTAAAATTGGGATGGGTATTGGGACAGTCATGAGCTGTTTAAAATGGACTACATGTAAACAAGAGGCTGTAAAGTTGGTCTTGATTTATGTGAAACAATTTGGAAATATTTAAAATAGAAGCAGGGGGGAAAAGCATTAAACAGAGAACAAGAAGAAATATATCTAATATTGAGCATTAAAGCTTAAAAGTTAAAATGTTGATAAGCACCACTAAAATAGTGACAAAATAAGGGCCCGTAATTTGCGGTCAGCGGCAAAGCAAGGGCGTTCGCCGCTGGCCCTTAAGTAAGGTTCCCACAAAGATCTCGCGATCTCTGTGGCGAGAAGTTCGGCTTTTCCGACATGCAATTTAAATCAATGCAAGATAATGGGGAATCCCTAACGCGAGCTGCTGTGACGTCAACAAGCTGTCTAAGCAGTCAATCTATATGCAGAATCAGGAAGTGACTAAGTTCCTTTGATTCTAACTTTTTATTAAAAGTTAAATTAAATTCTATTTTAAAGCTTCTTATAAATTTTAATTTTTATTAATAAATTTGACACTCCACAAAATTAGAATTCGTTTTTCAGGTCCATAACCTTTGTTTAGCAGTCAATACACTGTTAAGACCCCAATTACACCTAATCCAATAGGGTCTAACTTTTAATGGGTTATTTAATAGCGGTATTATCGTGGAAGAGCCGATGTTTTCATCAGTTTCCCTGATTTCACAGATTCCACTGATTCCCGACTGTGTGGGTGGTGGGGGTGGTCACAGCGCAGCCAGTGTCAGATCAGTGAATGACTGACTGCAAGTTCAGGATTTCTGTGTTAGGATGCGCATGCACGACATCCTGAAGTTGCGGTCAGTTTCAAAGGAGTGATAACAGCGAATGCTGTTCATTCGCTGTTATTACCCACCGCAAATTCCGGGCCAAGGTGTTTAGAACATAAGAACATAAGAAATAGGAGCAGGAGTAGGCCAATTGGCCCCTCGAACCTGTTCCGCCATTCAATAAGATCATGGCTGATCTGATCCTAACCGCCAATCTACTATCACAGAACCATCTCCTGAACCTAACAGAATTGGACACACGAAATAGGAGCAGGATCAGGCTACACGGCCCCTGGGCCCGCTACGCTACCCACAGGGCCATGACCGATCCGAACCTAGACTCATGTCCAAATTCCTGCCCGCTCCCCGTAACCCTTAATTCCCTTTACTTCTAGGAAACTGTCTATTTCTGTTTTAAATTTATGTAATGATGTAGCTTCTACAGCTTTTTGGGGCAGCATATTCCATGGACCTACCACCCTCTGAGTGAAGTAGTTCCTTCTCATCTCAGTTTTGAAAGAGCAGCCCCTTATTCTAAGACTATGCCCCCTAGTTCTAGTTTCACCCATCATCGGGAACATCCTCCCCGCATCCACCCGATCCAACCCCTTCACAATCTTATATGTTTCAATAAGATCGCCTCTCATTCTTCTGAACTCCAATTTGCACTAATATATAATGGTTTTCAGGAAACAAAGTCACTGAAGCTTGATAGTTATGCATGGTATGAGGAGGTGGCTATAATTGGTCGAATCAAGGCCTGATGAATACTGGATGATGGTTGTGAACTTCATGTACTACTTGGGTTTAAAATTAAAAGAACATTGAGTTCTAATGTGATTTTGGTGAAAACTTGGATTCAAAGAAAGGAGATTAGGTCTATTACTACTGCTTGTTAAAGGTGCCCTGAATGTTTTATAATGTTGTATTTCCTACTGTTAGATATGGAACAGTATAATTCTCATCCAACAAGGGAAAAAAATTGCTTGATTTAGTTTTAGGAAATGAAGTGGGACAAATAACTGAAGAGTAGGAGAACAATTGGGAAATAGTGACTACAAGATAGTTACGTTCAATGTGAATATAGAAAAGGATAATGAAGAGTCAAAGATAAGGGTGTTGGATTTGAAAAAAAGGCAAAGTCCAGTGAGATGTGGAGGAATCTGGCCCAAATGAAGCACGCATAAATGTTAGCAAACAGGATGACAGATGAGCAGTGGGGAATCTTCAACAGGAGATGAATAAATTACAAAATAGATATATTCCTATAAATTGAAAAGGGAGAATAACAAAAGAAAATCAAGTTCCATATATACATGGAGAGATTAAAACAAAACTGAAATTTAAAAAGGAGGCATATGATATAACAAGAGCTAACAACACTAAAGAAAAGCATGAGAAATATCCAAAGTATATTGGGGAGGTGAGAAGTGAGATTAGAAGGGCTAAAAGGGATTATGAAGAAAGCCTAGCCTGGGGTTACGGGGGTAGGGTGGGATATGTGTACTGTGGGGATTAAAGCAGGGACAGGGTACTGGACTTGGATGATCAGCCATGATCGTATTGAATGGTGGAGCAGGCTCGACGGGCCGAATGGCCTACTCCTGCTCCTAGATTCTATGTTTCTATAATGTAAATAAAAATAATAATGATTAGACACATGAACTATGCCAGGTAATTGGAAAATAGCGAATGTAACATCTCTGTTCAATAAAAGAGAGAATAATAAACCTGATAACTATGGGCCAGCACAGAATGGTTAAAGGCAACCCCAGTTTGACAAATTCCATAGGTTTTTTGAAGAAGTGGCTGATTAGCTAGATAAAGGGAATGTAGCAGATGTAGTGTATGTGGATTCTCAGTAGGCTTGCAGTCAAGCGTCTAACAGGACATTTGCTATAAAAATTCAAACATGGCACAAGAGGAAATGTAGCACAATGGATAGAAAGTTGGTCGATGGACAGCAAAGGTTAATCAGTGGTGCTTGGATTAGAAAAACATTGGAAGTGGAGTAGCCCTGGGGCCAGTGCTGGGTCCACTTTTATTCTTGATATATAGATGATTTGGACATGGGCATACGGAGCATAACACTGAAATTTGCGGAAGTAGGAGTTTGGGCAAACAGCGAGAAGTATTTTAAAAGACATCAGGAGGACATTGCCAGCTTAGTGGAATGGCAGTTGGGTGGCAGCTGCAATTTAATGCAGAGATGTTTGAGATAGTGTATTCTGGGAGGAAAAACAATAATTGGAAGTATACACGCAATAGAAAGACACTGAAGGATGTTGCTGAACAGAGTCCCAGGGGTTCAAATACATAATCCCTTGAAATATGGCAAAGACCACTGCACTTTTAAGGGAAAAATGGAAAGACATTTAAAGCAGGGAAAGATACAAAACTATGAGTAGAGAGCAGGGTAGCAAAATTCATTTTGGACTGCACTAACAAAGAGCCAGCCACAGTCACAATGGCTCCCTTCTGTACTGTAAACCTCAATGGTTCTTTGTTCTTTTCAGATATACTATATTGTGTTTAATTCATTGTAGCTAAAATCCTCCTTTCATTCCTTTTTTGGTGTGTTCTATCTGGAGGGTCTCTAACTTTGCTTCATTTACATTATTTTGTAAGTACCAGATGTCACCAAAAAAAACCAGAACAAAGTATATGGAGCATAACAGAGTCAACTAAAGCAAACATGCAAACCAGTTGCAGCTGACCCACCATAGCTAAGGTTTGTACCACTTCAGCTTGTACAGTTATGTAGACTACAAGGGTTTCTTCAATACTGGCAGCCAAGTAAACACTTTACGCAGCTTCTACCCCCATCCCAAACACTCCATTTTGGGGAGATGTTCATAGTTCTAAAGGTATTAAAATACATGGGGGTCCCCCTTAGATAGAAATAGGTGAGATTATGTACTTTGGAATTCTCTACCCCAAAGGGCTGTGGATGCTGAGTCGTTGAGTATATTCAAGGCTGAGATAGAAGACATTTTTGGACTCTAGGGGAATCAAGGGATATGGGGATCGGGTGGGAAAGTGGAGTTGAGGCCGAAAATCAGCCATGATCTTATTGAATGGTGGAGCAGGCTCGAGGGGCCGTATGGATCTACTCCTGCTCCTAATTCTTATGTTCTTATTATGTTCTTACAAAAAAAACTATTTAAAAAAAATAATTGTCATTACAAAATGGGGTTATCACCTTTCTGGTAATAGGGGAAGGGGTAGGATAGACCTTCGTGCTCATCAAGAAAGTAGAGATTTGTAATGAAATAATGATTAATAAAGAAAGGCCATCAATATTTATAAGGTTGGAAGATCAGATGGAACGCACCCAAGGGTACTTAAGGAAATGAAGGTAAAAGAACAGGAAGCGGAGGTTAAATTTTTTCTAGCTTATAAAGTGCAGGTTAGTAACAAGTAACATTTTAGCATTTTTTTTTAAAGCCAAAAACAAGATCCTGAGAAATATATACCGGACAGTGTGAGATTTATAGTGGGGATAAACATTGGAATTCATCATAAAAGAAGTAATTCAAATGGATTTAACAAGAGTAAAGATATTTGTGAGTAAGGGTAGATTTGTGAAAGGCAGATCAAACCTAACTAATTTACTGAAACTCTTGTGATGTTACAGTGGCAAGTGATTTTTAAAATACTAAAGGGAATCATAAATGTCCATGTAGAGAGGTATTTGTGGAGGTGTGGCGGAGGGGGATGGGGAGGGGAGGGGGGAAACAGAATGAGAGAACAGAAGGACATGATAAGAAAAATGGATAACTTTTTCATGGCTACAGGTGTTGACAAGGTATAATCCAGCACAGTAACATACCGATTATGTTGGAACAGCTAACGGAGAATTGGGCTGATTCCTAATTAGAGTAAAATAATATGGGTTTTGAGTAGGAAAATGACTGAGTACTGAAACAGAACTTGGGTGACAGCTGAGCTGGATGGGCTGAACAGGCTTTCTTGTTTTTCTATTCTACTGAAAATGTGTGGAAGCCAAACAAAATGACTACTGCAGCTACAATTCTGTATAAAATCCCAAACTATCTCTACAGATTTTTTTTTAAATGGACTGACACAGCAGAAACAAATCAGATTCAGTCTTCGTCATTGCATTATATCTAAATCAGACCTGTCGAGCACAATTGGGTCATTCTGCAAGTCACTTCTAACTGGTTCTCTGTTCAAAGCATGTCATCAGAATTATAGTTATGGAAGTGGCACCCATCATATTAAGCAGTAAAGCTAAGCCTTCTTGTACCTTTGTGACTTCACATGTCAAATTTTATTATTTAAATGAAGATAGTACAATGCCCTAAAGTAAAACGAGCACAAGTCTGCGTCAATTGGGCATGAGCACTAGAACTATTTAACCTTCGTTCTCGATGGACCATAAATGTAAATGCTGAGATTTCTATTTTTAATAACTTTTTTTTACAACAGGCAATGCAGCAATAAAAATGTCTGTCTTACACTTTCCACCGTGTATTCATGTATTAGAGAAGACAATGAAACAATTATGTCGCACCCTGATGATGAGGCTGCAAGTTATACCACTACCTGTGCCCAATGTTATAGGACCTTGGCTCCTGCATATTCATCTTTGATTTTCACAAGACTGAGTGACCTAAATGTGAACACTGCAATGAAGGCCGTAAATTATATTACACTTATAAATACTTGCATTATATTAACAACTGGTAGAAAGCTAGAAATGGAAGAGGTCAGTTAACTGTAGTCAATCCAGTCTCTCTTTCACACAAACACTCATCATAGAATGATACAGCACAGAAGGAGGTAATTTGGCCCATTGTGCCTTTTAAAGAACTATCCAATTAGTTCCATTCCCCTGCCCTTTCTCCATAGCCTTGCAATTTTTTTTCCTTCAATTATTTATCCCATTCTCTTTTGAATGTTTCTACTGAATCTGTTTCCACCACCCTTTTAGGCAGTGCATTCCAGATCATAAGAACTCGCTGCATATTTTTTGTTTCCTCATCTCACCTCTGGTTCTTTTGCCAATTACCTTATATCTGTGTCCTCTGGTTACTGACCCTTCTGCCACTGAAAATAGTTTCTCCTTATTTACTCT
Source organism: Squalus acanthias (assembly GCA_030390025.1). Classification (NCBI taxonomy): domain Eukaryota; kingdom Metazoa; phylum Chordata; class Chondrichthyes; order Squaliformes; family Squalidae; genus Squalus; species Squalus acanthias. Next base: position 38,208,454 of record CM059427.1, read on the forward strand.
ATCAAAACCATTCATGATTTTGAACACCTCTGATAAATCTCCTCTTAGCATTCTCTGCTCTAAGGAGAACAACCCCAGCTTCTCTAGTCTCTCCACATAACTGAAGTCTCGCATCCCCAGTACCATTCTAGTAAATCTCCTGTCCTCCCTCTCTAATAAGAACATAAGAAATAGGAGCAGGAGTAGGCCATTTGGCCCCTCGAGCCTGCTCCGCCATTCAATAAGATCATGGCTGATCTGATCTTAACCTCAACTGCACTTCCCTGCCCACTCCCCATAACCCTTGACTTCCTTGTAGCTCAAATATCTGTCTATCTCAGCCTTGAATATATTCAATGACTCAGCCTCCACAGCTTTCTGGAGTAGAGAATTCCAAAGATTCACGACCCTCTGAGAGAAGAAATTCCTCCTCATCTCCATTTTAAATGGGCGACCCCTTATTCTGAAACTGTGCCCCCTAGTTCTAGATTCCCCCACGAGGGGAAACATCCTCCCTGCATCTACCCTGTCAAGCCCCCTCAGAATCTTATATGTTTCAATAAGATCACCTCTCATTCTTCTAAACTCCAATGAGTATAGGCTCAACCTTTCCTCATAAGACAACCCCTTCAACTCAGGAATCAACCTAGTGAACCTTCTCTGAACTGCCTCCAATGCAAGTATATCCTTCCTTAAATAAGGAAACCAAAACTGTACGCAGTACTCTAGGTGTGGTCTCACCAATGCCCTGTACAGTTGTAGCAAGACTTCCCTACTTTTATACTCCATCCCCCTTGCAATAAAGGCCAATATTCCATTTGCCTTCCTAATTACTTGCTGTACCTGCATGCTAACTTTTTGTGTTTCATGTACGAGGACACCCAGATCCCTCTGTACCACAGCATTCTGTAGTCTCTCTCCATTTAAATAATATTTTGCTTTTTTATTCTTCCTACCAAAGTGGATAACCTCACATTTTCCCACATTATACTCCATCTGCCAAATTTTTGCCCACTCACTTAACCTATCTATATCCCTTTGCAGACTCAGTGTACTCCTCACAACTTGCTTTCCCACCTATCCTGGTATCGTCAGCAAATTTGGCAACAGTACACTCGGTCCCTTCATCTAAGTCATTAATATAGATTGTAAATAGTTGAGGCCCCAGCACTGATCCCTGTGGCACACCACTAGTTACAGTTTGCCAACCTGAAAATGACCCATTTATTCCGACTCTCTGTTTTCTGTTAGTTAACCAATCCTCTATCCAATCTAATATATTACCCCCAACACCATGAGCTCTTATCTTGTGCAGTAACCTTTTATGCGGCACCTTATCGAATGCCTTCTGGAAATCCAAATACACCACATCTACTGGTTCCCCTTTATCCACCCTGCTCGTTACATCCTCAAAGAACTCTAGTAAATTTGTCAAACTTTTTCCCTTTCATAAAACCATGTTGACTCTGCTTGATTGTATTATGATTTTCTAAACGTCCTGCTATTACTTCCTTAATAATGGATTCCAGCATTTTCCCAGTGATAGATGTTAGGCTAACTGGCCTATAGTTTCCTGCTTTCTGTCTCCCTCCTTTCTTAAATAGGGGAGTTACGTTTGCAATTTTCCAATCCGCTGGGACCTCTCCAGAATCCAGGGAATTTTGGTAGATTACAACTAACGCATCCACTATCTCTGCAGCCACTTCTTTTAAAACCCTAGGATGCAGGCCATCAGGTCCAGGGGACTTGTTAGCCTTTAGTCCCATTAGTTTGCCTAGTACTTTTTCTCTAGTGATAGTGATTGTTTTAAGTTCCTCCCTCCCTATAGCTCCTTGATTATCAATTATTATTGGGATGCTTTTAATGTCTTCTACCGTGAAGACCAATACAAAATATTTGTTCAAAGTCTCTGCCATTTCCCTGTTTCCCATTATTAATTCCCCAGTCCCATCCTCCAAGGGACCAACGTTTACTTTAGCTACTCTCTTCCTTTTTATATATGATGCGGAGATGCCGGCGTTGGACTGGGGTGGACAAAAATGAGAAGTCGCACAACACCAGGTTATAGTCCAACAGATTTATTTAAAGTTACAAGCTTTCGGAGCTATCGATCGCCCCTTCTTCAGGTAAAGTTACTATGAGTGAATCTACTAAAATTCACAGAATATAAACACAGAGAAAATGCAGAGATACAATCTTTCCTTACATCAAAGACACACCAAGAGCACAGCCAAGACAATGAGATGTGTCCCAGGGGGTCCAACGTGTCAAAACCTGCTGTCTGCATATCCTCTCCATTTGGGTTTGTTTTTTGTGTTTGTTTTTTATGTTTGTTTTTTTTTAAACTGGAAAGACAGACAACGATGTTAAGTCACATTCTGTAGCGTGACATGAACCCGATATCCCTATTGAGGCCGTCCTCATGAGTGCGGAATTTGGCTATCAGTTTCTGCTCGATGATTTTGCATTGTCGTGTATCGCGTTGGACACGTTGGACCCCCTGGGACACATCTCATTGTCTTGGCTGTGCTCTTGGTATGTCTTTGATGTAAGGAAAGATTGTATCTCTGCATTTTCTCTGTGTTTATATTCTGTGAATTTTTGTAGATTCACTCATAGTAACTTTACCTGAAGAAGGGGCGATCGATAGCTCCGAAAGCTTGTAATTTTAAATAAATCTGTTGGACTATAACCTGGTGTTGTGCGACTTCTCCTTTTTATATACTTATAGAAGCTCTTACTGTCTGTTTTTATATTATTTGCTAGTTTATTCTCATAATCTATCTTCTCCCTCTTTATTATTTTTTTAGTCATCCTTTGCTGGTTTCTAAAAATTTCCCAATCCTCTGGTCTACCACTAATCTAAGACCTGAATATCCTTCCTAAAGTGTGGTGCCCAGAATTGGACACAATACACCAGCTGAGGCCTAACCAGTGATTTCTAAAGATTTAGCATAGCTTCCTTGCTTTTGTACTCTATGCTTCTGTGCCAGGGGCATTCAGCCTCGGATCTGCGGGTAAGCGTTCTCCAAGGCGGCCTTCGAGATACACGACAGCGCAAAATCATAGAGCAGAAACTGATAGCCAAGTTCCGCACTCATGAGGATGGCCTCAATCGCGATATCGGGTTCATGTCACGATACAGAACGTGACTTGACATCATGGCCGGTCTTCCCAGGTGTTTTTTTTTTGTTTTTTTTTTTGGTTTTTTTTTAAAAAAGGCTAACACAAGAACACAAATTGACAGGATATGCAGCCAGCAGGTGGTTTGACACGTTGGACCCCCTGGGACACATCTCATTGTCTTGGCTGTGCTCTTTGTTGTAGCGAATAATGTGAATAGATTTTGTCTGGGTTTAAATTGTGAATTCTGGGAGATTCTCTCATTGCTAACTTACCTGACGAAGGAGCGACAGCTCCGAAAGCTTGTAAAATTAAATAAATCTGTTGGACTATAACCTGGTGTTGTGCGACTTCTCATTTCTGTTTATAAAGCCATGGATCCCGTATGCTTTTTTAACAGCCTTCTCAACTTGTCAAGCCATCTTCAAAGATTTGTGTACATATACCCCCAGGTCTCTCTGTTCCTGCACCCCCTTTAAAATTGTATCAATTAGTTTATATTGCCTCTCCTCGTTCTTCCTACCAAAATGCATCACTTCACACTTCTCTGCGTTAAATTGCATTTGACAAGTGTCTGCCCATTTCATCAGTGTATGTCCTCCTGAAGTCCAGGTCATTAATATATATCAAAAAGAGCAATGGTCCTAATACCGACCCCTGGGACACTACTGTATTCTACCCTCCAGTCTGAAAAACAATCATTCACCACTAGTCTCGGTTTTCTGTCTCTTAACCAATTTTGTATCCATGCCGCCACTGTCCCATGGGCTTCAATTTTGCTAACATGTCTATTATGTGGTACTTTATCAAACGCCTTTTGAAAGTCCATACACACATCAACCGCACTACCCTCATCCACCCTCTCCGTTACTTCATCAAAGAACTCACTCAAGTTAATCAAACACGATTTGCCATTAACAAATCCATGCTGGCGATCATTTATTAACCCATATTTTTCTAAGTGACAATTAATTTTGGCTTGGATTATTGTGTCACAACTCAGGAATAGCTGAGTAGAGAAAAACCTGACAAAATTATAGATTTTAGGGATAATTTTTCAAAACTGGACTCCCAGTGGGGAGCTTTACCTATCACGAGTGCAAATTAGTACCAGGGATGCGGGACTTCGGTTACGTGCATACTGAAACCCCATGGTTTTCTGCCAATTAATTTTAATGGACAGAAAATCATAGGGAGCATGCACTCAATTCCTGATATGAGCTTCTGGCAAGTAAGGCTCCCTGCTCAGAGAACCCTTTGTAAAATGACTCCAATTACTTAATGTTTGTCATGGCCTAATGCACTTTCTAGGGCAATATTTAACTTGACAGGTGTGGAAAACAGCTACAAAATTAAAAAAGATTATGACTGTGCTCAGTTTTGAAAATAATGTGGAATGCACAGAAGCAATTTTCCTCTCTGAAGCCTCACCCCTTCCCTACTCTATGGGCTCGATTTTGTCATTGGGGTGGGCTGGGGTCGTGTCATCCGCTTTTCGTGTTAACCACCCGACTCCAATTGGATGTGGGAGAATTATTCGATGTTCCCCTAATTGGGCAATTGAGTTCCAGCATGTGGGAACCCATGACCCAATTAGTTTTCTCAGTCTGAAAGTCGCCTCTGATGATGTCATCATTGCTGCTGCATTTAAGGTCTGCAAAGACTGGGAAGCTTTTGGCCTTTGCTGCGAGAGGGACCGGGAGGCAAAATGAGCAGCAGGAGACCTAAGTCTGCTCCCAGATTTTTTTCCACCACCGCCACCACCACCACCACCACCACCACTCCAGGCTCCAAACTTCCACAACAATGGTTATGACTGCTAAAAGTTCCCCCAGAATGATGATTGATCAAATCTCCTTCTTAATGGTGGACCTGCAGCTGATAGTCAGCAATCCAAGTGTGCTACCGCCAGGTTTCACCGTCGTGTTTCAGAGGAGGCGTGCATCACGTCGGAAAAGTGTTAAAATCAGAAGGCCTCTCAAAATGGGATTATAGAGGCAATTAAGTGGTTGTTAACGGCCTTAAGGGCCTATCCCGCCTCTTGGAGGCGGGACGGAGACGGGATCATAAACCACGCATTTCGGAAAATTGCTCGGAGGCGGGATGGAGACGGGGTCGGGCCTGCCCGCCATTTTTTGCAATTTTAACACCCCACACGCCTCCATTCCCGCCTCCTCGGGCCTGGCAAAATCGAGCCCTATATCTCCAATACCCATGCTCGCTCCTTAATTCCCACACTCCTCACTCTATTCCATGCCTCTGAAATTCCCCCCCCGCCGCCATTTTCCTATTTGCTCATCCAATGTCTCCACTTCTGACTTGCCGACTAGCATGTCTTTGCTTCAGAAACCACCTCACGCCCACTCCATGCTAACTACAATCCCAGTCCTTTGTTTTCCGTTCACTGCCAATGCACCTCTTTCACAGCTCTGCTCTTGTGAACATGCAAACAGTTGAGGCTATTCCAGCACCTCAGCAATAATGAAATCTGGGAGTGTTAGAGACGCCCAGTTGCAACAAGAGTGAAGGAGTGGCAGTTGTGAAGAAGAAATGATTGAATGAAGTATCATTAGCACCTGATGATTTTATACATGATGAAATATTAGTTTCCAATGACAGTTATCCATGACTGACATTACTGAATATATCAGTAATCTTATCATGGGCATTTCCACTAATACACTTCTATACTCTTATTTTACACATGCAGATTCAGATGATGTCATGAAATGCAAAAGTGAAGCTTTAGCAATTTACAACCAGCCTGAGATTATATTATGGTCTTGAATCCACCAGTTTATCAATTATAAGTACAGTAAAAATTAGGGGGGAAAAATTTGGTTGCTTTGCGCCGGGCGTGGCGATGTTTGCGCCGCTCGTGAAATTGACCAGACATTTTACGGCGGACCTAAACACTACCGCCCGCAGATCGTGACGTCAGTCGAGCGTGCAACGCCCCGGTAGCACCCCAGATCGGATATTGAGTGGCGCCCCCTGCCTTTCCGTCTGCCGCTAGCAACGACAGGTTGAGGGGAACGTTTTGCAGTCGGGAAGGGACTGGGGGAGCGCTATTTAAAGGCGACCGCTTCCTGCCTTTTTTTGTCGGCGACATTTTTGCACCACGCATTCTGAGAGAGAGAGAGAGACTTCTGGAGAGATTCAACGCTGTGTGAAGAAGTTTTGGGTACTGAGCAGCACTTTGCAGGTTCATTTTGATTTGACCTTCCTTCCATCGAGCTCTTTCCCTGGGCCTCTCCATTGTTCTTTCCAGCAGATTTGATGTATAGGTCTCTCCAGGCCGAGATTCAAGGCTGCAATGAGCAGGGTGTCGATGGAGATCAAGGTCGACCCTCCTCTTTAAGAACTGGCCGGCGCCAGTGTGTCTGTGTTCCATTGCTGAGTGATATCACATGAGCGTCGCCAGCGCTCTGAGGTAGCGCCTCGCTCCTTGGCGTTAGCGCCTTAAGAGAGGTGTGTAGCGCCTGATTTAGCGCTCCAATCACCTCCAGGGGCGATAGAAGCCAAGTTTGCAGTCGGAGGCGATAATTAGTGCCAGGCGCTAAACTTTGCGCCCGGCCGATAACTGCGCCCCAAATGGGACGATACCGAATTTCTCCCCCTAGGTGTCTTTCTTCTGAAGGGGTTAAAAGTTAGATTAGCAGCTTAACTGACTAGCTGGCTGATGTAATAAAGGAGAAGTCTGGCAGAACAAAGACAGTTGGAAAAAGCATATTACACGATGATTGGGGGAGTAAAAGAAGGCAAGTAGGCCATTCATTGAACAATGGGCCGCCAAGATGTGATTTGCGAAGATGTGGTTAAGCGTACGTAAATTGGATAGAACAATGGCAGATGTGGAAACGGGGCAAATGTGATCAACAAGATGTGTTTTGTGGAGATGTGATTAAGCGTACATGACTTGGACAATTAATTGGCCAAATCCCAAAGATGTGAAGGAAACAAGATGTAAGATTGTGTATAAGCCAACTGCTCGAATGTAAAAATTAGACTCCCGTCTCAGCTCAGACTGAGAGGGCCTCGCCCTGCACGTGCTTGAATAAAGATCACTTGGAACCAGTACACGCTCATCTCCGTCTGCTTTGGGGCAGAGAGAAATCCCACAACACTTCAGATCCTAATTTTTTTGTGTGCTGGCAGTAGGTCATAGCGGAAACACCAACTCTAGAACCTGGCCTAGAAATTCAATGGTAACACACCCATTTTTCGGCGGCTAAATAGGCACTCTCCCTCCCAATCGCCCCCACCCTCTCCTGATCGGCCTTCTTCGGATCATCCCCCCTCCAGGTCACTCCCATTTCCCAGTCCCCTTTAAGGATCTACCTGAGGGCCGCTGCCGGCGAGGCCGCTTCTCTGGTGAGCTTCCTGGGGACGCCCATTAGGTGTCTGCAGCTCGCTGATTCAATGATACTGAGGCCTGAGGCCCAGTATCAGGCCTATCCATTCATGCACAGAGATCGTTCTCCGTGCCCCATGCACTCATTCTTGGACGCAAACCAATTTTTACATTTTATTGTTTACGGAACAAAATGTACTTGTGATTTACAGCATTAGAATCCTCCCAATTTCCATTAAATAATACTGTTTTACTAACTATTTTGCTGTTTTTGTTGTGGATATTTTCTACTATACCTTGAAAATGATTTAAAGAAATAGGGGGAAAAATTCAGTATCGCCCCATTTGGGGCGCAATTATCGGCCGGGCGCAAAGTTTAGCGCCTGGTGCTAATTATTGCCTCCGACTGCAAACTTGGCTTCTGTCGCCCCTGGAGGTGATTGAAGCACTAAATCAGGCGCTACACACCTCTCTTAAGGCGCTAACGCCGAGGAGCGAGGCGCTACCTCAGAGCGCTGGCGAAGCTCATGTGATGTCAGTCAGCAATGGAACACAGACACACTGGCGCCGGCCAGTTCTTAAAGGGGAGGGTCGATCTTGCTCTCCATCCACACCTTGCTCATTGCAGCCTTGAATCTCGGCCTGGAGAAAACTGTACATCAAATCTGCTGGAAAGAACAATGGAGAGGCCCAGGGAAAGAGCTCAGAGTGCAGCTGCCATAGTCTCTTCTAAATCGATGCAAGGAAGGTCAAATCAAAATGAACCTGCAAAGTGCTGCTCAGTACCCAAAACTCCTTCACACAGCATTGAATCTCTCCAGACGTCTCTCTCTCTCAGAATGCGTGGTGCAAAAATGTCGCCGACAAAAAAAGGCAGGAAGCGGCCACCTTTAAATAGCGCTACCCCAGTCCCTTCCCGACTGCAAAACGCTCCCCTCAACCTGTCGTTGCTAGCGGCAGGCGGTAAGGCAGGGGGCGCCACTCAATATCCGGTCCAGGGCGTTGCACGCTCGACTGACGTCACGATCTGCGGGCGCAGGAGATCGTGGCGGTAGTGTTTAGTGCCGCCGCAAAATGTCTGGTCAATTTTGTGAGCGGTGCAAACATCGCCGCGCCCGGGCGCTAGTTGCTTTGCACCCCATTAGTGCCCTCTTAGGGCGCTAACGGGAGGCGCAGACCAACCGAATTTTTTCCCCCCTAGAATCCTTTATGCTTAGTTCCTCACTAAAATGTGGTTTTGATATTACAGGTTGAGCATTCAAAATCCGGAGTTCCGGAATCCGGAATGTTCCGGAACCCGGGACGATTGGTGGCAGGGTCGTCCGGAATCCGTAAAATGTTCCGGAATCCGGACACCCTGAGGGAGGCTTACCAAAAAACGGAAATATCGCAACCTGGGCCCAGGCATTTCCAGACTCGGCACGTGTTTCTGATGTCCGAAGTCCGGAAATATCGCAACCTGGGCTCGGGCGTTTCCGGACTTCGGACATCAGAAACACATTCCGACGTCCGGAAAAACAGGAAAAACGGCTTGGCCTCGGTCCCGAGGTTGCCGGATTCGGGTCGCTCAACCTATATACAGTTACTCTTGTTATTCATGTAGAGTCATTGTAGAATGTAAATAGCAAGGTTTATGCCAGAGTAATTCTCAGTGCAACTTTTCTGTTCATAGAAATGCATAGTTTTAGGATGTTTCACTGAGTGTATTCAAAAGCATACGTTCATTCTGCCCTGACTATTGCTCAATTGCAGCCTTGTGGCAGGGCTCGATCGGACGACAGCACTTACGCTTTAGTAGCACACGAGGGATCGGAAGTCCTTTCATTTTGCGAACATATCTCTAGGCCCCTGTGTCAAAGGTTAGTAGTATGCTTTGGCTCCTGCACTTTCCTATTTGATGTTCATAAGACTGAGTGATTTACATGTGAACAACACAATGTAGTCCATAAACCATTCCAGTGTATTTCATGTCATTGGGAAGTTTTTTCTCAGTCTGTGAAACAGTCTTCCAGCAAAAGCAGTCTATACAGATCAAAGCTTTACAGATTATCTTTCCATAAATTGAATTACACTCTTTAATCTTTAAGTGTGACTGTGATCAGTCATCATATGAACATAAGAAAGCTGCCAGAGTGGTGGGAGAAAGATCAGCTCCAATGACTCCTCTGCTGCTGGCACCAAGTAAATGTCAGCTATGGAAAGCAAGTGACCAGGGTTGAACTGACATTATAATCTCACTCCTTTCATAGGCTAGAGAAAGAAACCTCTACAATCTGTCGACCCTTTTTAAAAACAAAAGCTGTATCAATATCTAGGCAGGATTGGGATTGAAGGTTACATAGTGAAACGTAATCCGAGAAGATCAAATACTCCATACTACACAATACTGATTCTCCTCTCCTTTGTGCTGGGGACCAGTCAATTCCCAGGTGAAAAGCATAGAAATAAAGGGCGGCGGCGGTAGCCGGTAGCGCCCCGCCGGCAATGACGTCATCGCCGTGCGCAGTGCCCCTTGACCTATCGCCGGACGATATGTCTGACAGGATCAGGGGGCGTTTTTGCAGTGGCGGCGGCGCAACTTAAAGGGCAGGTTTCGGGCGGCCATTTTTATTTTGACCGACTGCCAGCATCTGGCCCCTTTCACGTTTTTATGCGGGGTGCCGGCCGCGATCGCTCAGCCCGGCACTCCTCTTGAGTGCAGGGCTGTTTTCACAGCACCCCACTCCCCAATGGTCCAGCAGGGCTCCGGTGCGCGCAGCGCTAGGCCCCTCCCCTTTAATCAGGGGAGGAGGCCTGCAATGACGCGGCACTGCTGCATGTAGCGCCGCGAAATTCAGTAGCAGTGCCCCAAGCAGGAGGTGGAGCGCTTTCCAGCAACGCCTCACCTCCTGCTTGGGGCGCTACTACTGAATTTACGGCGGAGGGCCGCTAACTTTTTCAGGGCGCTAATGTTAGCACCCCAAAATGGGCGCCACCCAATTTTTCCCCCTTTATGTCCTGCGCCTAGATACCCCTCTCCGATTAGGTAGGGGAAGACAACAAAGTTCTGGAGGCTGGAAAAAAATGTACGTCCCTTTTTCTTTCAGAAATAGCAGGACAGGCAGAAGAGGTGGAGGTTGTTTTTGAACAGAGGCCAGAAGGCCCTGAAGCCAGTAAACATTATTTTTGCTACAAGCCTTAAGCCTAAATATTCGGTTGCTTTGGGCCTCCCGTTAGTGCCCTAAGAGGGCGCTAACGGAGCGCAAAGCAACTAGCGCCTGGGTGCAGCGCCGCCAACGCCTCCCGTGAAATTCAGCAGGAGGTTAGTGGCGGCGGTAACCTTTAGCGCCCTGTGGCGCTGCGCCGCCGACTATGACGTCATCGCCGTGCGCAGTGCCCCGCTCGTGCCCTGGCTGCAATCTTCGGTAGTGCCCCCTGACTTATCGCCGGACACTATGTCCGACGGGGTCAGGGGGGCCTACCTGCGGCCGGAGCAGTGCTAATTAAAGGGAAGGTGCTGGGTGGCCATTTTTGTTGCTGGCCGCCTGCCAGCACCAGCCCCCGTTGCCGTCCCCGGCCTCCTCTGCAGCCCCCCCCTGCGGAGTGCTGGCTGCGCTCCATGAGCCCAGCACTTCTCTTGAGTTACTCTTTCCTGAATCCTCCCACCCACTCTTCATTAGTTTAAAGCCCTGTCTACTGCCCTAGTTATTCGGTTCGCCAGGACACTGGTCCCAGCCCGGTTTAAGTGGAGCCCGTCCCAACAGAACAGCTCCCTCTTTCCCCAGTACTGGTGCCAGTGCCCCATGAACTGAAACCCCTTCCTCCCACACCACTCTTTGAGCCACACATTTAAACCTCTAATCTGTTTGTCCCTATGCCAATTTTCACGTGGCTCAGGTAACAATCCAGAGATTATCACCTTTGTGTTTCTGCTGTTTAATTTGGATCCTAGCTCCTCAAGCTCCCTCAGCAGAACCTCATTCCTAGTTCTACCTATGTCGTTGGTTCCTACATGGACAACGACAACTGGATCCTCCCCCTCCCACTCCAACTTCTTCTCCAGCCGCGAGGAGATGTCTTTAATCCTGGCACCGGGCAGGCAACACAACCTTCGGAACTCTTGGTCACGGCTGCAGAGAACTATACTGCCCCCTACCACAACTACATTCCCTTTCACTCCCCCCACTTGAATGGCCTCCTGCACCATGGTGCCATGGTCAGCTTGCTCATCCATCCTGCAGGCTTTTCCCTCATCTACACAGGCAGCAAGAACCTCATATATGCTGGAGTAGGGCAAAGGCTGAGGCTCCTCCAGCACTGCACCTGGGGTCCACTTACCTGCCTGAGTTGCAGTCACACCCTCCTGTCCCTGACCACTACCTAATCTAAGGGGTGTGATTGCCTCCTGGATCAAAGTGTCAAGGTTACTCTTCCCATTCCTGATGCCCCGCAATGTCTGCACCTCAGACTCCAGCTCAAAAACTCTGAGCTGAAGTTCCTCAAGATGCAGGCACTTACTGTAAACGTGGTTGTCCGGGATCACAATGCTCTCCACAAATTCCCACGTGCTGCAGTTGCGGCACACCACCTGCACTGCCATCCCTATATGACCTTGTTTTATTTAATTAAATTTAATTAAATTTATAATTAGGTAACTTAGTTTACAGTGTAGTTTCTTGACTACTTACTTGATCTAGATTAAGTTATGGGTGCTGAAATTATATATCTACCTGTAACACAAAGCAATGCAAGTAGTTTAGGCAAAAAGCAGCAACTCCTTCCCCCTCTTCTCTGTATTCCCACTCTTTCCAATCCAATGTGAAGTTATCCACTTTGGTAGGAAAAACAGAAAAGCAGAGTATTTTTTTTAAATGGTGAGAGATTGGGAAATGTTGGTGTTCAGAGGGACCTGGGTGTCCTTGTACACGAATCACTGAAAGTTAACATGCAGGTACAGCAAGCAATTAGGAAAGCAAATGGTATGTTGGCCTTTATTACAAGAGGATTTGAGTATAAGAGTAAAGACGTCTTACTGCAATTATATAGGGCCCTGGTGAGACCACACCTGGAGTATTGTACACAGTTTTGGTCTCCTTACCTAAGGAAGGATATACTTGCCATAGAGGGAGTGCAACAAAGGTTCACCAGGCTGATTCCTGGGATGGGGGATTGTCCTATGAGGAGAGATTGAGTAGTCTAGGGCTATATTCCCTAGAGTTTAGAAGAATGAGAGGTGATCTCATTAAAACATACAACATCCTTACAGGGCTTGACAGGGTAGATGCAGGGAGGATGTTTCCCCTGGCTGGGGAGTCTAGAACCAGGGGTCACAGTCTCAGAATAAGGGGTCGGCCATTTAGGACTGAGATGAGAAGAAATTTCTTCACTCAGAGGGTGGTGATTCTTTGGAATTCTCTACCCCAGAGGGTTGTGGAGGCTCAGTCGTTGAGCATATTCAAGACAAAGTTCGATAGATTTTTGGATATTAAGGGAATCAAGGGATATGGGGATAGTGCAGGAAATTGGAGTTGAGGTAGAAGATCAGCCATATCTTATTGAATGGCAGAGCAGGCTCCTATTTCTTATGTTATGTTTATGTAAATACAGCAAATTTCTATGCAGAAGCTGATGTCAAGTCAAAACCACAACTGCTATTAGATAAGACTCTATATAAAACCTTGTTTGCCAATTAAACTGCAGAATACCTTACCTGAACAGGCATTCTCCTCTCCAGACACACCAGAACTTCCATTCTCCAGGTGACTATCATTTAAACTGCAGATACTTGTCTCTGCTGAATCCTGAACAGATTCTGTTGGAAACAGGGAAACAACTGCTGGTAATAATTTCCTGATACTATAAAATAAAGTATAAAGTATAATGAGGGAAAAATTCAGTATCGCCCCGTTTGGGGCGCAATTATCGGCCGGGCGCAAAGATTAGCGCCAGGCGCTAATTATCGCCTCCGACTGCAAACTTGACTTTTATCGCCCCTGGAGGTGATTGGAGCGCTAAATCAGGCGATACACATCTGTCTTAAGGCGCAAAGGCCGAGGAGCGAGGCGCTAACTCAGAGCGCTGGCGAAGCTCATGTGATGTCAGTCAGCAATGGAACACAGACACAATGGCGCCGGCCAGTTCTTAAAGGGGAGGGTTGATCTTGCTTTCCATCCACATCCTGCTCATTGCAGCCTTGAATCTCGGCCTGGAGAGACCTGTACATCAAATCTGCTGGAAAGAACAATGGAGAGACCCAGGGAAAGAGCTCAGAGTGCAACCCCCACAGTCTCTTCTAAATCGATACAAGGAATGGCAAATCAAAATGAACCTGCAAAGTGCTGCTCAGTACCCAAAACTCCTTCACACAGCGTTGAATCTCTCCAGAAGTCTCTCTCTCTCTCTCTCTCAGAATGCATGGTCCAAAAATGTCACCAACAAAAAAAGGCAGGAAGCAGTTGCCTTTAAATAGCGCTTCCCCAGTCCCTTCCTGACTGCAAAACGCTCCCCTCAACCTATCGTTGCTAGCGGCAGGCGGTAAGGCAGGGGGCGCCACTCAATATCCGCTCCGGGGCACTGCGCACTCGACTGACGTCACGATCTGCTGGCGCAGGAGATCGTGGCGATAGTGTTTAGCGCCGCCGCAAAATGTCTAGTTAATTTCGCTAGCGGCGCAAACATCACCGCGCCCGGGCACTAGTTGCTTTGCGCCCCATTAGCGCCCTCTTAAGGCGCTAACGGGAGGCGCAACTAACTGAATTTCTCCCCCACTATGTCTTCAGTTATACAGAAGGTTCATAATATTCCTATAACATACATATAGGTTATACTACTCCCCTGAAACACTTTGAGAATTCAGACTCAAAAGCATATAAACATTAAAACAAATGGACAGGAAAAGACCATCTGCTCCATTGAGCCTGTCCCAATTTGGCATGGTGTGACTTCTGCATATCATCATCGCACCACCCCACCTCACCATAGCCATGCAATCTCTTGAGGGACATAAAAAAAGAGAAGAGCTTTAGCCAATTTCGGGGGAAAAAACAGAAACTCCTCTCCGACCCCTGAAGGTGACCAAGCAAGCTCCTGGAGATCATGGTGGCTGGGTGACACATCCCACAAAGACCCATTTACATTCTATATATAGATGTGTTTGGCACGGTCAGGAATTCATCCAGCTCCCTTTTGAATGCTTGCAGCAAATCCACACTCAGTGCATGAGCCAATAACTTATTCCAGAGCTCGATGACTCTCTGTGAAAAGAAGTACTTCCTACCAGCTAACCTAGTTCTATGTTATCATAACTTATACTTATGTCCCCTGGTCATCCCTAACCTATCCAGCTCAACTAGCATATCCACTTGGATTGAGTCTGATTATTTTAAAGACTTCAATCATATCTCTTTAAAGTATACACTTTTCCAAACTAAAAAAGCCACAGCTCTCTTTGTCTTTGAGATAGGCAAAATGGAAAAGGAAGAGGGTGGCCCTGATAATAAAGGATGAGATAAAGACTGTAGAGAGAAAGGAGCTTAGCTCCAAAAATCAAGAAGTAGAATCAGTTTGGCTGGAGCTACGAAACAGCAAGGGGCAGAAAACATTGGTGGGAGTTGTTTATAGGCCCCCAAACAGTAGTTGTAATGTAGGGCAGAGTATAAATCAGGAAATTAGAGGCACATGTAACAAGGGTAATACAGTAATCATGGGGGACATATAAACTGGGCAAACCAAATTTGCAGTAATAGTGTGGAGGACGAATTCATGGAATGAATGCAAGATAGTTTTCTAGATCAGTATGTTGAAGAACCAACTAGGGAACAGGCTATTTTAGATCTAGTATTGTGCAACGAGAAAGGGTTAATTAATAACCCTGTAGTAAAGGGGCCTTTAGGGAAGAGTGACCATAAGTGATAGAATTTTATATTAAGTTTGAAAGTGATTTAGTTAAATCCAATACTAGGGTCTTAAATCTAAACAAAGCAAACTACGTAGGTATGGGGGGTGAGTTGGCTAAGGTAGATTGGGAAATTACATTAAAAGGTATGATGATAGACAAGCAATGGCTAGCATTTAAAGAATTAATACCTAATTTACAACAAATATCCATTCCTTTAAGGCACAAAACCCCCACAGGAAAAGTGGTCCAACCGTGGCTAACAAGAGAAGTTAAAGATAGTATTAGATCAAAGGAAGAGGCTTATAATGTTGCCAAAAAGAGTAGTAAGCCTGAGGATTGGGAAGATTTTAGAATTCAGCAAAGGAGGACCAAGAAATTGATAAAGAAAGGGAAAATAGAATATGACAGTAAACTAGCGAGAGACATAAAAACAGACTGTAAAAGCTTCTATAGGTATGTAAAAAGGAAAAGATTAGCAAAAGTAAATGTGGGTCTCTTACAGGCTCAGACAGGAGAAATTATAATGGGGAATAAGGAAATAGCAGAGAAATTAAACAATTACTTTGTGTCTGTCTTCACGGAAGAAGACGCAAAAAACTTCCCGGAAATAGTGGAGAACCAAGGGTCTAGCGAGAATGAGGAACTGAAAGAAATTAGAATGAGTAAAAAAATAGTACTGGAGAAACTAATGGGACTGAAAGCCAATAAATCCCCTGGACCTGATGGCCTACATCCTAGGGTTTTGAAAGAGGTGGCCATAGAGATAGAGGATGCACTGGTTGTCATTTTTCAAAATTCCATAAATTCTAGAACTGTTCCCGCAGATTGGAAGGTAGCAAATATAACCCCACTATTTAAGAAAGGAGAGAGAGAGAAAACAGGGAACTACAGACCAGTTAGTCTGACATCAGAAGTAGGGAAAATGCTAGAATCTATTATTAAGGACATGGTAACAGGGCACTTAGAAAATAATAATGGGATTGGGCAGAGTCAACACGGATTTATGAAAGGGAAATCATATTTGACGAATCTGTTAGAGTTTTTTGAGGTTTTAACTAGCAGAATAGATAAGGGGGAACCAGTGGATGTGGTGTATTTGGATTTTCAGAAGGCATTCGATAAGGTGCCACACAAGAGGTTATTAAACAAAATTAGGGCTCATGGGATTGGGGGTAATATACTTGCAAGGATTGAGGATTGGTTAACGGACAGAAAACAGAGCGTAAGAATAAACGGGTCATTTTCAGGTTGGCAGGCTGTAACTAGTAGGGTACCGCAAGGATCAGTGCTTGGGCCTCAGCTATTCACAATCTACATCAATGATTTGGATGAGGGGACCAAATGTAATATATCCAAGTTTGCTGATGATACAAAGCTGGTGGGAATGTAAGTTGTGAGGAGGATGCAAGGAGGCTTCAAGGGGATATAGACAGGCTAAGTGAGTGGGCAAGAACAAGGTAAATGGAATATAATGTGGAGAAATGTGAAGTTATCCACTTTGGTACAAGATTCTTACAGGGCTTGACAGGGTAGATGCAGGGAGGATGTTTCCCCTGGCTGGGGAGTCTAGAACCAGGGGTCACAGTCTCAAAATAAGGGGTCGGCCATTTGGACTGAGATGAGGAGAAATTTCTTCACCCAGAGGGTGGTGAATCTTTGGAATTCTCTACCCCAGAGGGCTGTGGAGGCTCAGTCATTGAGTATATTCAAGACAGAGATCGATAGATTTTTGAATATTAAGGGAATCAAGGGATATGGGGATAGTACAGGAAAGTGGAGTTGAGGTAGAAGATCAGCCATGATCTTATTCAATGGAGGAGCAGGCTCGAAGGGCCAAATGGCCTACTCCTGCTCCTATTTCTTATGTTCTTATGTCTGTCCTGGTAGCTGAGGGCCTTGAATGAGGTAGTATTCTAGTGGCCCTCAGCCTCTGAACTATATTTTAATTTACCACCATGTGATATGACCAAAACTGGACACGGTATTCTATATGTGGCCTGCACAAGGTCTTATACAAAGCAGGTATATAATTTCTTGTTCTATATTTAATTGTCCTGGTAATACATCCTAACGTCTTATCACTTTTACAATAGTCTCACAGTACTGCTCATGGACCTTCAGTGACTCATGGACTGTAACCCTCGGGTCCTTCTCCTTCTCCTTCTCAGCAATCGTCAGTATGCAGCCCTGCATGACGTGCAGTGCAGGGTTGTACAATGCTGTGTTTATCTATATAACAGCAGTTACTCCATTTCAAAAGTAATTCATTGTTTAGGAAGTGTTTTGAGGCACTTCTGAGACATAAGTGTTTAATAAATCAGATGGATCTACTAACAAAGGTCAAAACTTTGTATCAGAATATGACCAAATCAATCTCATTCCAGTTGACCCTGCAAAGTCCTCCTCACTGGGACTGGTGCCCAAATTGGGAGAACTGTCCCAGAGACTAATCAAGTAGGAGCTTAACAAATTTATACTCACACTCATATCTATCAGCCAACATCCTAGCCTGCTCCATCATCATCCCTGGGTATGTCCTGTCCTATCAGCAGGATAGACCTACCAAAGGTGGAGGCATACAGTCGGGTGGGAGTGGCCTTGGGAGTCCTCGACATTGACTCTGGATCCCATGGCGTCTCATGGCTTCAGGTCAAACAAGGTCAACAAAACCTACTGATCACTACCTACTGCACTCCCCTCAACTGATAAATCAGTACTCCTCCATGTTAAACATCACTTGGAGGAATCTCTGAGGGAAGCAAGGACACAGAATGTATTCTGGGCAGGAACTACATGTCTAGTGCTGAGAGTGGCTCAGTGGTACCACCGCTGACTGAGCTGTCCCACCACTGACTGAGCTGTCCACAATCAATTCTAACCTTATCTGTGTGATCTAAATAGCTGTTGACAAAGGGCTGGACGCAACAGGGTAGGAGGCAGCCACATGGTTGGGCTGGAAAGTCAGCTGGGGTTCAAGAGAGGCAGAGAACATCTGGAGGGCACCGAGTGACTCAGGCTCTTAGCAGGAGTCAAAACTTTAAATGTCAGACTGTAAAGCATGCTGACCAGCAGGAGGAGAGTGGTCCAAGAACAGGGGAAATATACCTGAAGGGAGATACAATAAAGGCATCATTATTGAAAAAATATTAAAAGAATCACTTTCAAAAATCCTCAGCAGTTGGGGGAAAAAAATGTCATTCTGCAGTGCCACAGAGTGGTCAGAGCCTGGAAATGCATACAAGCTTAAAAGTAGTTGTTACTTCAAAGTAACATCCTCTGTCGTCGAATTACAGTATGCAGACGACGCTTGCATCTGCGCTCACTCGGAGGTCGAACTCCAAACCATCGTCAACACTTTCACTGAAGCCTACGAGAGCATGGGCCTTTCACTAAACATCCGTAAGAAAAAGGTCCTCTACCAACCTGCCCCCGCCACACAGTACTGCCCCCGATTATCAAAATTCACGACAAGGCCTTGGACAACGTGGACCACTTTCCATACCTCGGGAGCCTACTGTCAACAAGGGCAGACGTCGATGACGAAGTCCAACACCGCCTTCAGTGTGCCAGTGCAGCCTTCGGTCGCCTGAGGAAGAGAGTGTTTGAAGACCAGGAACTCAGACCCGGCACTAAGCTCATGGTCTACAGAGCAGCAATGATACCCGTCCTCCTGTATGCCTCAGAGACATGGACCATGTACAGCAGGCACCTCAAAGAACTGGAGAGGTACCACCAACGCTGCCTCCGCAAGATCCTGCAAATCCATTGGCAGGATAGGTGCACCAACGTCAGTGTTCTCGCTCAGGCCAACATCCCCAGCATCGAAGCTTTGACCACGCTCGATCAGCTCCGATGGACGGGTCACATCGTCCGCATGCCCGATACGAGACTCCCAAAACAAGCGCTCTACTCGAAGCTCCGACAAGGCAAGAGAGCCCCAGGTGGGCAGAGGAAACGCTTCAAGGACACCCTCAAAGCCTCCTTGAAAAAGTGCAATATCCCCACTGACACCTGGGAATCCCTGGCCCAAGACCGCACGAAGTGGAGGAGAAGCATCCGGGAAGGCGCCGAACACCTCGAGTCTCTTCGCTGGGAGCAAGCGGAAGCCAAGCGCAAGGAGCGCACGTCAACCCAAGCACCCCACCCACCCGCCCCTTCAACCGCCGTCTGCCCCACCTGTGACAGAGACTGTAGGTCCCACATTGGACTCATCAGTCATCTGAGAACTAATTTTTAATGTGGAAGCAAGTCATCCTCGGTTCCGAGGGACTGCCTAAGAAGAAGAGTTGTTATTCCAAAGGGGCTAATTGCAGTACTGAGGGAGTGCTGCACTGTCAGAGGTGCCACCTTTCAGATGAGACGGTAAACTGACTCCCCTTCTGCCCTCTCAAGTGGACATAAAACATCCCATGGCACTATGCGACGAAGAGCAGGGGAGTTCTCCCGGTAACCTGGCTAATATTTAATCCCTCAACCAATTTAACTAAAACACATTACGTTATCAATTATTTCATTGCTGTTTGTGGCACCTTGCTCTGTGCAAACTGATTGCCGCATTTCCCTACATTCAACATTAACTACACTTCAAAAGTACGTCATTGCTTGCGAAGCGCTTTGGAACATCCAAAGGTCATGAAAGGCACCAAATAAATGCAAGTTCTTATTTTAAAACCTATTTGTGAAATATGACAATAGATATTTGACAATCACAGCTATATCATGGTACTGATCAGCATGACTTGTTGCTACAGCAACATTACAACGTTTTATGTCTCTTAGGCATAAAAACTCAAATGCATCTGCTCCTGGTGTGCAGTAGGTGCACAGATCATAAAATTGCGCATTTATGGTCTGCAATTTTCCATTCATTAAAGTAATGGTTGGAACATTTGTAGGCTAAGAGTCGGCAATATTGCAATGTTTTCTCCTGGCATGGGTGCATAAGAATTTTTAACCTTTAGTATTCTCACTGAAGTTCACATACTTGTACCAACTTGTACCATAAATCAGCAAAGTGTATCAGGTGCACCTAAAGACAAAAAGAAGCTGCATTTATATAGTGCCTCATCACATCCTCAGGATGCCTTAAAAGATATTTAAAACATTTTTACAAATTCACACTGCCGGCCTCGGAGCTTCCCCTGCCAGGATAACACAGCAAGAATTCAGACATGAGGCCAACATGCCCCACAGGGGTTTACATCTAATTTCCACTCAGACTTACAGTATTACATATATCAAGAACTGCCTGGGAAGTTATTAATTATTAGTGCAATGGCACCTTGCTATAATAGGTCCTCCAATAACCCAAGTTTATTTACAAACCTGAATATTCATAGCCCTTAATGATCATGGTTTGTTCCTACTCTATTTGATGACTGTACTTGGGAAGTGTCACTTTCAATAGCTGAGCAACACATCGGAGAAAAGGTCAGAAATACAAGTCAGAATCATCAGGGACCATGAATGTGCAGGGTTATAAATAAGATCTTGTTACTGGGAAGCCTGTTGAAGAGAAGCTCCACAGCACGAAGAACGTATTGCACAGTTCTTTTAATATTAAATACTGTAAGACTGAGGAAAACTTTTATTAATTCTTGTGTCCTACTCTCTTAAAATATACCTTGGTCTGATAAAAGCACCACATAAAGAGCTATCAAAACTGGG
The DNA here is from genome assembly GCA_030390025.1 of Squalus acanthias. Taxonomy (NCBI): domain Eukaryota; kingdom Metazoa; phylum Chordata; class Chondrichthyes; order Squaliformes; family Squalidae; genus Squalus; species Squalus acanthias. The sequence goes on from CM059427.1 coordinate 38,229,453, forward strand.
GCTGTGTACTTCAAGGTCCCTGGTTGCTGAAACCAGGAAGCAGGCTGTGCTTTGCAATTATTTCATGGTCTCAGGGGCTCTTGGTGGCTGGGTCCAGAACTGTATTGAGAGGGAGTTCTTAACATCTCATTGCGAGTGGTGGCTGAGATTAGCTCTTTTTTCTGCTATAGTTACATCAGAAGCCCACACAGAGGCTTTTTAAAGAAAATAAATACTGTGCACCTGTAAACTCTTCTGTGCATATACACTTGTGGCATTGCTGAGACAACAATCACACATAAATGTCATCAGTGGTAACTAATTTCAACTGGAGTTCAAAAATGCTATCACTGATTAGGTTTCTGAGATAAACTCAAAGTCGTGTCTTAACAAGCAATAATGTGTCTTGACTGTTTTTTAAGTAACGGAGAGGGTTGATGAGAGTTGTGTGGTTGATGTGTATATGGACTTTCAAATACCACATAATAGACTTATTAGCAAAATTAAATCCCACAGTATTAAATGGGCAGTGGCAGCATGGATATGAAATTGGCTAAGAGACAGAAAGCCGAGAGTTGTGGTGAATAGTTGTTTTTCAGTCTGGAGGGAAGTATACAGTGGTGCCCCCAAGGGGTTGATGTTTGGACCACTGCTCTTTTTGATATATATTAATGACCTGGACTTGGGTATACAGGGCATAATTTCAAAATTTGCAGATGACACGAAACTCAGAAATGTAGTAAACAGTGAGGAGGATAGTAACAGATTTTAGGAGGACATAGACAGACTGGTGAAATGGGCAGACACATGGCACATGAAATTTAACGCAGAGAAGTGTAAAGTGATGCATTTTGGTAGGAAGAATGAGGAGCGGCAGTATAAACTAAATGGTACAATTTTAAAGGGGGTGCAGGAACAGAGGGACCTGGGGGTGTACGTACACAAATCTTTGAAGATGGCAGGACCAGTTGAGAAGGCTGTTAAAAAAGCACACCAGGCTGACTATAGAAAGTTCAGAGGGGAAGCATAGAAGATAGGAGCAGGAGTAGGCCATTCGGCCCCTCGAGCCTGCTCCGCCATTTAATGAGATCATGGCTGATCATCCAAATTCAGTACCCTGTCCCTGCTTTCTCCCCATATCCCTTGATCCCTTTAGCCTTAAGAAATATATCTAACTCCTTCTTGAATATATTTAATGAATTGGCCTCAACTGCCTTCTGTGGTAGAGAATTCCACAGGTTCACCACTCTCTGGGTGAAGAAATTCCTCCTCATCTCAGTCCTAAATGGCTTACCCCTTATCCTTAGACTGTGACCTCTGGTTCTGGACTCCCCCGCCATCGGGAACATCCTTCCTGCATCTAGTCTGTCTAGTCCTGTTAGAATTTTATAAGTTTCAATGAGATCCCCTCTCATTCTTCGAAACTCTAGTGAATATAAGCCTAATCGACCCAATCTCTCTTCATACGTCATTCCTGCCATCCCAGGTATCAGTCTGGTAAATCTTCGCTGCACTCCCTCCATGGCAAGAACATCCTTCCTCAGATAAGGCGACCAAAACTGTACACAATACTCAAGGTGTGGTCTCACCAAGGCCTTGTACAACTGCAGCAAGACATCCTTGCTCCTGTACTCGAATCCTCTCGCTATGAAGTCCAACATACCATTTGCCTTCTTAACCGCCTGCTGCACCTGCATGCTTACCTTCAGCGACTGGTGCACAAGGACTCCCAGATCTCATTGCACTTCCCCTTTTCCCAATCTATTGCCGTTCAGATAATAATCTGTCTTCCTGTTTTTGCCACCAAAGTGGATAACCTCGCATTTATCCACATTATACTGCATCTGCCATGCATCTGCCCAATCACCCAACCTGTCCAAATCATACTGGAGTTTCTCTGCATCCTCCTCACAGCACACACGCCCACCCAGCTTTGTGTCATCTGCAAACTTGGAGATATTACATCTAGTTCCCTCGTCTAGATCATTAATATATATTGTGAATAACTGGGGTCCTAGCACCGATCCCTGCAGTACCTCACTAGTCACTGCCTGCCACTCGGAAAAAGACCCGTTTATTCCAACTCTTTGCTTCCTGTCTGCCAACCAGTTCTCTATCCAAATCAGTACCTTACCCCCAATCCCATGTGCTTTAACTTTGCACGCTAATCTCTTATGCGGGACCTTATCGAAAGCCTTCTGAAAGTCCAAATACACCACATCCACTGGTTCTCCCTTATTTATTCTACCAGTTACATCCTCAAAAAATTCCAGTAGATTAGTCAGGAAAAAGGAAATAAGAGGGGCAAAGAGAGAGTATGAGAATAGATTGGTAGCTAAACAAGGAATCCAAAAGTCTTCTCTAGGCATATAAATAGTAAACGGGTAGTAAGAGGAGGGGTGGGGCCGATTAGGGACCAAAATGAAGACCTACGCATGGAGGCAGAGGGCATGGCTGAGGTACTAAATGAGTACTTTGCATCTGTCTTTACCAAGGAAGAAGATGATGCCAAAGTCATAGTGAAAGAGGAGGTAGTTGAGATACTGGATGGGATAAAAATTGATAAAGAGGAGGTACTAGAAAGGCTGGCTGTACTTAAGTAGTTAAGTCACCAAGACTGGATGGGATGCATCCTAGGATGCTGAGGGAAGTAAAGGTGGAAATTGCGGAGGTACAGGCCACAATCTTCCAATCCTCCTTAGATATGGGGGATTCTATGATTCTATAAAGATATTCATGCCACTGCCAAAGGCACCTTTCGTTGCACCTGCGCAAACTTCTGGATAGTGCCCTGTTGTTGGTTCTTTTCCACATTTTCTTATGCTGTTAATGATTACTCTTTTTTTCACTCCATTTAACAATGAGAGGAAATCACAAGCTGCAAGTGTTTGTAGTCAGTAACTGCCCTCTGCTGATTTATAAATGTAATGACATTTAAAACATCCAACAAAAATGCCACCTCTTGGCAGAACACAGCAACAGCAAACATCAATTCAAAAGTAACAAGTTTCATTCAGATTTCTGCAAGTGAGGAAATGTCATTTAAATAATTGTAAATACATAGTACATACCACAAGATGTATATTTTACACAACATGTGTCCTTAAAGTTTTGAATATTCAAAAAACATTCATACAGGTTTTGGACAGGACACTATCCTATCGCATTCTTAGTTCCCCAACATACATTTTATAGGATACTGAAAGAGGTTGATCATGTTTAGTATTATTTGTCTATTGGATATTCACAAATTACAATTTTACAATCGTTATTTGTTCTAAAGTGCTTGTTTTTGTTCCTTACCCTCCCGGGCATTTTATTTACAAACTGCTAAACCATATATATGAATTGGATAAATATTTGAAGGAGAAAAAATTACAGGGATATGGGGAAAGAGCGGAGAAGTGGGACTAGCTGGATTGCTCTTCGAAAGAGCCCGTGCAGACTCGATGGGCCGAATGGCCTCCTTCTGTGCTGTACTATTCTATGATTCTATATACTTTCCCTCCTCCAATGTTCCGACAGATATTCTTCCCTCAGCCCTCTTGTTGTGAATGCACAACTCATGCTGATGTTTAGGATACAGTTCTAAGTAGCCGTTCTTCATAGACAAGCCTGTACAGCAAATGTTAGGCATCTGATGTAATATATTAAAGGTTTTGCGTCCAGTGTCCACTTCCTATTTGTCACACTTACTTCCTGTGCCAAAATTTTGTCATGTCTGGCTGTCACACATGGGTGTAATGCCTGGGTATTTATTTTAATTGTACGGTATGGATATTAGCGTTATGTATTTAACTTTCAGTCCCCCCAGTGCTGCTGGTCCACAAGCTTCGTCTCCCAGGTCTGTTCCTCTAGGTGACACTGCAGGTAATCTTTTTAACTTCTGTGAGCCTCTAGTCCCTCAGTTAAGATTTCATTTTTAATTCATGTAAATTTTATTTTAAGCCACTGCCAAGTAATTTTTTTTTTAACGTAATTTAATTGTAAACTTACTCCCCTGCTGCTGACTCCATAGGCCTCGGTTTCTTCTATTCCCAACTGCTTCCTCGGCCTGCTGGCCCTCAAGAGTCTCCCCAGCCCAGACCTCTAACCACACACACTACTTCCCCTTTGCCAATGCTGACACACCCTCTAGCCAATCGCAGCTCTGGCCGTTCACTTGCCTGGTTCCGCTCAGGCCTATCGCCAGCAGTGCACACACCCACCCACTTGCACCCACCACTTTTGTGCTCAGGCTGTAGTGGAGAACGGGAATATCGGGTGATGAGAGAATGGGGCAATATGGGGTGGAATGGCAGTGCACAGCTGGATAAGCAGCAAGGGGAGATCGTGGCGGGATAGGAGGAATTGGGGGCTGAGGTAATAATAGGCATTATGGGGTGAAGGGGAGGGAAGATGAAAGGCATGGGGTAGGATGGGGTAGTGGGAGGTGAGGTGATGGGACGATTGGAGAGGATAAGGGGTTTCTGACTGCAATCCCTTGGGTGAGGACAGTGATTGAGGGGGAACAGAAAGAAGGGGAAGTGGGAGGCAACAAGGGACTGAGGGAAATGGGAGGATACAGAGGTTGGGGGTAATTTAAACTTTGGGGGACAGTGTAAAATGGGCGATACTCATTCAATTGCCCGTTATACATATCTCCCGATTTGAAATGAAAATCAGGAGAGATGTATAACGGGCGGCTGAATCAATATTGGCCATTTTACATTATCCACCAAAATTTAAATTAGCCCCGTTGAGTGGGTAGTTCAAAGGGCAAGGGATAAGGGAATATAATGGGGCATGAAGTAGTAAGATCACAGGTGAGGGGGTCAAGAAGGGAGCTGCTGAGGGATGCAGGCCGCATTTTTCTTGCAGTCGCCACTGGCAAATGGGACCTGCAGCCCATGGCGTCTCCATACCTGGCATGTCAAACACCAATTATCATTCAAAAAGACAAAGAGTAGCAGAAAAGAAATGTTATGGAGATAAACGTTGAACAGAAGAGAGAAAGAAAAGCAAAAGGGAGAGACAGACAGAAACAGAAAAATGAAGGCATTAGAGATGGGCAAGAGAAAAATCATGGGTAGATCTTCATCTTCACTGCCTTTTCATTCTGTCTCTTATTGTGTCTTCTTCAGTTTCATTGTTTCGTATGTTCTTTCAGGTGGAAGATAGTGTATAGCGGGATAGGAAGTATTTGGTGGTGGTGCCTGCGGTGATGGCTACGGGGAACTGGCTGGGGGAGGCAAGGGTGCGAGGTGGTAGAAGGGAGATGAAAAGGTAAGGGGTTGGGGTTAATGAGTATTCAGGGTGAGACGTAGCAGGAGTAAGAGGGAAAATGTAAGAAGGCACTGGAGGGATATGGGTAGTAGGGTACTTTAGGCCAGTAGGCCATGGGTGCATTTCAGAATGCAAGTTTTAGCTGAAGGGTGAGGATAGGGATGTAGCCCAAGGGGTCGTATGTTCCAGTAGTGTATGCAGCCTGCTGGCTGGGGAGGGATATGGGCAGAGGCAAGATGCACTCGGAGGAAGAATGAAAAGGTGAGGGGCCAAATGGAACAGGTGCTTGAGGTACTCCGGAAAGAGGCGGTACGAAGGAGTAGGAAAAAGCAAAGGATGAGCTTTCGGGCAGGAGGCACAGTGAGGAATGGGTGGTCAGGGTGGGATGAGGGAGCAAGAACATTAGATACTGCTCCAAGCTGCAGATTTGGGGAAGACCCTGTAATTTGAAGCCTTTCTAGTTTAAATAATAGGGCCTTCACCAAGGAGTAGGGAAGCCCTTTAGGGAATTCCTTGCCTGCAGTTCAAAAGCTGGCTCCTGAGCTTAAGTGGGAAAAGGGTTTCGAACTACCACTACTGCAAGAACTCTATTTATATAGGGCCTTTAACACAGAATAATGTCCCAATTCACTTCACAGAGGTGCAATGAAAAAACAGATCCTGATCCAAAGAAGGAGATGTTATGACCTTGGTCACAGAGGTGGGTTTTAAAGCAGGATTAAAGGAAGAGAGAGAGGATGGAGAGGTGGAGGGTTTTAGGGAGGGAATTCCAGAACATGGGATCTAGGCAGTCGAAGGCACAGACCCCAATAGCGGAGCGAAGGAACGAGGGATGCACAAGAGGCCAGTCAGACAAACGGAGAGTTTGAAAGGGTTTCTAGAGCTGAAGGAGGTTACAGATAGGGAGGGGTAAGGTCACGAATGGATTTAAGCACAAGGGTAAGAATTTTAAATCTGAGGCACTGGGAGACCATAAGTCAATGTATGTCAGCAAGGAAAGGTGAGCAGGACTTAGTCGGGGATCACGTCAGCTCAGCAGGTCATGAGTGGATTCAGCATTAAATTATCTGATTACTTGACAGCTGCAAAAGTGGTATAAAAACTCCCATCTCACAGCTGTTCACTTTCCAAGCTCACAAACTGTTGCTTACTGCATTTGGAAGACAGATTGAGCTTTATGCAGCTTGCAAGTGTTTGGAGCAAACTCTCTATCCAGTGCCACCTCACTGGAACAACCTCTCTGACCATTGACAGATTTATCTCAACTTCACCTGCCATCTATTATATCAGCATCGGTGCCCTTGAAAATATCTCACCTTGGTCCTCAGAATCCCACCATGATCAGCCCCAACACCAACAACAACACCAACCTTCTCCGCAATCAACTGATGCTGCACAGGACACAGGGCATCAGTACCCGACCACATTGCTGCCCGGGACGCCAGGGATGGCCTCACCATGGCCAGATTTACTTCACTTGACGCTGTACACCTTGGCTGCCACATGATGCGCCAGGTTGGCACCACCCCACACCAACACCATAAAGCATCCCTACAATGCCCAAGCCATTCCTTTCACACTCATCACCATTGCGGGGGGTACCGTTATGTCTCACCATTTACTGCAACTCACTAAGCTACTTCCAAAGGTGCACACAAATCTGTCCAAGAACACATGGTGTTGAAAATAAAGATTTCAATGTTTGACAGCACATTAACAGAAACTTCACATGAACATTGGCTAAAACACACAAGTGTCTACCCTTGTGTGTTGTTAGTTGGTATGATTGGACTAAGATGAGGGTGCATATGAGGGGTGGCTAGTGAGATGAGGAAGTGATAATGTACATAAGAGAGGGATGGGTGAAGGTGCAAGGTAAGTTGGTGTGAGTAAGGATGTGCAGGAGTAGGGTAGGGAAGGCAGAGTGATGGGGATGTGATGAGTGACACAGCAGGATGAGGTTGAGTGTGGTTTTGCAGTAATGTTTTGTGATCTACTGAGATCATTGAAAGGTTTGCACCACTGCAGCCTGGTCCTCCTAACGACATTCCTGCTTGTGTCCTCCTGTGCAATGTTCAACCAGGCTGTGTTGATCTCCTGGGGAGGTCTCTTCCGCCCATGGGAAGGGAAGAAGACCTCCCTGCGTGCTGTGACTCCCTCCATAAGCATATGGAGGGAGTCATGGGAGAGCCTGGGTGCAGCCGTGCACCTCTGTGCAGTGCTTGTCAGTGTTTGCAGCACCTCAATGCTGCAGAACACTGACAGCACAACTGTCAAAATCAATTTGTGCATGGTCCCTTTAAGGAAACCGGCTGATGATGTGTCATCAAATGACGTCGTCAGACCCGCTTCTTTCAATTGGCCGGGAAACACGCTGGGTGGGCTTAACAAAGCCAATCAACGTAAGATCACTCTACAGAGCGGGCTGGAGCCAGCAGTGGGGTCGCACCCCACCACCGACCCCAGCCACATCGGACCCGCCGAGGTAGGTGAAATCGCGGCCTGATGTTGGACAAGCATTTTAGCAGCACAGAGACAGTGGAGGGTTCAGAAGAGATGGTGAAGAGGTAGAGCTGAATGTTGTCAGTGTATATATGGAAGTTGACTCCATTGCTGCAGATGATGTTGCCAAAGAGTAGCATACAGATGGGGAAAACAAGGGAGCCAAAGATAGGTCCTTGGCGGACTCCAGAGGTAACGTTGCGGGGCTGAGGAAGCCATTGTTATTTAGTTAAATAACAAGGGTTTCCTTTTGGGAATCCTGCCCACCTGCACTTTAAAGGCATATTCCTGGTGAAGACCAGAAATTTGTTTTTAAAGTGAAGCCTGAGGGAGGCAGAAGTGGAAGCAAAGCTCCCACAAAAGTGTAGTTGGACATGGGGTAGCTGCGAAGATTTACAACAGTGGCTGGCAATAAGAGTTGGGAGAGAAGTTAGGATGGCAAACGCTGACACAGCAGTGGCAGATCGGAGTGTCGGGGCACAGGGAGGCCAGCAAAAGTAGGGGAGCGTGCAGCGGCAGTCCCGGGAAGTGACAAGGTTGGGGAGTGGGCTTGGAGGAGTTTTGGGAGAAGGGGGATAGAGTAGCATGCCTGAGACAGTCAACAGGTCAGATGGTATCATACTGCAATACACAATACAGGAAACTTTCGTTTATCCGGCACCCTAATATCCGGAATTCTCGCTTAACCGGCAAAAATCAGGTAAGTTTTATTATACAGACAAGACCCCGATTCTGACCTATCGCCCCCACGAAAGGGGGGTCAACGTTCTTCCGACTCCGACCTGTCGCCGCCACGGAGGAAAAAGCCGGAGTCTCGTTTACCTTCCCTCTCCGGGTCCCAATTGTTCAGCCTGTGGCCGTGTACGGGGCTCTCGTACCTTGGTAAGTATACCTCTCTGTAATCCGGCACTTTCGATCAACCGGCACCACGCCGGTCCCGTCGGTGCCGGATAAACGAAAGTTTCCTTTAGCTGCTATTTTATTTTATAGTGAGACTTTCACCCATTGATTGCACAATCTGGCCACTGGGTTCCCACAAATTGCACAATGAGGTGGGGGGAGTGGAGGAGGAAAACTGGTTGAGGGTGAGGAGCCCCCTGGTCTCTTGCCACCAACCCTTGAGGGATCAAGTGAGAGTTGGGGGGGTGAAGGTGGAAGGTTAAGAGTAAGGTGAATTACAGTAGAGCAAGGGGGAGGGAGGATACATGGGATAGTTCAAAGGGAAAGAGGTAGAGGTAGTGATGGGAATGAGTGGGTTATAGCAAGAGGAATGGGTATTGTAACGGTGAAGGTGTTGGGGTTGCTGTGGAAGCAAGGGTGGGGGAAGCATGAGTGATGGGGGAGAGGATAGGAAAGGAGCCATTACTGCTACATATTCTCCTCAAACCCCACCCCAAATGCAGCCTGCAATTGTTAGTGGCTTCTTTTCCTATCACACCATGTCATACCGCCTACCGCCTCCCAGCTGAAAGGAAAGGAAAGAAAACAGAGACAGAGAAGCAGAAGTCGATTACAGATAGAGCAGCAAAAGGGGACAGAAGCAGAACAGAAGAGAGACAGAAGCAGTAAAGGAGAGACGGAGAGAGAAACAGCAATACTAAGACAACAGAGACAGGTAAGAGAGTGACTAGACGACAATGTTGCCAGACACAGCAACCAGTGCAAGTCTTTTCTGCTGGACTTTTCAGCTTCTCATTTGATAGTCTGATCTTCCCCACTACTATAGGCACCACACATATGTGCAGCTATAGGAATATATTAAATTACTTCAAAAGAAGTTTCTTCCTGGCTTCACCAATAATGGACAAAAACTCTAATTGAAGATCCGCACTTTGATTTTTTTCAGCAAGATATATAGTCTAGCCTCGTATAACCATAAATAATCAACATAACTGTGGCTTTGTGAGTCTTTACCAACTCCCAATGCAAACACCTATTGATACAACCACTGAATTAAGAGTTCTCAGCAAGAAGTGTGTCAGCAACCTGTCCAGAGGGATAACATTACAGAGTCACACTCATGTCAAAAAGTTAAAAGTCTTCTCAAAATGTTAAATGCAGTGGAAACATACAACTCCTGGTCTGTAGAAATTGCTAGAGAGACGTTTATATAGCTATAGTCCCTAATTCGTGGGTAAATGGCACTGTAGTACAAATATAAATCATATTTCCATAACAGGGAGGTAATTGGAAAAAAAAAATCGAGCAGTATAAAGCAAACATAAACTTTTGATTGACAATAATGCAACCAGAAGAGGAAACTAAAATCTTAATGAAGGTTTCCAGTTTCTTTTTGAGTCTTATTGTTTGGAAAGTGATAAACAAAACTATAAACTAAAACCTTGCTGCCTTTGGCAGAAAGTTTCAGTTTTCAGTTTGATGCCTTGCTGACATCAGAGTTTGGCCACAAACTGTGAAGCACAGCATGGTTTAGAACGGGGTTCCCAACCTTTTTGCTTCTGAGGCCCCCCCTTCCCATGCTATAAAGAATCCATGGACCCCCTGTAACACAAGTACTTTTTCTGTATAAAAATTAGTTATACAATTAACCATATATATTTATTATTATTTTTGTTTTACTTACTTAATGTGACTAATTAGGAAGAGAAATTCCAATCATATATTAACCGCACGCCCTTTAATCGATAACTGGCAATTAGACGCAATTTTATTTTACCATTACCGTCAAGAGACAAACAAACACAGGATATGACCTGAACCAGGCCCTAAACCCCAGTATTACTGGCACCCAACGGAATGAATGGATGTAAAGAGGAAGCTCTCCTTTGGTGACTCTAGTGTTACTGCTGGTTATTTATTATTCACTGGCTGCTGCTCCTTACTGAATGAATTGAGGAAATCCACTATCTTTTTGATTCTGCTAGTGATAACCTCAATGTACTCCCTGTTGGCCCAGGCCTGGTGTATCTCTCTCTGCACCGGATCGCCCTGCCCCGCCATGTCTGAAGCACAACGACGTCCCCCGACCTGACCCGACCCCACCTGTAATTGCTGCGCTGATTGGCTCTGCATCGTCCATCCAAAGTGCTGAATAAACCGAACAACCAGACTGGCCACATCTAACCCAGAAATGCGAGTTAGGCAAAGATTATTGGTCAGGAGGGCGGCAGATTGAGACGACGGATGAAACAAGAGTTTCTATTGGTTAAACGTGAAGGAAGGCTCAGACTTTGGAGCAAAAGAAGAATCTGATTGGTTAATTGATTGACAAGAGGTTACATCTGGATTTCAATTGGTTTAATTGAAGAAATATGATTGGTTTAACTTGGGATAGTGCTATTTTGGCAGACCCCTTGAAACCTTCTCGGGGGGCCGCGGACCCCTGGTGGAGAACCCCTGGTTTAGAGCACACCCAATATGTGTCACCAGATCATATTTCCTGCTTGATCCACCTATGCAGTCAATTCCATTCACAAATACAGCTATCTGCAATAACCTCCATCATCGTATTATTTCAGTTTAGTTTAGTTCTGCTTACCACATTTTACTGAATAATTTGCCTTTTGTTGCAGGTTACATATGTGGACAGCGGTCTGCTGGAAAGGATAGCAGTGCTTTTGAACAGCAGCATTTCAATTCAAAGTTGGGCAGCCACCATCATCAGCTCTTTTATAACTTCCAGACAGAATGAGAAAAGGTCATTCAGTCCTTCCAGGTAATCCAAATTCTGCTTCTGGTCATGAAGAGTTCACTTTTCGGGCGTGAAATTCAACTTCTGGTGGGGGCGCAAAAAGGCGGTAGCGAATCAGCCACCCATTATACACCCCATCTGATTTTTCTTTCCGTTGAATTTTGCTATGAATACCTAACAGCAGTAATCTTCCTCAGTCATGGCTATTTGTGGGCTAATACACCTGGCAACGGAATACCACAATTTATTTCAAACCTGGAATAACGACATTAAAATAATTTGAGGTGTAGCTATCAAATAAAACTCAGACTCATCTATACTTTTTTCCTAATTAATGTATGTGTACTTTTTTTTTAAATGGATCTAAAAAGCTTCAGTTTTTTGGGTGACGTGGATTTTGGAACAAATAACTGAGCAATATCGTGTCCCAATTGTATCAATTTTCATTCCAATTAATTATACCAATTGAAATATGGATACTGCATTTCACCAACATTGGCATAGCACTGAAAATAAAAAATATTGTACAACACTTAATACTACCCTGACTTTTAATTAAGATTAATATTTCACTAGTGAAACCCTAACATCATTAGTAAAAGCTGCTAACCTCTTGGCTATCTTCCACAGTGCATGTTTTGTGCAGTAGTGTATAACACATTTTCAAGGCATCAAATGCTGCATGGATCAGCTGTGACACTGTGATCTTTGACATTTTCAATCTGGAATAGGGAACTGAGCTGAGAATCCCTTCTGCCAATGGAGCTGTTTTGGAATAAACTTTATATTTATCAGTTGTTTACTTAATGTACAATTTACTAATTGGCTGGCACAAATGATAGTAAATGTATCCAAAGAAGAGTAAATTACTCATTAACTAATAGGCAGAGGCAGCAGTGCCATACCACCTTTTCCTTTAGCATAAGATCAGAAGTGATCAGTGTGTGCATGTGCATGTGTGTATGTCCTTATTCTCCAGAACTAAAAAACCCAACTATCCTGAGCTCACTTCTACCTTCCTGGCACAGAGATAAAGGCCTGGATTCTCATCCTTTTGGAAGTAGTCCTAATGCCCAGCAATGTGAAACTGCCAATAACCCACCGCAGTTTCCGCTCAAAACCCTTAGTAGCCATGCAGGGTGGTTTGGGGGCCAAAAAACTGCCCTTCATTGGCTGACTGCCACTGGGAGGGAGGGAAATACAGTAATGGAGCAGCATTTAAAAGGTTGCAGCCAATTAAAGGGCAACATTACTTGTTAGCAAGACTGGAGCAGCCTCGGGGGTATCAGCAGCTGGAAGGGCCCTATTGTGAAACAGCTATTTAATTTTGCCTCTGTAAGTTCAAACATCTAATAATGCTTTCCTCTGCATTCATATAAAAATTGCATCACTCAGCAGCTGATTGTTAATACTTTCTAATTTACAGCTAGCATTCACAGTCAAAAGCAGTTTGGTAGAAACTTAGTAGGGGAAAGAGCATAAGAACAGAAGAACATAAGAATTAGGAGCAGGGGTAGGCCATACAGCCCCTCGAGCCTGCTCCGCCATTCAATAATATCATGGCTGATCTTCAACCTCAACTCCACTTTCCTGCCCGATCTCCATATCCCTTGATTCCCTTAGAGTCCAAAAGTCTATCTTTCTCAGCCCTGAATATACTCAATATTCAGCATCCACAGCCCTTTCGGGTAGAGAATTCCAAAGATTTACAACCCTCTGAGTGAAGAAATTCCTCCTCATCTCAGTCTTAACTGGCCTGACCCCTTATCCTGAGACTATGCCCTCTAGTTCTGGACTCTCCAGGCAGGGGAAACAACCTCTCAGCATCTACTGTGTCAACCCCCCTCAGAATCTTATATGTTTCAATGAGATCACCTCTCATTCTTCTAAACTCTAGAGAGTATAGGCTCAATCTCTCCTCATAGGACAACCCTCTCATCCCAGGGATCAATCTAGTGAACCTTCGTTGCACCACCTCTAAGGCATGTAGGTCCTTTCTCAGATAAGGAGACCAAAACTGTGCACAGTACTCCAGGTGTGGTCTCACCAAAGCCCTGTACAATTGTAGTAAGACTTCCTTACTCTTGTACTCCAAACCCCTTGCAATAAAGGCCAACATGCCATTTGACTTCCTAATTGTTTGCTGTACCTGCATGCTAACTCTCTGTGTTTCTTGTACGAGGACACCTAAATCTCTCTGAATACCAATATTTAATAGTTTCTCACCATTTAAAAAATATTGGCCCGTAATTTCCGATAGGAGGCTTCCTGTGTGCGGGTGCCTCCTTTCGGGAAAAAATCTACGCCCTTACCTCAGGGCTCCCGAGGTCCGGCCATTTCTGATCCTGAGCCTCTCCATGACGAAATGCGCAGGGCCCAGGTATCCCGGGGCGCATGCGGTTCGCAAGCATCCCTGGGATCACGTGGGCCAGACGAACCAATGAAAGAAGGGAATCCCCCTTCATACTTTTGACAGATAGACCTGTCAAAAGTATGAATGGGGATCACTGAAAAAAGACATCAAAACATTAAATAATTTTTTTTTAAATCACGTTTTTAAAATCAGTTAAAATTACATTAAATTAAATATTTTAAACAAAAATTTTATTTTTTGAAAAAAATAAAGTTTTTTACGGGGCTAAAAATAAACTTACCTTTTTTAAAGTATTTTTAAATTATAAATGAGTGAAATTTTTTTTTTAACTTTTTTAAACTCTTATGCTGGTAAAAGCAGGCCTTATGCCTGCTTTTACCAGGCGTAAGATTTTTAAGTAATTTCAGCGGGCGGAGGTTCTGCAGAAAGCGGAACTCTCCAACCGCAGAGGCCCTTCTCCAGGGCAAGCGTCCGATCTGTCAAGAGGATCCTTGACAGATTGGAAATGCCGGTTTTCAGCGCATGCGCTTCACATGCCTGAAACCGGCATTTCCGATGTCTCTATGGTGTGTACACACCTCGTACACACCTGTAGGCATCGGAATATACGGGCCATTCTATTTTTCTATTCTTCCTACCTCACATTTCCCACATTAAACTCCATCTGTCACCTTATTGCCCACTCACTTAACCTGTCTATATCCCTTTGCAGACTCTTTGTGTCCTCCTCACAGCTAACTTTCCCACCTAGCTTTGTATCATCAGCAAACTTGGATACATTACACTCGGTCCCCTCATCTAAGTCATTAATATAGATTGTAAATAACTGAGGCCCAAGCACTGATCCTTGTGGCACCCCACTAGTTACAGCCTGCCAACCTGAAAATGACCCGTTTATTCCTACTCTCTGTTTTCTGTCTATTAACCAATCCTCTATCCATGCTAATATATTACCCCCAACCCATGAGCCCTTATCTTGCGTAGCAACCTTTTATGTGGCAACTTATCAAATGCCTTTTGGAAATCCAAATATACTACATCCACTGGTTCCGCTTTATTTACCCTGCTAGTTACATCCTCAAAATACTCTAATAAATTTGTTAAACACTATTTCCCTTTCGTAAAACCATGTTGACTCTGCCTAATCATATTATGATTTTCTAAGTGCCCTGTTACCACTTCCTTAATAATGGATTCCAGCATTTTCCCGACAACTTGAGAGGATGTTTCCCCTAGTGGGGGTATCTAGAACTAGGGGGCATAGTTTCAGAATAAGGGGTTTAAGACGGAGATGAGAAGGAATTTCTTCTCTCAGAGGGTCGTGAATCTTTGGAATTCTCTACCCCGGAGAGCTGTGGAGGCGGAGTCACTGAATATATTCAAGGCAGAGATTGACAGACATTTGAACTACAAGGGAGTCAAGAGGTATGGGGAGAGTGGTGTTGAGGACAAGATTGGATCAGCCATGATCTTATTGAATGGCGGAGCAGGCTCGAGTTGCCGATTGGCCTACTCCTGCTCCTGTTTCTTATGTTTTTATGTTCTTATGACTGATGTCAGGCTAACTGGCCTGTAGTTCCGTTTTCTCTCTCCCTTCTTTCTTGAATAGCAGGGTTAGATTTGCTACCTTCCAATCCGCTAGGACCGTTCTAGAATCTCGGGAATTTTGGAAGATCAAAACCAATGCATCCACTATCTCTGCAGCCACCTCTTTTAGAACCCTAGGTTGTAGGCCATCAGGTCCAGGAGATTTGTCGGTTTTTAGTCCCATTCATTTCTCAAGTACTTTTTCTCTACTGGTATTAGTTACTGTAAGTTCCTCACTCTTATTAGCCCCTTGGTTCCCCACTATTTTTTGTATGCTTTTTGTGTCTTCTACTGTGAAGACAGATTCAAAATATTTGTTTAAAGTCTCTTCCATTTCATTATTCCCCATTATAATTTCACCTGTCTCCGCCTCTAAGGGACCAATACTTAATTTTGCTACTATCTTCCTTTTTACATACTTGTAGAAGCTCTACAATCTGTTTTATATTTTAGTCTTATTCAGAAAGTAAATTTAGGAGGTACTTGATAAGTAAGTTTTGGATTTCAATAATCTGAAGTCCTACACTTGCAACCACCAATTAATGGCATATTCCTGTCTAAGTATGAAGAAGATCATCCAAATGTAGCAAGCCTGTACTGAAGTATGAAATGACCTGTGAGAGAACAATGTCTTTTCAAATATCATCTGAAGAAATTATTAAAGCCATTAATTTCATCCTGAAAATAAATTCAGTGGTTATAGACTATAATTACATTTTGATTATTTGCTTATGCGAGTAGCTTGTCATAAACAATGCCAGACTAGTGATTTATGTAGTGATAATGTACTGATTAGAATTCCAAATTATGTTAACTGCAGTGGGATTTACAAATATGAGACTTTTATAAAAGCTTTGATGAGGTAATGGGGAATTCTTTGCTGGCAGTTACCACTATCATATTTGTTAGTGCAGAAACACAAACTGTAAGCACAACAATTCTTTTACATGAAGAATGCTATATAAATGTCAGTTGTTGTTGTTGTAATACTGCCCCTGTGAACCAATGCAAACGTGGGAGTGTGTGGGAAACCTCTGCACATTCATGAGTTGTTAAGTTTAGTTCCATTCCTCCCTGCTCTTTTCTCCTTCATTGATGTGAAGTGGTTACAAGGGCACTGCGTGCTTTCTGGTAGCTCATTCAAGTAGTCATTAATCATGTGTGATCCTCAACAGTGAGGGTTGGCATCAGAGCCCACCCTGATTGTGTCCTCTTTGATATCCACATCTGCACTTTTCAGCAGGAATCAAAGGATAGCTCTCAGAAGCAAGAACCCTGACTGGTTTTCTCCTCTCTTACTGAAGGTCATTAAGGTTGGGGTTCAAAACTGGAATCTTCCTAATCTCCATGGCTCCTCTACTGACTCAACAAACTAGTGACTGGATAAACTTGCTAAGCCATCAGGCCCATCCCTTATCTTCTAACTGAAATAGGGCATAGTGCAAGTACAGAAGGCTACCTAATAACAGTGTAAATAAAGTGCAAACTTTGTACCAGCGGCCGATTATATTAATATTCGTGTTTCTATAGATGGAGTTATACTTCCCCCTAATTTCACACCACTTCATCTTCTCCAATAGTCTCCTGTGTCACCTTGTCACAGGTTTTCTGAAAGTACCCCATGGTGCTCCACAGGTAGCAGTGACAATGCTATAACAACCAGAGTGAAAAGAAAATTGTTGAAGAGGCAAAAAGGAGAATGAGATAATAAAACAGATAAATGAAAGCTAAAGAGAGAAAAAGCGAGGGGGATAGAGAGAAAAAGCAATGGCAAGAGAGAGAAAAGGTGGGAGAAAGACATAGAAGTGAGGGTGAGAAAAGAGGCAGAAAGGAATGTGGAGGTGAGAGGGAGAAAAGCAGAGGGTGCAGCAAGGGAAAAAGAGAAGTGAAGGAGGAAAGTGTAAGAGAAACAAAAGTGAAGAAAGCCAGCAACAGAAACTGAAGTAAAGGAGGAGACTGACAGTAGTGGAGATGAAGGATGAGTGAGGTTTTTTTTAGCACTACCAGTATTCTTAACTAAAGGGGTGCGAGAAGCTGAGAATTACTGTTTTTTATCAGGGCCCAGCCTGAAAAAGTTTGAGAAATACTAAAGCATATAACTTTGTTCAAATTTATCAAGAATAACAATTGACTTGAACCAACCTTGAAGGTGTGTGCATTGGGCAGGCCTACAGAATCCACCTACATTTTGTCAGTGGTTGCGCTTATGTACCAACATTAGACTTGAAAGGTGATTAAATGTTGTGGGGAGAGGGATCTGTTGGAAGTGGCCAGCAAGTTGCAGAGGTCTCAACCTATGATCTTAACTTTTATAAAGATTTCAATGAGACATCCAGGCAGGCCTCAGGTCCAGCATGGAAAGCTGATGAGCTGCTCCTTTTTTGTGTCAGCCTTGGCTCAGTGGTAGCACCGTCATCTCTGAGTCAGAAGGTTGGTGGGTTCAAGTTCAAGAGACATGAGGACAGTAGTCTCCTGTGTGGTACCTTGTCACAGGTTTTCTGAAAGTACCCCATGGTGCTCCACAGGTAGCAGTGACAATGCTATAACAACCAGAGTGAAAAGAAAATTGAGAGTGCTGCACTGTCAGAGGTGCCGTCTTTCAGATGAGACGTTAAACCAAGGCCCCGCCTGCCCTCGCAGGTGGGCGTAAAAGATCCCATGGCACTATTTCGAAGGGAGCCAATATTTATCCCTCAACCAACATCACAGTAGAAGACACAAAAAAATTCCAGAAATAGTGGAGAACCAAGGGTCTCGTGAAAATGAGGAACTTAAAGAAATTAGTGTTAGTTAAAAAAAGTACTGGAGAAATTAATGGGACTAAAAACTGAAAAATTCCCCGCACCTGATGGCCTACATCCTATGGTTTTAAAAGAGGTGGCTACAGAGATAGTGGATGCATTGGTTTTGATCTTCCAGAATTCCCTAGATTTTAGAATGGTCCCCGTGGATTGGAAGGTAGCAAACCAGCCAGTTAGCTTGACATCAGTAGTAGGGAAAATGCTAGAATCTATTATTAACGACGTGGTATCAGGGCACGTAGAAAATCATAATATGATTAGGCAGAGTCAACACGGACTTATGAAAGGGAAATCATAGAGTTTTTTGAGGTTGTAACTAGCAGGGTAGATAAGGGGGAACCAGTGGATGTGGTGTATTTGGATTTTTAAAAAGCATTCGATAAGGAGCCACACAAGAGGTTATGACACAAAATTAGGGCTCATGGGATTGGGGGTAATATACTAGCATGGATTGAGGATTGGTTAACGGACAGAAAACAGAGAGTAGGAATAAACAGGTCATTTTCGGGTTGGCAGGCTGTAACTAGTGGGGTACTGCAAGAATCAGTGCTTGGGTCACAGCTATTTACAATCTTTATCAATGACTTAGATGAGGGGACTGAGTGTAATGTATCCAAGTTTGCCGACGATACAAAGCTAGGTGGGAAAATAAGCTGTGAGGAGGACGCAAAGAGGCTGAAAAAGGAAAGAGACAGGTTAAATGAGTGGGCAAGAACGTGGCAGATGGAATATAACGTGGAGAAATGTGAAGTTATCCACTTTGGTAGGAAAATAGAAAAGTAGAATATTTTTTAAATGGTGAGATTGGGAAATGTTAGTGTTCAGAGGGACCAGGGTGTCATTATACACGGATCACTGAAAGTTAACATGCAGGTACAGCAAGCAATTAGGAAAGCAAATGGTATGTTGGCCTTTATTACAAGAGGATTTGGAGTATAAGATTAAAGAATCTTACTGCAATTATATAGGGCCCTGGTGAGACCACACCTGGAGTACTGTGCACAGTTTTGGTCTCCTTACTTAAGGAAGGATATAATTGCCTTGGAGAGAATGTAACGAAGGTTCACTAGACTGATTCCTGGGATGAGGGGATTGTCCTATGAGGAGAGATTGAGTAGACTGGGCCTATATTCTCTAGAGTTTAGAAGAATGAGAGGTGATCTTATTGAAACATAGAATTCTTACAGAGCTTGACAGGGTAGATGCAGGGATGATGTTTCCCCTGCTGGGGAGTTTAGAACCAGGGGTCACAGTCTCAGAATAAGGGGTCGGCCATTTAGGACTGAGATGAGGAGAAATTTCTTCACTCAAAGGCTTGTGAATCTTTGGAATTCTCTACCCCAAAGAGCTGTGGCTGCTCAGTCGTTGAGTATATTCAAGACAGAGCTTGATAGATTTTTGGATACTAAGGAAATCAAGGGATATGGGGGTAGGGCAGCAAAGTGGAGTTAAGGTCAGCCACGATCTTACTGAATGGCGGAGCAGGCTCAAACAGCCGATTGGCCTACTCCTGCTCCTATTTCTTATGTTCATATCTTCTTATGATCATTATTTCTTTACTGTTTCTGGGACCTTGCAGAACACAAATTGGTTGATGCGTTTCCTACATTACAACAGTGACTACACTTCAAAAATATTTAATTGGCTGTAAAGCACGCTTTGGAACATCCTGAGGTCTTTCTTTCGAAGTAAAAAAGCAGCGTGAACGTCACCACAGCTTGAGACATTTTGTTGTGGCAGGTTAAAACTGCTGTCATTAAATGTTACAAGTCTGAGGGCTGCAGCAACACAAAGGAATTCAAAAAAATAAATTAAACTCTCACCGTTTGCCCTATGACTATGAAAATATTGCAGGATCATGGTCGCACAGCGCAAAAGAATTAAAATCTATTATTACCTCAAAATCTGCAAGAGTGAGTTTCAAAAAAAATTAGAAGTTGCAAAGAACTCAAAATCTGGTAACTTAGTTACTTTACATTTGCTGTGTTAATATCTAAAAATCTAGGAAAATATTCTCATTCGCAAGAAGATCTTCAAAATACCACTGTCACACGCCGTCAGAACTGAGGAAATATTTTTCATCCTAACAATGCTCAAGTCATTGTAACATCACTGATACAGTGTAAAACTGACATGTAAGACACAGAAAATGGTCCTCTAAAAAAATAAATTTTAGACATAAAAATTATTTTATGAGGCAATAGATAACATGATGAAAATTTCTCTGATGAAAGGTCATCGACCTGAAATGCTAACTCTGTTTCTCTGCCTGACCTGCTGAGTGTTTCCAGCATTTTCTATTTTCATTTATGTAAATTTCTCAATTGAACTTGACAAATTTGCTCATGACCAAGTTCCTGGAGAGTTACGTCAATTCACTCATGAAAATGTATTCATCATAAAGTGCACAGCAAGTTGGAACACCAACATAGAATAGTGGGAAATAACAACAGAAAACGCTGGAAAAACTCAGCAGGCCAGGCAGCATCCGTGGAGAGAGAAAGAGAGTTGACGTTTCAGGTCGATGACCTTTCATCAGTTCTGATGAAAGGTCATCGACCTGAAACGTCAACTCTCTTTCTCTCTCCACGGATGCTGCCTGGCCTGCTGAGTTTTTCCAGCGTTTTCTGTTGTTATTTCGGATTTCCAGCATCTGCAGTATTTTGCTATCGTAATAGAATAGTGGGACTTTGGATCAGTTTCACTCCCAACTTTACTCAGTTCCTGATATCAGCAGCATTGTTTTAGACAGGCACCAAGAAGAGGCTAGGAGGAGTCCAAAGGATTCATAACTGAGCCACGCCACTCGTAGCTGGCTTGCAGCAGCATTTGTCGGAGCCTGGGAGCCTGCCTCATCTCTTAGTTACTATCAATCAGTGACCTAGGAAGATCTAAGACGACAGAAGTGGGGGGGCGGGGGTAACAGGAAAATTTCATATAGAAATAAGCATCTTCAGTATTTCTTCCCTCACCCATACCCTCTATGTAATGAAGCCACTGACTACAGATGATGTTTGCTGATACAATCTTTTACCTGTATTCGCAGACAAATCCAAATCCAGGATGCTGCTTTCATCAGTCTGCCTGCTGTTTAGATCATTTTCCCCTGCAGTAGCAGGGCTACTATACAAGTCCTGGGTTGCCTGCTCATCTTTTTCAACAGCTAACTGGTCCGGTTTAGCATCATCTACTTTGTTCTGCACCTCAGTTGCCAACTGATCGCCAGCTATATCTTGACTTCCTTCTGCTGGATCTGCATAAAAAAGAACAATATATGTACTAGTTTAATAATGTATACTAAAGTGACCTGGTGGTTTCAATTTTTTTTACCCTATTTTTATTATTTTATTCCCCTTTTAAGTCCTTCTGCAATATACACCGTATCATCCAGGTGTCAACCTGGCTCAGTTGGTAACACTCTCTCCTATGGTCAGAAGGTTGTGGGTTCAAATTCACACCAGGACTTGAGCACAGAAATTAGGCAAGCACTTCGTGCAGCACTGAGGAAGTACTGTATCATTGAAGATGCCATCCTCTGAAGGAGATGTTATATCGAGGTCCCATCTGCTTGTTCATGTGGACATTAAAGTTCCCATGGCTCTTAACAAAGTGAGTTCTCCAACATTCCCCCCCTCAAAAAAATCTCACTGTTGTTTATGAGATATTAACAGCTAAATAAATATCTCCCGAATGGATAGCTGATCTGTTCCAATGCCACTTTGTAACAGGTACCCAAGAACAAGGTAATTCATCTTGATTTCCTCCCTCTTATTGCACAAACTAATCACCTGGCCAAGAATGGAAATGGTTGCAGTCAAGAATTGAGGGAAAAATCTGCATTGTGGCAGTCAATGGCATAGTATACAAGTGCAACAACACACTTCATCATTCTTGAGAACTGAAGACTGATAAGAATCAGAAAGTAGCCATTTCAATTGATTTTCAATGTAGTGGAATACATGCACAATAACATGTATAAAAAGGTTAACTCAAAGATAGCTGCAGTTGCAGAATAGAAACATTTACTTCCACATACTTTAGAAAATACCATAACTAAATATTAACGAGTCCAGTACCTTAAAGCGTCATGACCTTGCAACTTCTAAGATAAAAAAAACTAATCTATAAATGGGTGTGTTGGAAAGAAAATGTACTGTAATTTAATATAGCTTTATGCTTTTACAGTTTAAATACACCAACATTCAATAAGAACATGTCTACATCTTCCTTTCACCTCTGAAACATGATTTTCTGACAGACACAACCTGCGCCATGATTATGTCATTATACTGCAGGTTACAAGATTTATTGTTTTAAAAATTGGATAGGACCTCTGGCATTTGAAAAGCAAAAGATTTTTTAGCTTCAAATAAAGAGGATGTTGTTCCATTATTTTCTCATTTGAAAGTGCTCTATTTCCATTGAGAATGGTCAGAGATACTCAGTAAAATGACAGCACCCATTAAGTTCAGCGCTGGCAGCATCATCTGTGCCTCATAACTTCAGCTTGGAAATATTCATACTGTGCAGAAACAACCAATCTCACTAAAGAAACGCTCCAGAGTATTCAGATTTTTGTAATAAAACCAGTGGCCTGCTTTGCGTTGGTATTGTGCTAAACAAGATGTTGAAACTCTTGTGCTCCCTGTCTTTTTGCTCCACTGTTTGCAGCTGTAATGAATTTTATCAGTTATTCCTGAGCCATGAAGTGAAATACACTGGACAGGTTAATGAGAGGAAGATTAGGTCGGTCAACACATGGCTGGTGCAGGAGGGAAATTGAAGCACGGGAAGGTTATACCAAGGCGGCAGCCTTCACCTGAACTGAAATGGCCCTAATGTCATTGCAGAGAGGGTAAGTAGAGCAGTGGGGAATAGTTAAAATAACATAGTGGGAGTGGGGAAACTCTAGGGCCCCGAAATTTAACTCGGGGTCAGTTTTGGGCAGGTGGACAGTGGTGTGAATTAGAAACTCACCCGCTGTTCCATAAATGAGGACCAGTTACTTTAACTCCAAGACCTCATTTAAATACGATCAGCCAAATTCTCACCCGTTTTGGGTGGCTAAACGGTGGAAAATTGCATGGCCCAGAAGCCGCCCACCGATAACCGGTAAGTGGCGGGATCGGTTGCTAGGCCACCCCGGGGAGTCCCATGATTTGGTGGGGGGGCGCGAGAAGTTCGCAGTAGGGGAGACTTAAGTTTTCCTTGTGGGATCTGGAGGAACACATCTACTCCTCCGGGCACCACAAAGAAAGTTTTTAAAACATTCAAAAATTACCCTTTTGGGCCTCTTCTGACCCCAATTTGCTTTGTCACAGGGTTGGCCTGGCAGGAAACTCATTTAAGCTTCCCGTTTAGGCCGCCTAGTAAAAATTACAGTCGAGTCCGAATGACATCACAGGGACCCAACATGCATATGTTAAAAAGGACCCTGCTGACTTTGGGCGGGTGTCTTGCTGCCTGCTGAGGGGACCCGGTGCAAATAGAAACCAGTCAGCTCTCAGTGGTTCCAGGGCGGGTAAGGAACTTGGGCAATTGTAACTGCCCACCCAACCAGTTTCTGTAGTTGGGTGGGGTTAAAATCACTTTTCAGACTAGAGGAAAGCATGATTACTAAAGCTACTGGAATAAAAGCAAAAGACTTAGCTTAAATAAACAGTACGGCAATACTAACAGAGGAAAGGGAAAGAAACAGACTATGAGGTAGTGAGAGATAAAAACACTGTTGTACAAAGGGCAAGGAATATCAAAAAAATGAATGAGAAAATCCAGAAAAAGAATAAGGATTCTGATCCACAAGAATTGGAGTCAAGAATGAGTGACATGTATATAGAAACATAGAAACATAGAAACATAGAAACATAGAAACATAGAATCTAGGAGCAGGAGTAGGCCATTCGGCCCGTCGAGCCTGCTCCGCCATTCAATACGATCATGGCTGATCATCCAAATCCAGTACCCTGTCCCTGCTTTAATCCCCACAGTACACATATCCCACCCTACCCCCGTAACCCCACGTATTTAATTCCCCCTAACATATCCCATCCTATCCCCATAACCCCACATATTTAATCCCCCCTAACACTAAGGTCAATTTATCATAGCCAAATCAACCTAACCCACACATTTTTGGACTGTGGGAGGAAACCGGAGCACCCGGAGGAAACCCACGCAGACACGGGGAGAATGTGCAAACTCCACACAGACAGTCACCCGAGGTCAGATTCGAACCCGGGTCTCTGGCGCTGTGAGGCACCAGTGCTAACCACTATGCCACCGTGTTGCACAAAGCATTCAAAATAAAACTGAAGAAAATGAGAAGCATTAATAACCATGGAAGAATATGATATGGTTGCTATAACAAAAACATGGCTTAAATTTGGACAGGACTTAATATTCCTGGTTATACCATTTTCAGGAGAGCTAGGGAGGGAAAAAGGTGTCCACGTTAGTGGAGGACTGTACCACAGCATTAGAGTATAAGAATGTCCTACAAAGTTGCATTAAGACAGGATTCACATGGATAGAGTTAACAAATGAAAAAGGAAATTTCCTCTGTTTGGGAAGTCAGTGAAAAGAGGCCATCAATTTGAAATTATCACTAAAAGAGTGGAATGGTTAGGAAATTTTTTTTACAGTGGGTTGTTGGAGCATGGGGAATGGTTGAGGCAGAGACAATTGTATGTTTTAAGGGAAAATTGGATAAGATGTTGAAGCAGAGGAAGATACAAGACTATGAGGGAGATCAGGACAATGGGAATAGTTTTGGATTGCTCTAGCAAAGAACCAGAACAGATTCTATGGGCCCAATAGCCTCTTTCTGTGTTGTAAACTTCTGTGGTTCATGGTAACATACTGAGATGTCATAATTCTGTATCTGCTCAGGCAGTTTTATTTGCTGATTGGCAGAGTCTCTAAATCTATTTTCTCATTTAGTCCAACAGATTTTAGGTGTTGGAAAGATGAAATATTATTTAATTTACTCCCTATTTTCCGAATAAAATGGATGTTATGTCAATTGCAGTTTATTACTCTCTATGTAAAGAATTATTACTAAGCTGGAGTCCACAAATTTGTATTTTAATTGCATATTCAAATCCACGACTTTGGAAAAAAAGCTATCAGTGTTGACTTAACATTGTAAAGTCAGCTATTATTCTTTATCAGCCTTAAGGCATTGTCGGGTATAGATGTACCATTAGATACAGATATATTAGTATGAACATTAACAGTTCAGAACTTACCTACTGTTTCAGATATGCTATCATTGCCAGCCAACATGTTTCCAAGATCCTTATGTCCAGTCTTTTGTAGTACAGCCAAAAACTTGGAGAACCAGCCATGAGGTTTCATCACTACTCTGCTCAATAATTGTCGGATTCCTGCTTTATCTCCCTCTTTATCGGCTTCACTGAAAATCTAAAAGGACAGGTTCAGATTAGCATTAAAGAACATTATCACAGTTATGCATTGGTTTACACATTTCTTATTCAATTTGGTGATGTTGATTGAGGAAGTCACTGAGAGAATGAATAGTCATGATGCGGAGATGCCGGTGTTGGACTGGGGTGGACAAAATTGAGAGGTCGCACAACACCAGGTTATAGTCCAACAGTTTTATTTGAAATCACAAGCTTTCGGAGCTATCGCTCCTTCCTCAGGTGAAGTAAATTGGATACA
Organism: Squalus acanthias; assembly: GCA_030390025.1. Lineage (NCBI taxonomy): Eukaryota > Metazoa > Chordata > Chondrichthyes > Squaliformes > Squalidae > Squalus > Squalus acanthias. The sequence continues at coordinate 38,255,296 of CM059427.1, forward strand.
GAATCGCCAGAGCATATATAGATGGAAAAATAGTACCATAGGATCTTTGGCATTCACCTAAACCAGGAGGCAGAATTTAATATTCTGTCCAAAGAATGATGCATTCGACAATGCAGCACTCCCTCAGCATTACGCTGAAGTGCCAACCTAGATCACATGATCAAATTCCTAGCACAAGTTTGAATCTATAACCTTCTGACTCAGAGGATAGATATCTACCAACTGAGCCAAGCTAACTATATAATTACAGTCACTGTACTTCATGATACTGGATTGTATGTGAGAGTTCTGATAAGGGGCTATATGTTACTAAAGATCCACCGCCATAACTTCAGTGGAAGTGCAATAGAAACCCTGTTTATACCTCCAGTGAAGTTACAACTCTGTAGCGGGAGCAGCACCGAGTAAATGCTGGGCTAATATGACTGTGCACACTTCTTGTTTATCCTACTTCCTGTTGTCACATTTTTTCAAGTTTTGCCATTATAAATTCCTATGTCCACATTCTTAATGAAAACTGCTTACGTAAATGAATCATCCTGTCATTGCACAATCTGGCCACTTAGTGGCACAGTATTATCTTTTCCCCACAAATTACGCAAAAAGCATTCTGAAAATTTTTGATCTACCATTTTTACTCCATAACTGAAATTTCTAAAGTTCTAAAAATAACTATTTCACAATGACACGATCAAATCTATTTACTGAATTGCCTTTTGTGTCTTTTAATGCCTTCATTAATGTTTTTACTTGAAGGCCTCAACCTCTCCCAAAAGCCTGGGCTTGGACTTGATATTTTTACCCAGAGTTGTGACACTGTGAGCTGAATTTGGATTGTGCAGTCTGAGCATGTGCAGTGTACTTAATTTCCAAGGATACATCAGTACCATTCATCTCTGATGATCTGAATGTTTCTTTTGCCTCTAGCAATTTCTGGTCACTTATTTTTCAAAACTATTTGAGGAAAACCTAGAGAACACATTTCAAAAGCTTTATTTGGGTAACATTCATATTGAGTGTGTGTTTTTAAAAAATAGTGGCTGTTTGTGTCAAAATGAAAAAGATGACTATATACTGGTTACATACCTGTTGTAACTTTGTTGTGTTGTATAAGCTTCAAAAAGTGTATTACAGAGAGACTTTCCTCATACTAATGTTAGTATAATTTGAAAAGGAAAGGTTGAATTTTGAAGCCAACTAATTATCTCACCTATCCTGCTATGTTCTAATAGCAAACACCTGTGAGAAAGAACTTCTCATTTTTAGCACCTGTTAAACAGAGAGAAGAAAAGGCAGACAGACAGACTAAGGGCTGGATTTAGGGTTGGGGTCGTGTCATCTGCATTTTGTGTCCCCCCCCGACTCCAGATTAATGTGGATGAATGATGCAATTTTCACTTAATTGGGCAATTGAGTTCAAGCATGTGGGAACCCATGAACCAATTAGTGGTTTGAGTCTGAAAGTCGCCTCTGATGATGTCATTATTGCTGCTGCATTGCAGGTCAGAGACTGACTCGCTGTGAGAGAGAAAGAGAGAGAGAGATATCTCACTGGCGTGTTTCACACCAGGCGTACTTCACGTCGGAAAAGGGTTAAACTAGCTAAAATGTTTCAAAATGGCATTACAGAGCCAATTTAGGGCTTGTTAAGGGCTTTAATGGCCTCTCCCGCCTCTTGGAGGCGGGACGGAGTCGGGAACCCCGCGACTGATTTTGTCAAAATTGCGTGGAGGCGGGATGGGGTCGGGACCCCCGACCCCGCAAATTTAACCCCCCACACGCCTCCAAACCCGACTCCACGGGTCATTCAAAATCCAGCCGAAGTGTTTTACTCATTCTATCTTGATTTGAACTTTTCAAATGAACAAAGTCTATTTAAGGGGAAAGAGAAAATAGGAAGAGAGGGTAGGAGGAAGATAGAGAAACTGGTCTGACAGTGAGGATGCCTCTTGCCATCTACCCTTGGTGGGGGAAGCGGGAATGAGTATTTTTTACATAGAATTTACAGCACAGAATTCACATTTGGCCCACCTGGTCTCTGCTGGTATTTATGCTCCACACGAGCCTCCTCCCACTTTACTTCATCTCACCTTATCAACATATCATTATATTCCTTTCTCTCTAGCTTCCCCTTAAATGCATCAATGCTAATCCAATGTGGTAGCGAATTGCATATTCTCACCACTCTTGGAGTAAAGAAGTTTCTCCTGAATTCCTTAGTGGATCTTCCATCCAGACCCAGAATTGGCAAGGTGAATTCAAAGTGATCGTTTCCTTGGTGAGTGAAGATGAACCATACCAGCCCCACCCACACAGCCCTGTGGGTAAAGACTGCTAAAATGGAATATGTGAAGTGACTGTCAATCTCAAGTGCAACATCAAGGTCAAGTAGGGAATGGATTGTTGTAGTCAAGTGTGTGTTATTCATGATAGAGGGCTGCGCTGTAGTTAATGGCTTATTCATGATCAGGGGTTGCACTGTGCTTACATATGTATTTCATTTTAAAGGGAGCACTGTGGGAATGTATGAGTTATTCATGATGTGAGCACAGCAGCTATATGTGTTATTCATGTTAAGGGGCTCCAATAGAATTCTGATACATATGAAAAAGGAGGCCCAACAGTGCTTATCTATCCATTAGATGGTGCCACCTTGTGCACGGGTCTCTTCAGCCAATATGAAGTGCCAGAGGACACAATGTGAGTGAGAGTGTGACGGGAAGTGCGTGCTTGGAGTGGGACTGAAGCTGCTGAGGGCCATATTTTGCCCTAAATCCTACCCGAAATGCAGCCTGCAGCCATTGGTGGCTTCCTACCCCATTACACACCTCCCTCCAAAAAGGAAAAAAGACCAAGAAACAAGCAAAAAGGAAAGTTAGGGAAAGAGAACCAGAAGAGAAAATAAAGAAAGACAGAGGCAGAAGAGAAGAAACAGAGAAACAGCAACATTAAGACAACAAAGGGACCATATTTAATAGCAAAATACTGCAGATGCTGGAAATCTGAACCAACAACAGAAAATGCTGGAAACACTCAGCAGGTCAGGCAGCATCGTGGAGAGAGAAACAGAGTTAACGTTTCAGGTTGATGACCCTTCGTCAGAACTGAGACCATATTCTCAGAAAAGAGACCATATTCTCTGACTTATCACGTGCAACCCCACGATAGACTGACTGGTAAATGCAAGGATTTTTTAATAGCAATTAAATAAAAAAACTCAATGGTATGCCACTGAATAGAAAATTTATCCCACAATTGTGAAGGCCCAAAAAATGGCATATGCAATGCTTATGAACCATCTGGCAGCCAGTATGATCAGTTTGGGTGGAGCTAAGAAACAGCAAGGGGCAGAAAACATTGGTGGGAGTTGTTTATAGGCCCCCAAACAGTAGATGTAATGTAGGGCAGAGTATAAATCAGGAAATTAGAGGCACATGTAACAAGGATAATACAGTAATCATGGGGGACTTTAATCTACATATAACCAAATTTGCAGTAATAATGGGGAGGACAAATTCATGGAATGTATACAAGATAGTTTTCTAGATCAGTATGTTCAGGAACCAACTAGGGAACAGGCTATTTTAGATCTAGTAATGTGCAATGAGAAAGGGTTAATTAATAACCTTGTAGTAAAGGTGCCCTTAGGGAAGAGTGACCATAATATGATAGAATTTTATATTAAGTTTGAAAGTGATTTAGTTAAATCCGAAACTAGGGTCTTAAATCTAAACAAAGCAAACTACGTAGGTATGAGGGGCAGGTTGGCTAAGGTAGATTGGGAAACTACATTAAAAGGTGTGATGGTAGACAAGCAATGGCTAGCATTTAAATTTACATCATAAATTACAACAAATATACATTCCTTTAAGGCACAAAAACCCACAGGAAAAGTGGTCCAACTGTGGCTAACCAGAGAAGTTAAAGATAGTATTAGATCAAAGGAAGAGGCTTATAATGTTGCCAAAAAGAGCAGTAATCCTGAGGACTGGGAGGATTTTAGAATTCAGCAAAGGAGGACCAAGAAATTGATAAAGAAAGGGAAAATAGAATATGAGAGTAAACTAGTGAGACATAAAAACAGACTGTAAAAGCTTATAGAGGTATGTAAAAAGGAAAACATTAGCGAAAGTAAACGTGGGTCCCTTACAGGCTGAGACAGGAGAAATTATAATGGGGAATAAGGAAATGGCAGAGAAATGAAACAAATACTTTGTGTCTGTCTTCACGGAAGAAGACGCAAAAAACCTCGCGGAAATAGTGGAGAACCAAGGGAATGAGGAACTGAAAGAATTTCGTATTAGTAAAAAAATAGTACTGGAGAAATTAATGGGACTGAAAGCCGATAAATCCCCTATACCTGATGACCAACATCCTCGAGTTTTGAAAGAGGTGGCTATAGAGATAGTGGATGCATTGGTTGTCATCTTACAAAATTCCACTGATTCTAGAACGGTTCCCGCAGATTGGAAGTTAGCAAATGTAACCCCACTATTTAAGAAAGGAGAGAGAGAAAACGGGGAACTACAGTCCAGTTAGCCTGACATCAGAAGTAGGGAAAATGCTAGAATCTATTATTAAGGACATGGTAACAGGGCACTTAGAAAATAATAATAGGATTAGACAGAGTCAACACGGATTTATGAAAGGGAAATCATGTTTGACGAATCTGTTAGAGTTTTTTGAGGTTGTAACTAGCAGAATAGTTAAGGGGGAACCAGTGGATGTGGTGTATTTGGATTTTCAGAAGGCATTCGATAAGGTGCCACACAAGAGGTTATTAAATAAAATTAGGGTCCATGGGATTGGGGGTAATATACTAGCATGGATTGAGGATTGGTTAACGGACAGAAAACATAAAGTAGGAATAAACGGGTCATTTTCGGTTTGGCAGGCTGTAACTTGTGGGACACCGCAAGGATCAGTGCTTGGCCCTCAGCTATTCACAATCTATATCAATGATTTGGATGAGGGGACCAAATGTAATCTATCCAAGTTTACTGATGATACAAAGCTAGGTGGGAATGTAAGTTGTGAGGAGGATGCAAAGAGGCTTCAAGGGGATATAGACGGGCTAAGTGAGTGGGCAAGAACATGGCAAATGGAATATAATGTGGAGAAATGTGAAGTTATCCACTTTGGAAGGAAAAATAGAAAAGCAGAGTATTTTTAAATGGTGAGAGTTTGGGAAATGTTGGTGTTCAGAGGGACCTGGGTGTCCTTGTACACGAATCACTGAAAGTTAACATGCAAGCAATTAAGAAAACAAATGGTATGTTGGCCTTTATTACACGAGGATTTGAGTATAACAGTAAAGATGTCTTACTGCAATTATATAGGGCCCTGGTGAGACCACACCTGGAGTATTGTATACAGTTAACTTAAGGAAGGATATACTTGCCATAGAGGGAATGCAACAAAGGTTCACCAGACTGATTCCTGGGATAGGGGAACTGTCCTATGAGGAGAGATTGAGTAGACTAGGCCTATATTCTCTAGAGTTTAGAAGAATGAGAGGTGATCTCATTGAAACATACAAAATTCTTACAGGGCTTCACAGGGTAGATGCAGGGAGGATGTTTCCACTGGCTGGGGAGTCTAGAACCAGGGGTCACAGTCTCAGAATAAGGGGTCGGCCATTTAGGACTGAGATGAGGAGAAATTTTTTCACTCAGAGGATGGTGATTCTTTGGAATTCTCTACCCCAAAGGACTGTGGAGGCTCAGTCATTGAGTATATTAAAAACAGAGATCGATAGATTTTTGGATATTAAGGGAATCAAGGGATATGGGGTAGTGCAGGAAAGTGGAGCTGAGGTAGAAGATCAGCCAAGATCTTATTGAATGGCGGAGCAGGCTCGAGGGTCCGAAAGGCCTACTCCTGCTCCTATTTCTTTTGTTCTTATGTACATGGGTCCCAGATTTGGCGGGAACCTGGTGCTAATTAAGCACCAGTATCTTTTTGGCATCCATGATGGTATCCTAATAAACTAGGCAACAAGATGGCATAGCTCAGTCACTACCTGTGCAATGAAGCAGTGCAAACAGGTCTTCTCTGACATACCCAGTTAGGAGTGACAGAGTCTATAAATACCTATCTTTGGATAGTGACAGGAGGGTGTCTAACATGAGGTCCACCAGGCCTGGAAGGAGGTGGCAGAAGCATCACCTCTAGGATCTGGAATCAATGTCAGAAAAGGTTCAATTACCTCACTCGAGTAGTAAGGGTGAGTACAGATCTGCACTCTTCATTTCTGTCAGTAACACCTGCCAACAGTACTTCCCACCCCCTCCCCCAGCACTATGATCTATTCCCTCCCCTCCATCACTTCGCTCACCACCCAGCACAAGGGCACATGTCTCATTCTCATTACAAACACACACTCTCCTCTTACTTGCTCTCTTAACAGCAGCCACTAGCAGCATTCTCTTCCTACTTAACAGCCTTGGCAGAATCAGCAACTTCTCTCATTGGTTATTCCTCACTTCACACTCCAAACACGTGCTTTCCATGGAACACCTCCCCATTCTGCTTGAATCTTGCTGCTTCTCCCTCTCAGCACGTGCACAACAACCAGAAGCCCCATAAATTTGCATTCTCCTTTGCTGGAAATGATTACTAACTCTTTCCCTCTCTTTCTGCAAAAGGGCATACAACACGAGGGAGAGGGGAATGGCAGGGGGAGGATCAACCAACATCATGAAACACTCCGAGCCGGAGCAGTAAGCACTGGAAATTAGTGGCCCTCCAGAGCTGTCAGAATAGCAGATTCCGAGTCCGAGAACTGCTCTGAACAGGATCTCTTACTATTACTTGCACAGCTTCATGTACCTCATCAGCCTACTCTCAATCATCAGCAAAGTGATGGAAGGTGTCGTCGACAGTGCTATCAAGCGGCACTTACTCACCAATAACCTGCTCACTGATGCCCAGTTTGGGTTCTGCCAGGACCACTCGGCTCCAGACCGCATTCCAGCCTTGGTCCAAACAGGGACAAAAGAGCTGAATTCTAGAGGTGAGGTGAGAGCGACTGCCCTTGACATCAAGGCAGCATTTGACCGAGTGTGGCACCAAGGAGCCCTAGTAAAACTGAAGTCAATGAGAATCAAGGGAAAAACACTCCACTGGCTGGAGTCATACCTAGCACAAAGGAAGATGGCTGTGGTGGTTGAAGGTCAATCATCACAGCCCCAGGACATCACTGCAGGAGTTCCTCAGCGTAGTATCCTAGGCCCAACCATTTTCAGCTGCTTCATCAATGACCTTCCCTCCAACATAAGGTCAGAAATGGGGATGTTCGCTGATGACTGCACAGTGTTCAGCGTAATTCACAACTCCTCAGATAATGAAGCATGCAACAAGACCTGGACGACATTCAGGCTTGGGCTGATAAGTGGCAGGTAACATTCGCGCCACAGAAGTGCCAGGCAATGACTATCTCCAACAAGCGAGAGTCTAACCACCGCCCTTGACATTCAATGGCATTACCATCGCCGAATCCCCCACCATCAACATCCTGGGGGTCACCATTGACCAGAAACTTAACTGGACCAGCCACATAAATACTGTGGCAACAAGAGCAGGTCAGAGGCTAGGTATTCTGCGGCGAGTGTCTCACCTCCTGACTCCCCAAAGCCTTTCCACCATCTACAGGGCTCAGTGTTGGGTATTGTGCTCCTCAACATTTTCATAAATGATTTGGAAGAGGTGCCTGTAGCTTCATCTCAAAGCTTGCAGATGGCACCAAAATAGTAGAAGTGACTAACATGCTTGAAGATGGGGACAGGCTGCAGGAACACCAAATATTTGGGGAGGTGGGCTGACAATTGACAAATGCTATTTCATGTAGATAGTTATAAAATCATGCACTTAGGAATACCAAATAAGCAGAGGAATTATAGACTTAATGAGAAAATACTGACAAAGATGAATCAGGAAAGTTATCTCGGATCATTCCCTCAAGCCAATGTTGGGCTGCTGTCAAGAAACAAAATTAGATGTTTATTTGTCTAAAAAAAAATGAGTATTGTGTAGATTAAAGGCTATCCTGCCAGCATTGGTCAAGCCACAATTGGGGTATTATGAGTAATTCTGGAATCTTCACTACAGGAAGTATGTATTTGAACTGGAAAAGATACAGTGAAGAGTCAACAACAACAACAACTTGTATTTATATAGCTTCTTTAACATAGTAAAACGTCCCAAGGCGCTTCACAGGACCGTTATAAAACAAAATTTGACACCGAGCCACTTAAGGAGCTATTAGGGTAGATGACCAAAAGCTTGGTCAAAGAGGTAGGTTTTAAGGAGCATCTTAAAGGAAGAAAGCGAGGTAGAGAGGCGGAGTGGTTCAGGGAGGGAATTCTAGAGCTTAGGGCCTTGGCAGCTGAAGACACGGTCACCAATGGTTGAGCGATTAAAATCAGGGATGCTCATGAGAGCAGAATTAGAGGAGCGCAGATATCTCAGAAGGTAGTGGGGCTGGAGGAGATTAGAGAGATAGGGAGGGGCGAGGCCATGGAGAGATTTGAAAACAAGGATGAGAATTTTAAAATTGAGGTGTTGCTTAACCGGGAGCCAATATAGGTCATTGAGCACAGGGGTGATGGGTGAACAGGACTTGGTGCAAATTAGGACATGGGCAGCAGAGTTTTGGATGACCTCAAGTTTACAGAGGGTAGCACATGGGAGGCCAGCCAGGAGTGTGTTGGAATAGTCAAGTCTAGAGGTAACAAAGGCATGGGTGAGGGTTTCAGCAGAAGATGACCTGAGGAAGGGCGGAGTTGGGCAATGTTCTGGAGGTGGAAATAGGCGGTCTTGGTGATGCCATGGATATGTGGTCGGTAGCTCATTTGAGAGTCAAATTTGACACCAAGGTTGCGAACAGTCTGGTTCAGCCTCAAACAGATGCTAGGGAGAGGGATGGAGTCGGAAGCTAGGGAACAGAATTTGTGGCAGGGACCAAAGACAATGGCTTCGGTCTTCCCAATATTTAGTTGGAGGAAATTTCTGCTCCTCCAGTATGGGTGTTGGACAAGCAGTCTGACAATTTAGAGACAGTGGAGGGGTTCAGAGAAGTGGTGGTGAGGTAGAGCAGGGTGTCATCAGCGTACATGTGAAAACTGACTGTGTTTTCGGATGATGTCGCCGAGGGGCAGCATGTAGATGAGAAATAGGAGGGGGCCAAGGATAGATCCTTAGGGGACACCAGAGGTAACAGTGCGGGAGCGGGAAGAGAAGCCATTGGAGGTGATTCTCTGGCTACGATTAGATAGATAAGCATGGAACCAGGCGAGTGCCGTCCCACCCAGCTCGACAATGGTGGAGAGCTGTTGGAGGAGGAGTGTGTGGCCAACCATGTCAAAGACTGCAGACAGATCAAGAAGGATGAGGAGGGATAGTTTACCTTTGTCATAGTCACATAGGACTTTGATAAGTGCCATTTCAGTACTGTGGCGGGGCGGAAACCTGATCAGAGAGATTCAAACATGGAGTTCTTGGAAAGATGGGCACGGATTTGGGAGGCGACAACACATTCAAGGACTTTGGAGAGGAAAAGGAGGTTGGAGATGGGGTGGTAGTTTGCAAGGACGGAGGGGTCAAGTGTTGGTTTTTAAGGAGGGGTGATGATGGCAGATTTGAGGGAGAGGGGGACAGTACCTGAGGAAAGAGAACCGTTAACAATGTCAGCTAACATGGGAGCCAGGAAAGGAAGTCAGGTGGTCAGCAGTTTAGTGGAAATAGGGTTGAGGGAGCAGGAAGTGGGTCTCACGGCCAAGTTGAGCTTGGAGACGGCATGAGGGGAGATCGGAAAGAAACTGGAGAAAGGTGCGAGTTCAGGACTAGGGCAGTTAGGAAAGTTTGGCCCGGTGGGATAGGGGAAGGGAGGGAAGTGGCAGAGGCAGCTGATCGGATGGTCTCAATCTTAGTAAGTCACTAGAATGATTAGGGGATTAGAGAATTAAACAGTGGAGAAGACTGAGGAGGATATGATGGAGGTATTCAAATTAATAATACTCATGGAAAATTTAGGCTGTGTGAAGGATAGTTGATTTTGTGCGGAATAGCAGAACACAGGGATGTGTGTACAAGTTGAAATGGGGTAAATTCAGGCAGGATGTAAAGAAGCATTACTTAATTGATAGGGTGGTCAATTTTTGGAATAGCTTAAAGAGGCAAATAATTTAGGGGCAAATAATTTAGATCTCTTCAAAATCAAATTGGTCAAGTATCTTGAAGAGGAACATACCATTGGTTGCAACTGCTAGAACAGTAGGAAGATAGACATAAGCTGCTACAAATTCGCCTCCTTTGCGCCTCCCGTTAGCACCACCGGGGGGAGATAACGGGGTGCTACCAGCTTTGCAACCAGGCGCAGCAAGAGTTCCGACGCCGGCGAAATTCCCGTCGAGGTTTGTGGCGGAGGTAACCCCTAGCACCACGATCTCCTGCGCCCAGAGATCGTGACGTCATCGTGCTGCACATTGCCCCGGACACGAAATTCGGTTCCACCCCCTGCAGCATCCCTGGGCGACAACACCGACAGCTGCAGGAGACATTGTCAGGGAGGCCGGTCACTTGGGGAGCAGTATTTAAAGGTGATGATGGTTGTGTGAAAACCAAAAATTTTCTTAATGCCTTACGTCTATTTTTCAGCTTTTTCTCCAGCCGCAATCGATCAGCCCTGCACTCTGCTAGAGTGCTTGGGGCTGATCGTGGCTGCCGTCGGCGACGAGGGACCTCGTTTCAATGCAGAGCCTGTAGTGATGGGCCTTCCCTTTAAGGGAGGGAAGGAGCATCCATTCTCGGCAGTGCTGCCCTCGACAGTGAGTGCAAAAGACAAGGCTGAAGCATTGGCAATGCTGGGTGTCTGAACACCCCAGACCCCGGGTATACACAGCTAGCTGACTCCTTACATGCAGTGAATAATGAAAGTTTATATCCTTTGGATGGGAAGTCAGTGACAAAGGGTTATGAATTTAAAATTAAAATTCTCACTAAGAGAGTGAGGAAAAAGGTTAAGAATTTTTTTCACACAGAGGGTTGTTGCAGCATGGAATGCTTTGCCACAGGGAGCAATTGGGGCAAATGACAACTTCATCTTTTAATTGAAAACTGGATAAATATTTGAAGAGGAAGATCTAGGGCTATGGGGCGAGAGCGGGGCAGTGGGATTAGTTTGGGATGTGGATCATCCATTTCTGGCTGAAGATGGTTGCAAACGATGATGATCCACATCGGCCTCCTCCTGAGGTCCCCACCATCACAGAAGCCAGTATTCAGCCAATTCGATTCACTCCACGTGATTTCAAGAAACAGCTGAGCACACTGGATACAGCAAAGGCTATGGGCCCCGACAACATCCCGGCTGTCATGCTGAAGACTTCTGCTCCAGAACTAGCCGCGCCTCTAACTAAGCTGATCCAGTACAGCTACAACATTGGCATCTATCCAACAATGTGGAAAACTGCCCAGGTATGTCCTGTCCACAAAACGCCGGACAAATCCAATCCGGCAAATTACCGCTCCATCAGTCTACTCTCAATCATCAGCAAAGTGATGGTAGGTGTCGTCGACAGTGCTATCAAGCGGCACTTACTTACCAATAACCTGCTCACTGATGTCCAGTTTGGGTTCTGCCAGGACCACTCGGCTCCAGGCCTCATTACAGCCTTGGTCCAAACATGGACAAAGGAGCTGAATTCCAGAGGTGAGGTGAAGGTGACTGCCCTTGACATCAAGGCAGCATTTGACTGAGTGTGGCATCAAGGAGCCCTAGTAAAACTGAAGTCAATGGAAATGGGGGGGGCGGGGGGAAACTCTCCACTGACTGGAGGCATGCCTAGCTCAAAGGAAGATGATTGTGGTGGTTGAAGGTCAACCATCTCAGCCCCAGGACATTGCTGCAGGAGTTCCTCAGGGCAGTGTCCTAGGCCCAACCATCTTCAGCTGCTTCATCAATAACCTTCCCTCCAACATAAGGTCAGAAATGGGGATGTTCGCTGATGACTGCAGTGTTCAGTGCCATTCACAACTCCTCAGATAATGAAGCAGTCCATGCCCGCATGCAACAAGACCTGGATGACATTCAGGCTTGGATCGATAAGTGGCAGGTAACATTCGCACCACACAAGTGCCAGGCAATGACTATCTCCAACAAGCAAGAGTCTAACCACGGCCCCTTGACATTCAACGGCATTACCATCGCCGAATCCCCCACCATCAACATCCTGGGAGTCACCATTGACCGGAAACTTAACTGGACCAGCCACATAAATACCGTGGCAACAAGAGCAGGTCAGAGGCTAGGTATTCTGCGGCGAATGTCTCACCTCCTGACTCCCCAAAGCCTTTCCACCATCTACAAGGCACAAGTAAGGAGTGTGATGGAATACTCTCCGCTTACCTGGATGAGTGCAGCTCCAACAACACTCAAGAAGCTCGACACCATCCAGGACAAAGCAGCCCGCTTGATTGGCACCCCATCGACCACCTTAAACATTCACTCCCTCCACCACTGGCGTACCGTGGCTGCAGTGTATACCATCTACAAGATGCACTGCAGCAACTCGCCAAGGCTTCTTTGGCAGCACCTCCCAAACCCACGACCTCTACCACCTAGAAGGACAAGGGCAGCAGGCGCATGGGAACATCACCACCTCCAAGATCCCCTCCAAGTCACACCCGATCCCGACTTGGACATATATCGCTGTTCCTTCATTGTCGCTGAGTCAGAATACTGGAACTCTCTACGTAGCAGCAATGTAGAAGTAGTTTCACCACACAGACTGCAGCGGTTCAAGAAGATGGCTCATCACCACATTCTCAAAGGCAACTAGGGAGGAGTAATAAATGCCGGCCTTGCTAGCAACGCCCATAATCCGGGAATGAACTTTAAACACTCCTAGGCCACACCATCTCCAGCTGAGCAACACCCATTCGCTTTGGTAAGATAATATTCAACTGCAATGACATCACATGGTTTACAAACAGAATCCTTGGAAGCAAGAAACCAAATGACTACAGTCAATCTGACTTTTTTTTTAACTCCAACACCTAAAATAGGCTTGTTAAGAAAGGTATTGAGTTCTACAAATGTGCATGCTTCCGATAAAATAGGGTACTCACACACTGCACGTCGTCTATGGTCAAAATATCATCGGCAAAACAGTGCGTGGCCACTTCACGTGGTTTCAGCTTGTCAATCAAAGTCGGGGACAAGATATTGATAAACTGCACTTCTAGATCGTTCTGAGCCTCGAGTGATGGGGTTATTAGGTTACCAGCTTCGGGATCGATATATTCAGCGGCGTGAGGACAACCCCCTTCCCTCAGGGCGGTGACAAACTCTCGAAACCAGCCCACTGGCGGGGGCTTCTGGAGTATTTTGGAGATCAGCAATTTGACACCAGCCCGATTGCCCATTTGCACCGTCTTGGCCCGGATCTCCTCTATCTCGGCCTCTCCCATGAACTTGATGAAGTCCAGCACTGGCTCCACTTGGATGATGGCGACCAGGCGATCGCGGAAACAGTCGATCAGTGCCAGCCGCTGCTGCTCCCGGTCCCGCTCCGGATCGCTGGAGCTCATCTTGACCTCGGCTCCGGGCTCCAGTTACTTGGATTCGCGGCTTTGAACAGCTCGGTCGCACGGCGCTCTTCTGAGATCAGCTCTGAGCTGTGCTTCCCCTGCGCTCTGCTTTAAAGCGACAAGTTTCAGTTTCGATTCCGTATTGCAGCGCAGTGAAACACCGCTGACGTGCGCAGTGGGGACTTTCAGCAGCTTTATTTTCGGGAGCAACATACAGTCGATAGCTTGGGAACAGTGCCGCAGTGTAGCCCCGATTTCTGTTTCTGTTTATCAGATCAATTGAACAAATTATTGGATTTCCTCATGCATGTGGGATGTTTACTTTTTAATGGCGAACCATTCCAGGTTTCAAGGTCCAGATGCAACAACATTCCAGTTCTGACGAAGGGTCATCGACCTGAAACGTCAACTCTGTCTCTCGCCACGATGCTGCCTGACCTGCTGAGTGTTTCCAGCATTTTCTGTTGTTGTTGCAGCAACATTACTGATGTTTGTGCCATTCCCTCATCCCCGTGTATAAGATCTAGTTAAATGTACACATAGGAAGAAAATATAGAAAGAATTAAACTTTAATCTTGTTTTTCGTTGGTATGTTTTCATTCCTCTACCTTTACTTTAATCGTATTTATAACCTATTGTTTACGGTCACGTTGCTGCTCTTCTTAGCCCTTTACTGTTTCTCTTTTCTGATTTTTTTCCCTTCCTCTTCTGCTGTTCACGTCATGTTCTGGATATATCTCCAATTCTTTATCTTTACTGCTTCTGTACGTAGTTGGGCCGAATGGCCTGTTTCTGTGCTGGAGGCTCGATGTCAACTGGACGATGATGTCTTTTATTCCCTGAGTCCTGATTGTTACACTTGGTGGAGTTAATTTCACAGCTCAACCTCTCTCCCCTCCTCCATGTCCCTGATGGCCAATGCTTGATCCTTTAAAAGTTCTGATATTTTGCAATTCCTGGTCCCCTTCCTCAAAAAGGGAAAGCCAAATCTGGCGAACCAGTGAGTCTAACCTCTGTGGTGGGAAAGATAATGGAAAGGGTTATAGGGATAAATGAGCATTTCCAGCAAACAGGGATATGGATACCCAACACAGCTTTATAAAATAATGTTCATGTTTGACAAACCCGATGTAGTCACTTTCAAAAACTGGAACAGTGGATCAAGCAGACTTGGTAGATATCATCTACTTAGATTTCCAAAAGGCTTTCAATAAGGGGCCGCATGAAGGATTGTGTGTGAAAATTAGGTCACGTGGTGTGGAGAGTGAAATGGGATCCAATGATACCAATTGGTCAGTTGAACTGCCAATCAAGCTGGCGATACCACCTTCTTTCGGGTGCGCTTGCTTCCCTGGCAGCACCTCTGCTGGGCTCACATGAATGGACCTATTCTAACATTACAGTACATCCAATTTATTTTCTGGGATGTGTTAACAGATCACATTGTCTCCATCTTATATGCTTTGCGAGACATAGCATCATGTTTAGAAGCTTCTACTGGGCCTAAATCCTTATGAGCTGAATTTTAATCTGCATTCCCAAAATCTGGTTGTTATAGTTTTAACTTCTGTTAAGATGAATTTAGCATAATAGCAATATCTTAATATAAATTACCCAAAATTCCTCATAGGTTATGTAGACAAAAGGCTTAAAATGTCTTAAAAAGTCTTAAAATGTCTTACATTTGAAGAGATAGCCTGGTTTAAGAAATCTGGTTGTGGTGAAATTGGAAAGTGAAATGCAAGCAGGATTCTCACTACATTTTAGTCTATCTGATGACAGAAAATATACCAAACTAGATTTATACAAAACAATTTATCTAATTTATTTACAATTAAATTAAATGCAGAAGCAAAGTAGAGCAGCCTTTTACAACTAAAGTGCCCACTTAAAGACCGTGTTGTGCTTTCAGTTCCTTTTCATAAAGAAAGAAATGATGCCCTGCATACCCAAGTCCAGGTCATTAATATACACCAAACAGAGCAGTGATCCCACCACCAAACGCATCTTCCCCTCACCTCCCCTTTCAGCATTCCGAAGGGACCGCTCCCTCCGCGACACCCTGGTCCACTCCTCAATCACCCCTAACAGCCCTTCCCCTTCGCCTGGCACCTTCCCGTGCAAGCGCAGGAGATGCAACACATGCCCTTTTACCTCCTCCCTTCCCACTGTCCAGGGCTCCAAACACCCCTTCCAGCTGAAACAGCGATTTACTTGTACTTCTTACAATTTAGTATACTGTATTCGCTGCTCACTATGCGGTCTCCTCTACATTGGGGAGACCAAACGCAGATTGGGCGACCGCTTTGCGGAACACCTCCGTTCAGTCCGTAAGGGTGACCCTGAGCTTCCGGTCGCCTGTCACTTTAATTCACCGCTTCACTCCCACTCTGATCTCTCTGTCCTCGGCCTATTACATTGTTCCAATGTAGCTCAACGTAAGCTCGAGGAACAGCACCTCATCTTTCGATTAGGCACTTTACAGCCTTCTGGACTCAACATTGAGTTCAACAATTTCAAACTATAACCCCTGCCCCCATTTTTCATGCTGTATGATTTTGCCATTCCCATTTGCAAAATTTTATCTTTCCTGCCTCTTACAAAAGCACAGTATGTTCCTTCAATTCCTTCCTCTCCCAACGCACCCCCGCCCCCCCCGCCGCCCTCATCTCTGCACCTGCTTAATATTTGTTACATCTCCAGCTTTTTCCAGTTCTGATGAAGGGTCCCAGACCTGAAACATTAACTCTGTTTCTCTCTCCACGGATGCTGCCTGGCCTGCTGAGTTTTTCCAGCGTTTTCTGTTGTTATTTCAGATTTCCAGCATCCGCAGTATTTTGCTATTGTATTAGTGTTTGGTTCACTGCCACCTCTCTTCTAGGAATGCCCACCTTGAAGAAGTTCTGCTCTTCACTCCGACGAGATTTCCGTTTGTCTCTTCAACCTTGTTCATCTTCATTGCTTCAGTTTCCCTTCTCGTGTTTGATCAGGTATCTGCCAAGATTCGGTTTCACAGCCACAGTCTCCGGTTCTGACTTATTCCACGTGGATTCCAACTAAACTTCCACCCTTCGTGTTTCGGATCCACCCAGGATTACAAATATCTCCAAGATATTCATCGTTCCTCGAACTACTGCTCTCGCCGCATCTTGAGATCCACACTCAACGCCATGCGGCGCCACATGAACACTCTCGACTGCTCTCTTCAGCAGCACCGACGCAATCTATCTCAAAGCTGTCCGGGTCCACAGTTCCATTTCATCCTTCGACTCATCCGACGCTTCAACAAAAAACTTTTTTTCTTCCTTTCTGATGTCAAGGATCGCAAGCTTCATCAACTCTTGGACACCAACGCCCCTCCGGAACCTTCTTCCCCTTCACTTTCCTCTGACCCCATCCCTTCTTCCAATTTCACCCCCTGCCGTGTTTTCACTATCCCCTTAACTTTCCCCTCTCTGACCCCGAACGATCAGTCCTCAGCAAAGGCCTGAGCTTCATCCCCTTACGCCCCCATCTCAACGAATTTCGAGCTCGTCACGATG
This sequence comes from Squalus acanthias, assembly GCA_030390025.1. NCBI lineage: Eukaryota > Metazoa > Chordata > Chondrichthyes > Squaliformes > Squalidae > Squalus > Squalus acanthias. Next base: position 38,272,428 of record CM059427.1, read on the forward strand.
CTGAGCTCTTTTTCTGTCGCCTTTGTCTCCGTGCCCACTTCTTTGGCCAGGAGTCTTCCCCCCGCACAGCTGACCCTTTCTCCTGCTTTCAAAATTTTCATTCTACCTGGACCCCTCCCTCTGGCCTCTTACCCTCTCTTGATCCTTTCATTGCTAACTGCCGACATGACATCGGCCGTCTCAATTTCTCTGCTCCCCTCTCTCACTCCAACCTACCTCCCTCTGAACTTGCAGTACTCCGTTCTCTCCGATCCAACCCTAACATTATCATTAAACCTGCTGATAAGGGTGGTGCTGTTGTTGTTTGGCAAACCGACCTCTACCGTGTGGAAGCTGAACGTCAACTCTCCGACTCCTCCTCCTACCTCCACCTGGACCATGACCCCACTAGCAAACATCAAGCCATTGTTTCCAAGATTGTCACTGACCTCATCTCCTCTGGAGATCTTCCCTCCATGGCCGCCAACCTCATAGTCCCCCAACCCCGCAGAGCCCGCTTCTACCTCCTTCCCAAGATCCACAAACAGGACTGCCCTGGTAGACCCATCGTTTCAGCCTGTTCTTGCCCCACAGAACTTATCTCTTCCTATCTCGACTTTATTTTGTCTCCCCTTGTACAGTCTCTTCCCACCTACACTCGCAACTCTTCCGACGCCCTCCGTCGCTTTAACAGTTTCCAGTTTCCTGGCCCCAACCGTCTCCTTTTCACTATGGACGTCCAATCCCTCTACACCTCCATCCCCCGCCAGGACGGCCTGAGGGCGCTCCGCTTCTTCCTTGAACAGAGGCCCAACTAGTCCCCATCCACCACCACCCTCCTCTGCCTGGCTGAACTTGTTCTCACATTGAACAACTTCTCCTCTGACTCCACTCACTTCCTCCAAATTAAAGGTGTTGCTATGGGAACCCACATGGGCCCTAGCTATGCCTGCCTTTTCATGGGATATGTGGAACATTCTTTGTTCCAGTCCTACTCAGGTCCCCTCCCTCACCTCTTTTTGCAGTACATCGATGACTGTATTGGTGCCGTTTCCTGCTCTCGCCCTGAACTAGATAAGTTCATTCACTTTACTTCCAATTACCACCCTTCCCTCACCTTCACATGGTCCATCTCCGACTCTTCTCTTCCCTTCCTTGACTTCTCCGTCTCCATTTCTGGCGATCGGCTTTCGACAAACATCCACTACAAGCCCACTGACTCCCACAGCTAACTGGACTACACTTCCTCCCACCCCGCTTCCTGTAAGGACTCTATTCCATTCTCCCAGTTTCTCCGTCTCCGTCGCATCTGTTCTGACGATGCCACCTTCCATACCAGTGCTTCCGACATGTCTTCCTTTTTCCTCAACCGAGGATTCCCCTCTACTGTGGTTGACACGGCCCTTGACCGTGTCCGTTCCATTTCCCGCACTTCTGCTCTCACCCCTTCCCCTCCCTCCCAGAACCATGATAGGGTTCCCCTTGTCCTCACCTTTCACCCCACCAGCCTCCACATTCAACGGATCATCCTCTGCCATTTCCGCCACCTCCAGCGTGATCCCACCACCAAACGCATCTTCTCCTCACCTCCCCTTTCAGCATTCCGAAGGGACCGCTCCCTCCGCGACACCCTGGTCCACTCCTCAATCACCCCTAACAGCCCTTCCCCTTCGCCCGGCACCTTCCCGTGCAAGCGCAGGAGATGCAAAACATGCCCTTTTACCTCCTCCCTTCCCACTGTCCAGGGCCCCAAACACCCCTTCCAGCTGAAACAGCGATTTACTTGTACTTCTTGCAATTTAGTATACTGTATTCGCTGCTCACGATGCGGTCTCCTCTACATTGGGGAGACCAAACGCAGATTGGGCAACCGCTTTGCGGAACACCTCCGTTCAGTCCATAAGGGTGACCCTGAGCTTCCGGTCGCCTGTCACTTTAATTCACCGCTTCACTCCCACTCTGATCTCTCTGTCCTCGGCCTATTACATTGTTCCAATGTAGCTCAACGTAAGCTCGAGGAACAGCACCTCATCTTTCGATTAGGCACTTTACAGCCTTCTGGACTCAACATTGAGTTCAACAATTTCAAACTATAACCCCTGCCCCCATTTTTCATGCTGTATGATTTTGCCATTCCCATTTGCAAAATTTTATCTTTCCTGCCTCTTACAAAAGCACAGTATGTTCCTTCAATTCCTTCCTCCCCTCCCACCCCCCCCCTCTGTCTCTGCACCTGCTTAATATCTGTTACATCTCCAGCTTTTTCCAGTTCTGATGAAGGGTCCCAGACCTGAAATGTTAACTCTGTTTCTCTCTCCACAGATGCTGCCTGGCTTGCTGAGTTTTCCAGCGTTTTCTGTTAGAGCAGTGCTCCTAATACATTGGAATAAAAAGAGAAAAAAAGGCTTGCAATCTATATAGCGTTTTACAGCCAATGAAGTAATTTTGACGTGTAGTCACTGTTGTAATGTAGGAAACATGGGGAAAAAACATAAGAACATAAGAAATAGGAGCAGGAATAGGCCATTTGGCCCCTCGAGCCTGCTCCGCCATTCAATAAGATCATGGCTGATCTGATCTTGGCCTCAACGCCACTTTCTCGCCCGCTCCCCATAACCCTTGACTCCCCGGTAGCTCAAATATCTGTCTATCTCCGCCTTGAATGTATTGAATGACTCCGCCTCCACAGCTCTCTGGGGTAGAGAATTCCAAAGATTCACGGCCCTGAAATGAGCTTCCGACCACATATCCGCAGCATAACTAAGACCGCCTATTTCCACCTCCGTAACATCGCCCGTCTCCGTCCTTGCCTCAGCTCATCCGCTGCTGAAACCCTCATCCATGTCTTTGTTACCTCTGATGTGGAGATGCCGGTGTTGGACTGGGGTGGACAAATGTGAGAAGTCGCACAACACCAGGTTATAGTCCAACAGTTTTATTTGAAATCACAAGCTTTCGGAGCACTGCTCCTTCGTCAGGTGTTGTGCGACTTCTCACATTTGTTACCTCTAGACTTGACTATTCCAACGCACTCCTGGCTGGCCTCCCACATTCTACCCTACGTAAGCTTGAGGTCATCCAGAACTCGGCTGCCCGTGTCCTAACTCGCACCAAGTCCCGTTCACCCATCACCCCTGTGCTCGCTGACCTACATTGGCTCCCGGTTAAGCAAAGCCTTGATTTCAAAATTCTCATCCTTGTTTTCAAATCCCTCCATGGCCTCGCCCCTCCCTATCTCTGTAATCTCCTTCAGCCCCACAACCCCCCCCCCCCCCCGAAATATCTGTGCTCCTCTAATTCTGCCCTCTTGAGCATCCCTGATTATAATCGCTCAACCATTGGTGGCCGTGCCTTCTGTTGCCTAGGCCCTAAGCTCTGGAATTCCCTGCCTAAACCTCTCCGCCTCGCTACCTCTCTTTCTTCCTTTAAGACGCTCCTTAAAACCTACCTCTTTGACCAAGCTTTTGGTCACCTGCCCTAATTTCTCCTTATGTGGCTCAGTTTCAATTTTTTTGTCTTTTAATACTCCTGTGAAGCGCCTTGGGATGTTTTACTATGTTAAAGGCGCTATATAAATACAAGTTGTTGTTGTTGTGGATCGGGCAGGACGCACTCCTGCTGCTCTTGGCCCACAAGCAGTGCTGAAAAGGCACTTACCTCTTCCATCCACTCGTTCTCGCCGCCCCTCAACTGATGGGTTTCTGGCCAGCGTTAAAGTAGAGCTATAACGTGAAGCAGCAGCCTCATTAAAATATTTAAATTCGGGACCCGCCTCTGGAAAGCAAGTTAGTTGTCTACCCCCAAAATTGGAAGTGGGCGCTTTGGAGGCAGGTTGGGGTCGGGTTTCCCTTTTTTTTTCTATTTTTAACCACCCCCACACCCCCCACCCATCCTGTGAATTAAAATGACCCCTACAGTGTTTCCAAACAATTGAATTCAACGAGGGCTCCATAATTGAACATTCCATTTAACACTTCTTAGCTATCTAATCTAATTGCATAGGAGGAACAAAGCCAACTAATCTTCTTTGAAGTAAGGAAAGACCAGTCAGTGAGGGGGAAAAATACTATTGATAGATGTGCATCCAGCTTTCCACTCTCTCCCAGTCCCATGATTCAGTCCAAGATATGTCCTTCCTTGTTAGCCAAGTACAAATGAGATCATTTCTTTGGCTGCAGAGGATTGCAGTCCTGATTATGGCTCCAGTTGACTTTGGAAAGTTCAGAGGCAAAAGAAAAGGGATAAAGAGAAAGTGAAAAAAATTCAGGTAGCGAGTGAAAGAGGCAAATAGAGATTAATTTTTACCCAAGCTATATCATAAAATTTGGTATGAATAATTATAATTAATTTCAACCTGCTTTGAGTTTATTTCTTTCAGTTGATTACTAAATATTTTCATTTACATTGTAAATGTTGATGATATCATTTGAAGGCAGCTGATTAAAATATTTGAAAACATATGATTACACTTTCTGGATTAATGACTAAAGTAAATGGCAATCTCAAAGGTAATCTTTGTATATTGTCAGCACTATGCTAGATTTTACAATATAGAAAATGCACTTTCAAGGGTGAACTAATGTATTTCTGTTATTAGCCTAAATGAACCATTGAGTATTACCTGGTGGCTTATATAAGGACCTTGTCTGTTTGGTTTGTGAGCAACTACTAGTGTACAGTGACAGACCATCTTGAAGTGAATTAGAAACAGGCCTGCACTACGGTTGAGCCTGTGAATTATCTATCAGTTTTCAAATACAGTTAATTGAAAATGTTTGAAAATTGTGTCAGGCCTTTAGAACCTGTTTTCTAAACTTTTTTCTTCAGAACAGCTGCAATTTTTCCTTTTAATTTTTTTTTTTATTCGTACATGGGTTGTGGACGTCGCTGGCAAAGCCAGCATTTATTGCCCATCCATGAGAAGGTGGTGGTTAGCTGCCTTCTTGAACTGCTGCAGTCCGTGGAGGGAACTTGGAGGTGGTGGTGTTCCCATGTGCCTGCTGCCCTTGTCCTTCTAGGTGGTCGAGGTCGCAGGTTTGGGAGATGCTGTTGAAGAAGCTTGGTGAGTTGCTGCAGTGCATCTTGTAGATGCCTGTGAATTATCTATCAATTTTACCATAACTCATTTATCTTGCTGTTCATAATTAATTCTACCATAATTAAGTTATCTTGCTGTTCACAATTAATAGAACTACCTGATTAATATTTATGAAATGCATAAAAGTGGATTTTTCCATTTGTGGCCCACCGAAGCTACCTTAATTATCCGGTGGTGTTTTCCAATGAGTCATTGTGAATGATTGTGGATGGGAATTTCCCTGGAGTTTTATGTTCTTTAGTATAACAGTCTGAACAGAAATCTGAAACAGTCAACAAAATTTTTAGGAAACTGATTAAAAAAAAATCACTTTCAGATGCATCCACAGTGTATTTGTTGGAAAATATTTTATTAATCCAAGTTCTCAATAAAAAGTACTTAAATTCTAATAATTACCATTTGCTAATCAAATACATTACCCAGTGAAAATAAAGACCCATATGTTAGTAGGTTTCTGTTACTTTATTATCTGGTGTTTGTATTATATGTTTCCATATGTTGTTATCCATGAAAACTAACAGTATTTATGGATATCGTTCATCATTTGTTATTTTGATTTTTTTTTAAGATGTTGTGCTTCTGTTGGCAGGTCACACCGGGTTAACCAAAAATAACTGTTGGACAGTATGGACAAATGCATGATGGACAAATATATACTGCAAGAAAAAGGAGGCAAATGTACTCTAAGGGCGTGGCTAGAACTTGTCAAGGTGGAGTTATAGAGACTTAAGAATGTTAATTAACATGTCACTAAATTGTTTAAATAGTGTGAGTTGGCAAGAAACAAAGCAAAAAAGTTGAGTTCAAATACCCAGAGGTCATGCTAATAGTGCCTTGTTAGGCCACACCTTGAGCACTGAGTATCGTTCTGGTTACCACAACATAAGGGAGTCGTGCAGGTCCTAGAGGTGATCCCGGTAAAATGGTAAAAGCAACAAAGCTGATCTCCAGCATCAGTTGGAAGAACTATGCAGAATCACACATTAGCTATGGCTCTTCTTCCTCAAAAAGATGTATTAGAGAGGACCTTATAGAAATACATCGACTACTTAAAAGAATAGATAAAGCAAACCAAAACAATACTTTCCGATATGCCAGGCCAGCAGGACAAGATGGCACAAGTTCAGGTTTGGGAAGGGAAAATTTAAATCAGGTGTTAGGAAGTATTTCTTCACACAAAGGGCGATCAACAAGTTGTCAGGAAGAATTACTGAAGTGAGGGTATTGGACTATATTTTAAAAATAACTAAATGCTGTAATGGAGAGATGGTAGAGTTGGTACTCTGGAAGGATGAGATCAATAAGCTGAAGGGCCTTCTTCATTTAAATCGATCTTGTGATCTTGTCTAAGTGGTTATCTCACCACAATGTTGCTGATGCTTAAGAAAAGCTTCCTCCTCTTTGCACTCTATTTTGGACCCACACGCAATGCAGCATTGCCATCTTGGCAGGACGGTAAGTGATATGTTTTCAAACCTTTCCAAATGCTATTTTGCACCTGATTGGCAGGAAAAGCATGAAAAAAACAGTTTGTATTTACATAGTGCCTTTAACGTTAAAAAGTCCCAAGGCACTTCAAGCGGCATAAGAGAAAAAGAACATCAAGCCGAAGAAGCTGGGATTAAAAACGTGGTCAATGATGTGAGTTTTAAGGAGGGTCTTAAAGGCAGAGAGGGAGGTGGAGAGGCGGAGAATTTAAGGGAGAGAATTCCAGAGCATGGGGCCTAGGTAGTTGATGGCATGGCCAATAATGGTGATGTGAAGGAAGGGGGAATGCAAAAAAGAGTGGAATCAAAGGAACAGGGAGACTATAGGTGGGGGTTGTAGGGCTGAAAGAGATTACAGAGATTGTGAGGGGAAAAGTAATGCCATGTAGGGTGTTTAACACAAGGATGAGGATTTTAAATTTTAGGTGTTGGGGGACCAAGAGCAAATTTAGATCAACAAGGACAGGGACAATGGACGAATGAGGCGTGATGCAGGATAGGATATGCGCAGCAGAGTTTTGGATGAGTTGAAGTTTACAGAGGGAGGAGGATGGGAGGCTGGCTAGGAGAGCATTAGTGTAATTGAGACTGCAGGTGGCAAAGGCATGATGTGGGTTTCAACAGCAGTGGAATAAGGCAAGGGTGGAGGCGGGCAATATTATAGAGGCGAAAGTAAGCAGTCTTTGTGATAGAGAGGATATGGAGTCAGTAAACTCAGCTCAGGGTCAAACAGGATGCGAAGTTGCAAACAAGCTGGTTCAGCCTGAGATAATGGCCAGGCAGGAGAATAAAGTTTATGGCAAGGGAAGGGAGTTTGTGCCAAGTACCAAAGACAATGGCTTCAGTCTTCTCAGTGTTTAGCTGGAGCTAAACCTCGGGAGCCTACTGTCAACAAGGGCAGACGTCGATGACGAAGTCCAACACCGCCTTCAGTGTGCCAGTGCAGCCTTCGGTCGCCTGAGGAAGAGAGTTTTTGAAGACCAGGACCTCAGACCCGACACTAAGCTCATGGTCTACAGAGCAGTAGTGATACCTGCCCTCCTGTATGCCTCAGAGACATGGACCATGTACAGCAGGCACCTCAAAGCACTGGAGAGGTGCCACCAACGCTGCCTCCGCAAGATCCTGCAAATCCATTGGCAGGATAGGTGCACCAACGTCAGTGTTCTCGCTCAGGCCAACATCCCCAGCATCGAAGCTTTGACCACGCTTGATCAGCTCCGATGGACGAATCACATCGTCCGCATGCCCGATACGAGACTCCCAAAACAAGCGCTCTACTCAGAGCTCCGACACGGCAAGAGAGCCCCAGGTGGGCAGAGGAAACGCTTCAAGGACACCCTCAAAGCCTCCTTGAAAAAGTGCAACATCCCCGCTGACACCTGGGAATCCCTGGCCCAGAACCGCACGAAGTGGAGGAGAAGCATCCGGGAAGGCGCCGAATACCTCGAGTCTCTTCGCCGGGAGCAAGCGGAAGCCAAGCACAAGCAGCACAAGGAGCGCACGTCAACCCAAGCACCCCGCCTACCCGCCCCTTCAACCACCGTCTGCCCCACCTGTGACAGAGACTGTAGGTCCCGCATTGGACTCATCAGTCACCTGAGAACTAATTTTTAATGTGGAAGCAAGTCATCCTCGGTTCCGAGGGACTGCCTAAGAAGAAGAAGAAGAAGAAGCTGGAGAAAATTATGGTTCATCCAAGATTGGATGGTGGACAAGAAATCTGATAGCACAGTGGCAGTAGAAGGATTGAGAGAGGAGATGGAGTGGTAGAGCTGGGTGTAATCAGCACACATGTGGAAGGTGACATCATGTCTGCCGATGATATTGTCAGAGGACAGCATGTAGATGAGGAAGAGAAGCGAGCCTAGCATGGAGGTTAGAGGGATTCCAGAAGTGACAGTGTAAGGATGGGAAGAAAAGCCATTTCTAGAGATGCTGTGGCTATGATCGAAGAGCTAGAATGTAAACAAACGAGGGCAGTTCCACCAAGCTAGTGAACGAAAAAGAGGTGGTGGAGGTGGGTGGTGTGGTTGACTGTGTCAAAGACTGCAGAGAGAACGAGTAAGTAACTCTGGTCGCAGTCACTGAAATTGTCATTCATGCATTTGGTTAGGGCCATTTTGGTGCTGTGGGAGGAGCAGAAACCTGATTGAAAGGATTGAAACAGGAAGCTATGGGAGAGAGGAGTATGGAGCTGGGAGGTGACAACATATTCAAGCACCTTGGAGAGGAAAAGGAAGTTTGAGATAAGGCAGAAGCTAGCAAGAACAGGGGATTGAAGGTGTTTTTTGAGGATGGGGGTGATGACGGTGAATTTGAAAGGGAGGGGGCAGTGCTTAAAGAAAAAGAACAATTTACAATTTCAGCTAGCATGGGGGGACAGGAAGGGAATTTGGGTCATCAGGAGTTTAATGGAAATGGGGTCATGAGGATAGGATGTAGGTATCATCGATGAAATTAGCCTCAAAATTGCATTGGCAGAGCTGTGGGGACAAAACTAAAGAAAGGGTGGGCTTCAGGGCTAGCATAGGAGGACTGGGGAGTGGTTTGGCTTGCTTGACAAGGGGAAGGGCAAAAGGAACAGAGGCAGCTGAACAGATGGTCACATGTCACTCCGCTATTTAAGAAAGGTGAGAGAGGGAAACCAGGGACTTTTATGTCCCTTTGTTCTGGACTCCCCCACCAGAGGAAATAATTTCTATCTACCCTATCAGTTCCCCTTAATATCTTGAAAACTTCGATCAAATCACCCCTTAACCTTCTAAATTCCAGGGAATGCAACCCTAGTTTGTGTAACCTCTCCTCGTAATTTAACCCTTCTTGGAGTCCAGGTATCGTTCTGGTAAATCTATGCTGCATTCCCTCTAAGGCCAGTATATCCTTCTAAGGTGTGGTGCCCAGAACTGAACACAGTACTCCATGTGTGGTCTAACTAGGGCTTTGTATAACTGCAGCATAACTTCTTGTATTCTAGTTCTCTAGATATAAAGGCCAGCATTCCATTAGCCTTCTTGATTATTTTCTGTACCTGTCCATGACATTTTAATGATCTATGTACCTGGACCCCTAAGTCTCTTTGGACCTCCATTGTTTCTAACTTTTCACCATTTAGAAAGTATTCTGATCTATCCTTTTTAGTTCCAAAGTTGATGACCTCACACTTGCCTATATTGAAATCCATTTACCACAGTTTTGCCCATTAATATCTCTTTGTAATTTTATGCTTCCATGTACACTGCTTACAACGTCACCTATCTTTCTATCATCGGCAAACTTGGATACGTGGCTCTCTATCCCATCATCTAAGTTGTTAATAAAGATGGTGAATAGTTGAGGCCCTAACACAGATCCCTGTGGGACACCGCTAGTCATATCGTTTGAATTAGAGTACCGGCACGATTCTGTCATACAAGCTAAGCTTGCTGCTACTCAAGCTCAGACTGCTGCCACCTTGGCTGTGTTTACCAGTGTGGAAAGGGGCTTGCAGGGTCTCACAGCAGTCCAGCAATCTCTCCTCCAACAGATTACTAGGATTGCTGAGGCGCCGCCACAGGGAAGTGCCTGTGGCTCCGTGGAACACGAAGCTGCTGTCCTCTCTCAGGATGACAGCATTTGTACTCCCACCCCTGCCACTCTACCAGTGCCCTTCCTGTGGCCTGTCAGCCAGCCAGCCCAGACTGCTGCTGCCCATGTTGAGGTGGTGCAGTCTACAGCCGGGCCTACTAGGCCCAGAGCTGCTCGAGGTCGTCCTGCAAGGCCTTCTGCGGTCTCGGCCACTGAAAGTCAGCAGCCTTCCACCAGCCATGTTGCAGCCACTGGGGTAGCACTTTTTTTTTTATTCGTTTATGGGATCAGGGCATCGCTGGCAATGCCAGCATTTATTGCCTATCCCTAGTTGCCCTTGAGAAGGTGGTGGTGAGCCGCCTTCTTGAACCGCTGCAGTCCGTGTGGTGATGGTACCCCCACAGTGCTGTTAGGTAGGGAGTTCCAGAATTTTGACCCAGCGATGATGAAGGGTCGGCGATATACTTCTAAGTCAGGATGGTGTGTGACTTGGAGGGGAACTTGGAGGTGGTGGTGTTCCCATGCGCCTGCTGCCCTTGTCCTTCTAGGTGGAAGAGGTCGCGGGTTTGGGAGGTGCTGCCGAAGAAGCCTTGGCGAGTTGCTGCAGTGCATCTTGTAGATGGTACACACTGCAGCCACGGTGAGCCGGTGATGGAGGGAGTGAATGTTTAAGGTGGTGGATGGGGTGCCAATCAAGCTGGCTGCTTTGTCCTGGATGGTGTCGAGCTTCTTGAGTGTTGTTGGAGCTGCACTCATCCAGGCAAGTGGAGAGTATTCCATCACACTCCTTACTTGTGCCTTGTAGATGGTGGAAAGGCTTTGGGGAGTCAGGAGGTGAGACAGTTGCCGCAGAATACCTAGCCTCTGACCTGCTCTTGTTGCCACAGTATTTATGTGGCTGGTCCAGTTAAGTTTCTGGTTAATGGTGACCCCCAGGATGTTGATAGTGGGGGATTCGGCGATGGTAATGCCATTGAATGTCAAGGGGAGGTGGTTAGACCTCGCTTGTTGGAGATAGTAATTGCCTGACACTTCTGTGGCGCGAATGTTACCTGCCACTTATCAGCCCAAGCCTGAACGTTGTCCAGGTCTTGTTGCATGCTGGCATGGACTGCTTCATTATCTGTGGAGTTGTGAATGGCGCTGAACACTGTGCAGTCATCAGCGAAAATCCCCATTTCTGACCTTATGTTGGAGGGAGGGTCATTGATGAAGCATTTGAAGATGGTTGGGCCTAGGACACTGCCCTGAGGAACTCCTGCAGCGATGGCCTGGGGCTGTGATGATTGACCTTCAACCACCACAACCATCTTCCTTTGTGCTAGTTATGACTCCAGCCAGTGGAGCGTTTTCAACCTGATTCCCATTGACTTCAGTTTTACTCGGGCTCCTTGATGCCAGACTCTGTCAAATGCTGCCTTGATGTCAAGGGCAGTCACTCTCACCTCACCCCTGGAATTCAGCTCCTTTGTCCATGTTTGGACCAAGGCTGTAATGAGGTCTGGAGCTGAGTGGTCTTGGCGGAACCCAAACTGGGCATCAGTGAGCAGGTTATTGGTGAGTAAGTGCTGCTTGATAGCACTGTCGATGACACCACCTATCACTTTGCTGATGATTAAGAGTAGACTGATGGAGCGGTAATTGGCCGGGTTGGATTTGTCCTGCTTTTTGTGGACAGGACATACCTGGGCAGTTTTCCACATTGTCGGATAGATGCCAGTGTTGTAGCTGTACTGGAACAGCTTGGCTAGAGGCGCGGCTAGTTCTGGAGCACAAACCTTCAGCACGATAGCCAGGATGTTGTCGGGGCCCATAGCCTTTGCTGTATCCAGTGCGCTCAGCTGTTTCTTGATATCACGTGGAGTGAATCGAATTGGCTGAAGACTGGCTTCTGTGATGGTGGGGACCTCGGGAGTAGGCCGATATGGAGCATCCACTCGGCACTTCTGGCTGAAGATGGTTGCAAACGCTTCAGCCTTGTCTTTTGCACTCACGTGCTGGGCTCCACCATCATTGAGGATGGGGATATTCTTGGAGCCTCCTCCTCCCGTTAGTTGTTTAATGGTCCACCACCATTCACGACTGGATGTGGCAGGACTGCAGAGCTTTGATCTGATCCGATCACTTTGTAGGAGCAGTAGGATAGGTAAAAGCACACGAAAAACAAGCACTAAGGGAATGCATAAGGCTGATTTGTTGACTTTGTTATGTAGTTTTGGAATTAATCATATATAAATTATGTTTGAATGTTTGTTTTGTGGTGGTTTTCATTTCAGCATTGTGGCCAAGTGGACGCTGTGATGTTCCATGACACAGGGATGGTAAGGCGGGAAAGTGTTGAGCAACAGGGAACTGGGGTTTCATTCAGGGGAAGTGGAGTCTGATGATGCGCTCACGGAAACCCATCCGCAACATGGATTTGCAGACTGCCTCCTCCCTTCCTCCTCCTCCTCTTTCGCTTCCGCCTCCTCCTCATCCTCCTCCTCCTCCTGAGGTGGTCGCGGAACCCGTGGTGGCAAGGGCTGCACCCTCATGATGGCCAAGTTGTGGAGGATGCAGCAGACCACCACAAATTGGGACACCTGCTCTGGCGAGTACTGGAGGGCTCCTCCCGAGCGGTCAAGGCAGCGGAACCATTGCTTGAGCACCCCGATGGTTTACTCAATGACGTTCCTCGTGGCAGCATGGCTGTCTTTATATGAGTGTTGGCCACGAGTGGTGGGGTTGCGGAGGGGAGTCATCAGACAGGTGTAGAGCGGATAGTCCTTGTCACCTAGCAGCCACCCTCAGGTTCGACGTGGTGGCTAGAAAATTGCTGGCACAGCAGACTGGCTCATGATGAAGGTATCATGACTGCTGCCAGGATATCGGGCATTCACCATCATGATATGCTGGGCGTGGTCGCACACCAACTGCACATTAAGTGAATGCCTGTTAGGGAACATCTCACCATTGATATGCGGCACCCACAAAGCCACATGTATGTAGTCAATGGCACCCTCCACCATGGGGAAGCCCGATATCCTGGCAAAGCCATATGCGCGCTCCTCCTGTTTCTCTCTGTTTAGAGAGAAGACAATGAAGTCCCTTCTTCTGGAGTAGAGAGCCTCTGTGACCTCCCAGATGCAGCGATGGATGGCGAACTGCGAGATGTTAGCTATGTTGCCTGTTCCAGCCTGGAAGGATCCGCTGGCGAAAAAATTCAGGACCACGGTCACCTTGAGGGCCACTAGCAGCGCCGTCGTCGCCCTGCTCTGAGGCTGCAGGTCTGGTTCCAAAATGTGGGAGAGTTCTGTGACCACCTCCCTGGTGAAGCGGAGCTGCCGAACACACTGCTCCTGGCTTAGGTGCAGGTAGGAGAAGTGCTCCCTGAAAACCCTAGGTGGGTAAGGCCTCCTGCTGAGAGCCCTCCTCCCCCTCCCCCTCCACCCTCTGTGAACAGCTTGTCTTTTTTGCTGCCTCAGCTCCATCTCCCAGTCATGCTGCAGCACGAGGGGGACTGCAACTGGAAGCAAGTGGTTTAGTCAGAGGCCCTGCAGTAGCAGCCAACGTCTTCCCAACGTCGAGCAGCACTCCCTGGACACTTTAACAACTTTTTAAATGTCTTCCAGCAACCCAGTAATCATACAAACTCTGCAAGAGCCAGTACAAGAGAAATAATCAACTTACCTGCAAATTGGATGTTTCCCTTTAAATGGCGCTGTTGGGAGTGTCCCTCGTGCAGTTGAACACACGTTCAACTGTGAGTGTTTAGGAGAGGGCATTGATTGGAGTGGCGACATTGAAAATGACATGTCCTGCGTCAAATCAGCACTACACGCTGACTGACGTCATGATCTGCGTACTCTGTATACTGCTGCGCACGCACACACCTCCTGCGCTATCATCCTCACCAAGATGGCGAACAGCGCGGGCAGCACAGGAAGTGAGGCGGAAGCCTCTTTTTTTTAAAAAGGCCTTAACTACCTGCGCTAAGGTGCCGAATTTCGCGGCCGAAGTGTTATGATGGGTTTTAGCTAAGTATTAAATATGTTTAGAAAGAGCAGAGATTATATTTTACTTCAATCAATTGTTTTGAACTCATGAATTTAAATACAGTCACCTACGGCATTACTTTTCAGTCTAGCGACTGCAGCAAAAAACTATCATAATTCCAGAAAATTCGCAATCGCCATTGACATGACTGGGGGGCATAGTTATGATAATCAACTTTCCACAGATTCGGCGAAGATATTGGCGGAGCAGCACAAAAGTCCCAAGAAATTATGGAGTAATAATGGAGTAACTCACTGATGCAATCATTTCCTGGGACTTTTGCGCTGGAAAACTAAGCTAATGCCGCAGATGCACCATTACAATAGCGTAAGTCTCCAAGAAATTCTGGGCCATTATTTCCAACAATGCACCTTTACTAACAAATTTCCAGTTTATACAACACCAGTATATACTGTTGCACTTTTTCATCCCTTAGGTTACCATCTGTTAGGGAAGCCTCTACTGACTGTAACTAATGGCAATGCCTCCCTGTAGCTTCACATGGCTGGTGTAGTATAATTTGAAATCCAAAACATGAACCACTCCTGAAGTAAACAGGTTTATAATGGTGCCAATTAGTTATGATTTTACCTTTTGTCTCACACTGTAATGCTCACCACGTCATCTGTCGGCTGTTATCCCTGCTTGATATCTGGTATCAACTGTTTTGTGATTGCTACTTGCTGGGGTTTCATCAGTTTACAGTTGGGAGAAAAACAGGAACATATCAGTTGTCCATGTAATACTCTCTCTCTACCTATTTTACGCTTAGCTAAAAAGATTGAAAGATCAGAATTGGGCTTTTTGGTTACTATTTATGTGATTGGCTCCCACCTATCCTGTAAAGTAGACTTTTCCTTGCTCCTTTTATTCCTGACCAGGACCCGATTGCTGGTTGCAATGGATTACGTCAGACTTTCGAGTAAAACTACAGCTTTTGGTCCCCTGATGCTTTTCCACTCATTCGGTCATTTAAAAAAAAAAAATTTGGTCTTGGGAAGTGGGCATGCTGGCAAAGCCACACTTATTGATTCCTGCATTTATTTATTTATTGGTCAGCTATTTCAGCAACAGGGAACAGTTGTCATGAAGCATATGGTGATTAATGAACTTATTTATTTAGTGGGGGAAGCAATGGCAAACATGACTTATTAATTTAACATCTGAGGGAGTAGGGCGGTATGTTGTTTTATTTAGATGGGGAATTGATTTATTTACTAGTCCATCTCCTAGGGGAGGGGAAGAGAGGGTATGGAGAAGAGGAAGGGAGAGAAGGAGACAGAAGGTAGGGGACAGGAGGAGGAAGCTTCCACGAATTGGATCCAGGGCCAGAAGAGGCCATGCTAAGTAAAATTTAACATTTTTTAAAGGTTTCCTTGTGGGCCAGGAGGAGCATGAGTGATCCTGTGGGCCCCACAGGCAATCCTTGGGCCACCCATGCCTGGGCTTCCCCTCCCATGACCGCGATCACCTCAGACACCACCCCCGCCCCCCCACCGCATCACTCACCTTGCCGGGACCATTTCCTTGCCATGTTATTTCCTGCACCCGCCCGCCGATTATCACATTATTCCTGCCAGCTTCATGTAGATTAAAAAATTTAAATGAGGCCTGGGAATTCAAATGGCCTGGGCCTCATGCTGGTGCAGCCATCCAAGCTGCTCACCACCCCTTCCCCCATGCTACAATCGAGGCCTGAATTAAAACTAGCGCAGACGAATAAACCCTTAAAGTAGGACCTATTCACCACTACCTATCACAAAATTAGACCTACACCTCCATGTAAATTTTGTTGATGTTGTCTCTTAGGGGAGACACTTGTTTGTGTCTCTGTGGAGATAGGTTTACTTGGACTTAAGTTTCTACTGGCCTATCATAAAATAGGACCTATGAGTGGAATAGATATGCTTGTCTCCATGGAACTTCTCTACTTTAGAAGCCATTTGGTATTCATAAGCCTATTCCATTAACGTACCAAAATTAACTTAGCTCAATTGGTAGCTTTCTTGCCTTTGAGTCAGAAGGTTGTGGGTTCAAGCCTCATTTCAGGAATTTAGATTCCAATCTAGACAGACACTTCAGTATAGAACTGCGGTAATGAGGCACTCTCAGATGTGCCGTCCTTTGGATGAGATGATAAACCAAGGCCCCTTGTGAACAGCAAAGAACTCAGGAGATGGGGAGCACCATCATCACAAGGCCTGCAGTGGTTCAAGAAGAAGGACCACCAACACCTTCTCAGGGAAACTAGGGAAAGGCAATAAATGTGGCTTTGGCAGCATTGCCCACATTCCAAGAAAAACTTGACACATCACCAGAACCCAGTATGCGCCCTTCCCATTGATAACAACTCTTTACAATTTCAATTAACTTCCAATCCAACCTGATATTTGCTCAATGACACCATTATGACAGTGTTTTCTATTAGCTGTTAATGTGGAACTTTATCAAAAATTTACTGGAAATCTATGTAGGCAATATCCAATAGACTTCCTTTGCCCACTGTTTCAGTCTATTCAGAAAACATAATCAAGTTACCTGTGTGGCTTAGTGGTAACTCTCTCGCCTCTAACTCAGAAGGAGTGCTGCACTGTCGGAGGTGCTGTCTTTCGGATGAGACCTTAAACCGAGGTCATGTCTGTCCTCTCAGGTGAATGTAAAGATCCTATGACACTATTCGAAGAAGAGCAGGTGAGTTCTCCCTGGTGTCCTGGCCAATATTTATCCCTCAACCAACATCACTAAAACCGATTATCAGGTTATTATTTCATTGCTGTTTGTGGGACGTTGCTGTGCGCAAATTGGCTGCCACATTTCCTACTATACCACAATGACTACACTTCAAAAGTACTTAATTAGTTGTAAAGCACTTTGGGACATCCTGAGGTTGTGAATGGCACTTTATAAATGCAAGTCTTTCTTTCTCTTTTCTTTCTGTGCATCCTAAAGTATCCCCAATATGTGCAGTGGTCTCTAGGGCTACCCTATTGCTGGTGGGACTCTTACCCATATATGCCAATATGTACTTACAGTAACAGTTATTCCTGTAGGTGGCACTGTTAGGAGAGTTTACAATGTTTGTAAGTGCCATGCCTCTGCATTGCTTCGTACTAATGTGATTATATATGTGCCAAGCTCCCAAGCACTTGACCTAATCCAGGCCTACCTTTTAAGCAGAACAGCTCCAGGTAGTGCTAAAAGAAGAAGTGAAGCAGCCAAATCAATTAAAAATTGGGTAGTGCCCCGAAAAAGTTAGCGCCCCCGCGGTGGATTTTCCCAGGTAGCGCCCCGAGAGGGAGGAGAGGCACTACTGGAAGCGCCCCGCGTTCCTCTTGGGGCGCTGCGAGCCAACATCGCACCGCGGTACTGCAGGCCTTCCTTCCCTTATTAAAGGGGAGGGGCCTGGCGCAGTGTGTCCCGGCGCCCAGCTGGGCCACCAGGGATCGGGAGTGCCGGCTAACGAGCCCGGCACACAAGAGGAGTGCCGGACTCACGGAGAGCAGCCGGCACCCTGTGGGGGGCTTCACGGGGGCTGGGGACAGCAACGGGGGCAGGTGCTGGCAGGCGGCCAGCAACAAAAATGGCCGCCCGCCACCTCCCCTTTAACTAGCGCCGTCCCGGCTGCATGTAGGCCCCCCTGTCCCCAGCGGACATAGCATCCGGCAGTAAGTCGGGGGGCGCCACCTAATATTACAGCCGGGGCGCGAGCGAGGCGCTGCACACGGCGATGACGTCATCGCCGGTGGCGCAAACGATTAGCACCACCACTAACCTCCCGCTGAATTTCGCAGGAGGTGTTAGCGGCGCCGCACCCAGGCGCTAGTTGATTTACGCCCCGTTAGCGCCCTCTTAGGGGGCTAACAGGAGGCGCAAATCAACCGAATTTAGCCCCCTTGATGTTTTGGCTTCAATGGGAGTCGTTAAAGAATTTTTTAAACTGTAATTTATGGCCTGGCATGCCTTTCCTCGCAGCCTCAGTTATATCCTTCCTTGGCATGCTCTGAGGCCTCTCATTGTGAATTGGTCCAAATAGTTCCCTTCTGTCAGCCTAGAAAAACTTTCCCTTTTCCCACGAAATTCAGTGGCCTATGCTGCCTCACTCTTTACTGATCCATATTTCACTCACACAACTTAGCCTAACGACTCCGTTTTAAATGGGCGACCCCTTATCCTGAAACTGTGCCCCCTAGTTCTAGATTCCCCCACGAGGGGAAACATGCTCCCTGCATCTACCCTGTCAAGCCCCCTCAGAATCTTATATGTTTCAATAAGATCATCTCTCATTCTTCTAAACACCAATGAGTATAAGCCCAACCTTTATTCATAAGACAACCCCTTCATCTCAGGAATTAACCTCGTGAACCTTCTCTGAACTGCCTCCAGTGCAAGTATATCCCTCCTTAAATAAGGAGACCAAAACTGCACACACTACTCCAGGTGTGGTCTCACCAGCGCCCTGTACAGTTGTAGTAAGACTTCCCTACTTTTATACTCCATCCCCCTTGCAATAAAGGCCAACATTCCATTTGCCTTCCTAATTACTTGCTGTACCCGTATGTTACCTTTTTGTGTTTCATGTACGAGGACTCCCAGATCCCTGTGTACCTCAGCATTTTGTAGTCTCTCTCCATTTAAATAATAATTTGCTTTTTTATTTTCCCTACCAAAGTGGATAACCTCACATTTTCCCACATTATACTCCATCTGCCAAATTTTTGCACACTCACTTAGCCTATCTATATCCCTTTGCAGCCTCTTTGTGTCCTCCTCACAACTTGCTTTCCCACCTATCTTTGTATCATCAGCAAATTTGTTCTACAGTACACACGGTCCCTTCATCCAAGTCATTAATATAGATTGTAAATAGTTGAGGCCCCAGCACTGATCCCTGTGGCACCCCATTAGTTACAGTTTGCCAACCTGAAAATGACCCATTTATCCCGACTCTTTGTTTCCTGTTAGTTAGCCAATCCTCTATCTGTGCTAATATATTACCCCCATCACCGTGAGCTCTTATCTTGTGCAGTAACCTTTTATGTGGCACCCCATCGAATGCCTTCTGGAAATCCAAATGCACTGCATCTACTGGTTCCCCTTTATCCACCCTGCTTGTTACATCCTCAAAGAACTTTAGTTAATTTGTCAAACACAATTTCCCTTTCATAAAACCATGTTGACTCTGCTTGATTGTATTATGATTTTCTAAATGTCCTGCTATTACTTCCTCTCAAAGCACTCACACTTCTCCCCCGCGTCTGCACTTTACGATGGAGGTGATCACAGAACTCTGCTGCCTCTTGCAACCAGACCTGTAGCCTCACACTAGGGCAAGGACAGCACTGCCAGTGGCTGTGAAGGTGACTGTGGCCCTGAATTTCTTCGCATCAGGATCCTTCC
Source organism: Squalus acanthias (assembly GCA_030390025.1). Lineage (NCBI taxonomy): Eukaryota > Metazoa > Chordata > Chondrichthyes > Squaliformes > Squalidae > Squalus > Squalus acanthias. The sequence continues at coordinate 38,291,991 of CM059427.1, forward strand.
AGGCTGGAGCAGGCGATATCTTTAACATCTCCCAGTTTGCTGTACACTGCTGCATAAAAGAGGTGACAGAAGCTCTTTATGCCAGGAGAGGGGATTTCATTGTCTTCTCTCTGAACAAAGAGAAGCAGGCGGAGCATACACATGGCTTTGCCAGGTTAGCGGACTTCTCCATGGTGCAGGGCGCCATCGACTGCAACGTACGTGGCTTTGTGGGCACCGTATCTAATGCTGAGCTGTACCGCAACCGCAAAGGTTACCAGTTGCTGAATGTGCAATTGGTGTGCGACCATGCTCAGCACATCATGATGGTGAATGCCCGGTATACTGGCAGCAGTCATGATGCTTTTATTCTGTGCCAGTCCGGTGTTCCCTCAGTCTTTGAGCCACGAAGTCAAACCAGAATCTGGCTACTGGGCGACAAGGGCTCTCCGCTGACCACCTGGCTCATGGCTCTGCTCCACAACTGAACCACACGTGGGCAGCATGCAGACAATAAGAGCCATGCTGCTACACGGAATCTGATAGCGCAGACCATTGGCGTCCTTAAACAACGCTTCTGCTGCCTGGAGCCCTGCAGTACACAGCAGAACATGTCTCAAGATTCATCATGGTCTGCTGCATGCTCCACAACCTCACCATCATGAGGGCACAGCCCTTGCCACGAGGCATACAGCGAGCAGCTAAGGAGGAGGAGGAAGAGGAGGAAGCGGAAGAGGAGGAAGCGGAAGGGAGGAGGCAACCCAGACAGCTCCTTTCTGCACGGGCTGTCCATGATCGACTCATCCAACTGCAGTATGAGTGAATAAAACCCCAATTCACCAATCAACAATAGTCCCACACTTTAAATTCCCTCTGTTACTGACTATCACAGCGTCCTCTTGGCTACTATGCTGAAATAAAAGCCACCACAAAAGAAACATTCCAATCCAACTTTATCCATCAATCCATCCAATATAACCTAACAAAGTCAACTCGTAACCCTAGTACATTCTCTCAGTGCCTATCTTCAGTGTGCCTTTGCCTGTCCTAGTGCTTCTACGAAAGTGCTACCCCAGTGGCTGCAGCATGGCTGTTGAAGGTTGCCGACTTTCAGTTGGGGAGACTGCAGATGGCCTTGCAAGATGACCTCGAGCACCTCCGGACCTACAAGGCCCGGCTGCGGACTGCACCATCTCGGCATGGGCAGCAGCAGCCTGGGCTGGCTAGCTGACAGGCAACAGCAAGGGCACTGGCGGAGTGGCAGTGGCGGGAGGACGAATGCTGTGCAAGGACAGCAGGTTCATCCTCCATGGAGCCACTGCCACTCCCCCGGGGCGGTGCCTCAGCATTCCTAGCCATCTGTTGGAGGACAGATTGCTGGATTGCTGTGATACCCTGCAAGTCCCTTTGAACACTGGTAAACCCAGCCATAATGGCAGCAGTCTGAGCTTGTGTGACAGCAAGCAGAGATTGTATGACTTCAGCCTGAGCTTCTACTGCAGCACTCAGGTGGCTTGTGCTTGTGCTGCAATGGAAGCTGAGACATCAGCCATCAGACGCTGCATGATGGTTGAGTCCATAAGATCCAGGAATTTCATGCCCAGAGCACTCTGTTCACCTGAATCTAGAACAAGAACAAGGGCCCAAAAATTAGTGAGTGAGCCTTCGTGCGAGGGTAAGGCCTTCCCGCGATCTCTCACTGCGCGCTGGCTTTTTCAGTCCGAGCTCGCACGAACTTGATGTTCTGGACAGCAGCTGTGCAGGGCTTTCGTATCCCACAGGCGTAGTTAATTCGTGCGAGCTGTGGGATCACGTGACTCAGTTAGAGCCAATGGCAGCACACCATCTTTCATTCATAGCTTTCACAGCACGGCTGTGAAAGCTATGAATACTATACCCCCCCAAAAGAACAGCTAAACCTCAATTAAATTTTTTTTTAAACCATCACATTAATAAAATAAGTATAGTTAAATAAATTAACCATTTTAAACAAAAAATTAAATTTTTGAAAAAATTTAAAATCTTTTAAAAAATTATAAAAATAAACTTACCTGTCTTTAAAGTCTCTAAAAAAGATATACCTGTTAAAAAAAATTCAAAATAATACTTAATTAAGTACTTACCTTGTTAAAAGAGGGTCTTACACCTCCTTTCTTTATGTCTAAAATCTTCCATGCTTACCTGCGCGTCCAAAGCACTAAGTGCACTGCGTGCGCGCAGCCTGTAGCGCGCACGCGGTTCACCTAGGAACCGCCCCCTTTTGAATTCACCAAGTGCCGGTTTTCAGCGCATGCGCAGTGCATGCAGAAAACCGGCAATTGGAGACAGAATACGCGAGAGTACACAGTGCGTACTCTCGCGTAGCAGCACTAATTTTTGGGCCAAGATGTTTCTAAATATTGACCTCACCCAGCCAAACATGTCATGGTGCTTTACAGAGGGGAAGAGTAAATAAAACGAGCAAAGGGTTGACACCAAGGATTCAAAGTAAAACGCTTAAAATATTAACCCATGAGATAAATACCCTGTAACCATCTCAATACTCCGTGAAATGCTCTGGAAACATTGAATTCTCGCATAGTCATACTCGCAGAATCATAACTGTCAGTCAACATTCCCGACTCCTCCATCACCATCCATGGGTATGTCCAGTTCCACCGGCAGGACCGACCCACCAGAGGTGGGGACAGAGGGGTATACAGTCGGGTGCGAGAGATCCTGCGAGTCCTCAACATTGCCTAAGGACATAATGAAGTTTCATGGCTTCAAGTCAGACACGGGCAAGGTAACTTCCTGCTGATTAACACCTACCGCCCTCCCTCAGCTGATGAATCGAGGGTATGATGCGAGGGTACACCTATCAGGAAAGGATGAACAGGCAGGGTCTCTTTTTTTCTTGAAAAAAGAAGGCTGAGGGGTGACATCTATTAGGTCTTTAAAATTATGAAATGTTTTGATAGAGTAGATAACGAGAGAATGTTTCCACTTGTGGGAAAAGCATAACTAGTAGCCATCAATGTAAGATAGTCACCAAGAAATCCAATAAGGAATTCAGAAGAAACTTCTTTACCCAAAGAGTGGTGAGAATGTGGAACTCACTACAACAGGGAGTGGTTAAAGCGAATAGTATAGATGCATTTAAGGGGAGGCTGGAAAAGCATATGAGGGAGAAGGGAATAGAGGATTATGCTGATAGAGTTAGATGAGGAAAGACGGGAGGAGGCTCGAGTGGAGCATAAACTGCCCACCCCTTCTATGCTGCAAAGGATGGAGTCCAAGTTCTGCACAATGCCCTGTGCAAGGTTGGTGCCGGACTCCTCCATGCTCCTTGACATTGCACTCAGGCTTTCTGGCAGGCCTGCCAGTGCACTAAGCATTTCATTGTGCATACCCATCAGCTTTCTTCTGTAGGCCGCCCCATTGAAGTGCTCATCTGAGTCCTCTGCAGCAGAACTCGTGTGCGACCTCACCCTCCGGGCAGCTGGCGCCTGCATTACCCTTTCCCCCTGCCCTGGCTGTAGCCCACTCGTGCCCGGTGACTCATCACGTGCAGATCCTGCCTCTATACTACCCTCTAAACTCTGTGCAGTGCCAGTGGCTAAACTGGTGGTTGCAAGTGTCAGGTCGAGTGACGGTGTTTCTTCTTCTTCATCACTCTCCTCTCCCTCTTCTTCTACAACCACTAGCTGGGCAGGTTGGATTTCTTGGGTGTCTGAAATGAGAAAGGCACAAGGGTAGGATTGTGGTGAGGGGAGGGGGGAAAGCAAGAGGTGCATGCTTACACCAGGTGCAGATTGTAAATCAGAAGAGATTGTGGGATGAGGGGGAAGTAGGATGTGAGAAGGAGGATAACGTATAAGGATACCGGCATCTTGTGCTCTTTCAGCCCTGCCATTGGCCACGGGCTCAGCCCTGCCCCTCCCAAGAATGACCAGCACCATCTCCTCCAAGAGGGTGAGGTGATGCAGGCAAGCCTGTCCCCTGCCGGTTAGGTTCTGCTGACACCGGTTATGCGCCACCTTTTCCTGCAAGAGAAAAGGAAGTGTGTCAGTGAGTGTTTGGGTGATGGGGCTGTCATGATTGAATAGCTGGCAGTGTGTGCAAGCAGTTAAATGTGTGTGAAGCTTGCAGCAATGGTAAGTGTGTGAGGGTGACGTGAAGCTATGAATGTGAGGTATGAGTCATGTTTGGTAGAGATTGTGGGTAGGTGAATGATGGGGGTGTGGTGCATTGAGCAGTGTGTGAGGCTAATGGTGCAGATGGTGGGATATGGCATTTGAAGATGAATTCACTGACCTTGACTACTCGTGTGAGGTTGTTAAACTTCTTCCTGCACTGCATCCACGTCCTCGGGGCAACACTGCTGGCATTTACCATATTGGCTATCTGCTCCCAATGCACTTTTGTCTGTTGCCTGGAGGGCATCCTGGCCCCCTGTGGAAAGAGACCTCACTCCTCGAATTGGCCTCCTGCTTCACAGCCTCCAGTACTGCACCAGAGTACCTTGGTGCATGCTCTCACCTGTTGTGCCATCATGATTTGAGTTTTTGCACTATCTTCCTCTTGAATGATGATCTGCAGGCAGAATGCACCTCCCCTTTAAGAGGTGCAGAGTACCTTTAAGTAGTGCAGGCTAGCCCCATGCTGAGCGTTCACCCACTCAGCAGCGCATTCAGTGCTGGGCTGAATGCCACAATCATGCAAATGAGCAGGCAGCATGAAGTTTGCGTACTGCCTGCGGTCCTTTGAATAGGCGTGGGTTGCTAGCGCATCGCGATTCCCGCGCCCGTTTTTGGGGGCAAACCAGTTTCTAGGCCTAAAAACTTTATAGAATCATAGAAGTTTACAGCACAAAAGGAGGCCATTTGGTCCATTGTGTCTGAGCCAGCTCTTTTCTAGAGAAATCTATAACAAATCCCACGGCTTCATAGTTCTGTATCTTCCACTGCTTCAACTTTCCCTTAAGAGATGCAATGGTGTTTGCCTCATGAAGGTGCATCAACACGCCTTTGTTTGCATAAAGAGATTTCTCTTAACTTTTCTCCTCACTCAGTAATAATTTTAAATTGATGACCCCTTGTTACTGACTCCCCAAACACATGAATTCGTTTTTCTCTATCAATATACGTCATCATTTTAAAAAGCTTTATTACATTTCCTCTTGGCTTTCTCTGTCTTTAACTAAATTTCTACTTAAAAATGTTATTTCCCATTCATGTTTTTTATATATATGCCAGTCTGCGTTGATTTTATAATGTGCAAAATGTGTCACTATCAAATTAACGGCTTTGAAAGTATTCAATTTACAGGTTCCTAATTTCAAATCCTGTGATTGATATTGCACTGTAATGGCCCCAATTTTATTTTTACCCTCTCCAACTGTGTTTACAAGAAATTAAAAAGGAATGTTCTGCCTATCATATTCTGTATTAAAGAAAACATTGTTCCAAAGCCAAAGATCTAATATTATTTAAAAAGCACTTTCTTTTTCCGGTAATACAACAAAGTTTCATTATATATGTTGGCATCAGATACATCAGTGTGTGTAATGGCATCGTCCATCGTGTAAACCATATATTTAGGGCTGTCATCCATTTAGTTTCTGGCTGGACAGTCTGCTTTGCAAAAGTCTGGCTTTTTGTCCTGTTTTCATTCAGTGTAGTAGGAGTGTGTTCACTGACACAAGAAGATCCAAAATATGCCACAGGTATACAGCAGCCCCCAGTTCAGCACTGGGATCTGATCCTAGAGACAGAAGGAATTCATCCAACTCTTCTGGTCAGTTAGCAATAAAACTGTAAAAAGAGCATTAGTTGAAAAGACCATCGAAGAGTTTTGAGAACATCACCTTTCAGACATCATACTTGAAAACTTTCACACTTTTTGTAATATTACTTTTTACTTTTTAACAAACTGTACAAATTGAAAGAAAGAAAGTTCTTTACTGCTGTTGGCACTCTACAGTAAACAAATACCCTCTAATTGACCTGAGGAACTGCCCCATAACACCTCAGGATGTGCAATTAGACCTTGTGTCCTTAAAAAGGACAGACCAGATACAATGGCCCATATTTACTGGGGCCTACGGGCGCGTACGCAGTTCGTACGCACCCGTAAAGGCCCCGCAAGTTCCGGGTTTTCGCGTGCGAAGTGCATGCACAAAAACTTGGAACTTGCGATCTGTCAAGAATCTTCATGACAGGTCCAACGCATCCCCGGGAAAAGGGCATCCACGGGCGGAACTACTGCCCAGCGAATCCCCGTGAAATTTGTACGCCTGGTAAAAGCATAAGGCCTGCTTTTACCAGCGTAAGAGTTTAAATGAATATAAAAATACATTTGTTTCAATTATTTAAACAATAAAACACCTGTAAAATAAGTTAAGGTTATTTTTAGCCCCTTTAAAACATTTAAATTTATTTTTCAAAAAATAAAATTTTTGTTTTAAATGTTTAATTAAATTGCATTTTAACTCATTTTAAATATGTAATTTTTTTTATTTACTTGGTATGTAAATGTGTTTTTTTTATGTGATTCCCCATTCATGCTTTTGGGGATCCCCTTCTTTCATTGGTTGCGCCAGCCCACGTGATCCCAGGGGCGCTTGTGAACCACCTGCGTCCCTGGGATACGTAGGCCTCTACGCATGTCTACGCATTGAGGCCTAGGAGTACGAGTCTCCATGGATCCCGAGGCAGAAGGTAGGCGCGGATTTTATTTGCGGATCGGAGGCTTTTTCCCGCGGGTAGCCTCCGACCGCAAATTCAGGCCCATAGATGTGCGGGTTAGGTTGATTTGGCTATGATAAATTGACCCTTAGTGTTAGGGGGGATTAAATAAGTGGGGTTACGGGGATAGGGTGGGATATGTGTCGGTACAGGCTCGATGGGCCGAAATGGCCTCTATCTGCACTGTGGGGATTCTGTGATTCTGTGATAAAGTTGCACCTTACCAGCCAAATGATACATTGTGACTTACATGGTATAAATTTGCTCTCAGTATCTGCTCCAACGTACATAAACAATGCTGTTTAGTTACAACGGCATCTGTAGCTTCCTTTTGATGCAGCTGCTTCTTTATTTTTGCTTCATAACAATACTGGCAGGCTCACTTGGTGGCTAGGAGCTGGTTTGCACTAGTTATGCATAAACTGAACATGCTGTGATCTTTTGAACTTAAATAGCAACAAGCAGTGCTAGTATCCTAGGTGCTCTAATTATAGCCTGTGTACCAAGCAAATATCATTACATCTGGCAATTTCTTCTCTAGCCTGCTATGGCCTGGTATCTGCTTCTTTAGCTTTGTTGTCAGCATCTCCAATAAGATTATAAACATAGCGGCCTTTATGCTTTTCACCATTTTGGTGTTTGTTGTCCCTCCTGTTTCTGCATGCCATTCATACGTTAAGTGAACACTCTAATGTAAGATATATTCTGCTAATTTTCTTACCCCAGTCTCAAGGAAGAGTAATAGCAATAAGATGAATAACCAGTGGTGTTGCTGGAGGAAGGACACGGGGAACATTCACTATTCTTCTTGAAATAGTGTAATGGCATCTTCAACATCCACTTGACCCACTAGAATGGGGTAGACAGGGCCTTAGTTTCATGTCTCACTTGAAGCACAGAGTAAGATGTCCATCCAAACAGTTCTCTTTCATGGTTTGGCACTTTTCAATGCTGTGGAAGAGCTATGTTAGGCTTATGTCAGTCAGAATGTTGGCAAAACTAGGAAAGAATTATGTGGAGGCAACTATCTAGTCTACATTGACCTTGCTTAACACCTTGGTAAATGGCACTGCAGTTCGTAGCAATGTTCCCTCTTATTTTTTTTGGGTGAGAGCTGCGTGGCCCATTCTCAGTTTCGCGCGTGCGAAACCTAGCATTGAAAAAGCTGGCGGCCACGCAGCTTATAGGGAATGTTGGTTTGTAGGATATCCCTGTGTATTAATAGCTACCACCTTTGCCTGCATAATAGGTTATTCCATTTTAAAGTAAATAATTGTGTCTGAAGCACTTTGAGCTATTTCTGACAGGTGTGATAAGGCACTTTATAAATTAAGTGTTTGTTTCCTTTTCACAAGCTTAACTTGCATCAGGACTTTGCTGTCATTGAAGTGAGATGTGAAAGGCCCTTTTCAAGTCATGTAAAACTGTATGCAAGCTAAAGTTGGCATTAGCAGAATTCGTAGGTACTGAAATGAATCAATAATTGGGATAGAGCCCCTTGTATCTTCCAATCAACATCTTTGTGATCCCCTTTTGAGCTCTATTAATGATAATACCACACTTAGGCACAGTCATCCCACTGGTTTATCCATTGTTCAAACAGTGACTGCAGTGTACTAGGTCGCCAGGTGAATCTGAAAGAAAAAAAACATTTGTATAGTGCTTTATTCTAACTTTTAAGCATCTCTAAAGCACACATACAATTAATTGACTATTGTTATGTAGAGAAACATGGCAAGCATTTTACACATAGTAAGATTCCACAAACAGTAATGAAATGAATGGCAAGTTAATCTGCATTTAATGTTATTGAATCATGGAGAAACTATGGAATCAAAGATTGGCAGGTAAAACAGTTAATGAGCAATGGGAGGCCTTCAAAGAGGAGATCGATCGGGTACAGACTCGACACATTCCCACGAGGGGAAAGGAAGGGCATCCAAAGCTAGAGCTCCCTGGATGACTAAAGATATAGAGATTAAAATGAAACAGAAAAAGGAGGCTTATGATAAATGTCTGGTTCATAATTCAGTAGAGAACCAAGCGGAATACAAAAAGTACAGCTATTTTACAACCACAGGGAGACCATTATACAGGTTGTGGCCGGTTTCTTGGCAGAAGTCAGGATGCATTCATCCTGCGCCAGTCCTCTGTGCTGCCTTGATTCCAACCAGGCCATCAGGTTACCGGCTGGCAACTGAGCGATAAAGGCTATTCCCTTCAGACTTGGCTCATGACTCCTGTCAGGAACCCGGGCACAGGTGAAGAGGTGGCATCGTTCAGGAGGAGTTTTGCAGTACAGCCCTGAATGGGTATCCAGATTTGTGGTCGTCTGCTGCATGTTAAACAACATTGCTATCATGAGGGACCAGCCCTTAGCACCACCTGGGCAGCAAGAAGTGCAGTAGGAGCAGAAGGAGGAGGAGTATCATATAAATAGTAAAAGAGTAGTCAAAGGAAGGTTGGGGCTGATTAGGGACCAAAAAGGAAATCTTCTTGTGGAGGCAGAGGGCATGGCTGAGGTACCAAATGAGTACTTTGCATCTGTCTTCACTAAAGAGGATGCTGACAATGTCACAACAAAGGAGGAGATAGTAGAGAAATAACATAGGATAAAAATAGATTAAGTGGAGGTACTTAAAAGGTTAGCAGCACTCAAAGTAGAAAAGTCACGCGGTCCAGTTGGTATGCATTCTAGGTTGCTGAGGGAAGTAAGGGTAGAAATTGCTGAGGCTCTGGCCAAAATCGTCCAATTCTCCTTAGATATGGGAGTGCTGCCAGAGGACTGGAAGATTGCAAATGTTATGCCCCTGCTCAAAAAAGGGGAGAGGGATAAACCCGGCAACTACAGACCAATCAGCCTGGTGGTGGGGAACTTTTAGAGACAATAATCTGGGACAAAATTAATTGGCACTTGGAAAAATATGGGTTAATAAATGAAAGCCAGTACTGATTTGTTAAAGGCAAATCATGTCTGACTAACTTGATTGAGTTCTTTGATGAAGTAACAGAGAAGGTTGATGAGGGTAGTGTGGTTGATGTTGTGTATATGGACTTTCAAAAGGCGTTTGACAAAGTACTACATAATAGACTTGTTGGCAAAATTAAAGCTCATGTGATTAAAGGGACAGTGGCAGCATGGATACAAAATTGGCTAAGGAGCAGAAAGCAGAGAGTAGTGGGAGTGGTGAACGGTTGTTTTTCAGACTGGAGGGAAGTGTGCAGTGGTGGCCCCCAGGGGACAGTGTTGGGACCACTGCTCTTTTTGAACTATATTAATGACCTGGACTTGGGTATACAGGGCATAATTTCAGACACGAAACTTAGAAATGTGTAAACAATGAAGAGGATAGTAACAGACTTCAGGAGGACATAGACTGGTGTAATGGGCAGACACATGGCAGATTAAATTTAATGCAGAGAATTGTGAAATGAAGTGATTCATTTTTGTAGGAAGAATGAGGAGAAGCAATATAAATTAAATGTACAATTTTAAAGGGGGTGCAGGAACAGAGAGAATATATGTACACAATTCTTTGAAGGAGGCAGGACAAGTTGAGAAGGCTCTTAAAAAGGTACACGGGATCCTTGTCTTTATAAACAGAGGCATAGAGTACAAAAGCAAGGAAGTTATGCTAAACCTTTATAAAACATAACATAAGAACATAAGAAATAGGAGCAGGAGTAGGCCATTCGGCCCCTCAAGCCTGCTCCGCCATTCAATGAGATCATGGCTGATCTTCTGCCTCAACTCCATTCACCGGCCCTATCACTTGAGTATTGTGGCCAATTCTGGGTGCCACATGTTAGGAATGATATCCAGGCCTTAGAGGGAGTGCAGAAGAGATTTACTAGAATGGTATCAGGGAAGAAAGACTTCAGTTACCTGGAGGCACTAGAGAAACTGGGGTTGTTCTCCTTAGAGCAGAGAAGTTTAAGGGGAGATTTGATAGAGGTGTTCAAAATCATGAAGGGTTTTGATAGAGTAAATAAGGAGAAACTGTTTCCAGTGGCAGAAGAGTCAGTAACCAGAGGACACAGATTGAAGGTAATTGGACCAGAGGGGACATGAGGGAAAAAAATGTATGCAGGCAATTGTTATGATCTGGAATGCACTCCCTGAAAGCAGATTTAGTAATAACCTTCAAAAGAGAATTGTATAAATACCTGAAGGCGGAAAATTTGCAGGGCTATCTGGAAAGAGCAGTGGAGTGGGACTAATTACTGAAACATGGCTGAAAGAGGGGCAGGAATGGCAGCTCAACATTCCTGGTTATGGGGTGTTCAAATGAGATAGAGAGGGGGATAAAAAAGGAGGGGGGCTCGCAATATTGGTTAAAGAAACAATTACAGCTGTGAGGAGGGATGACATGTTAGAAGGATCATCAAATGAGGCCATATGTGTTGAACTGAAGAACAAAAAAGGGGCAATCACACTGCTGGGAGTGTACTATAGACCCCCAAATAGTCAGAGGGAGACAGAAGAGCAAATATGTAGGCAAATTTCTGAGAAGTGCAAAAACAATAACAATTAACTGGGATAGAATCAGTGTAAAAGGTATAGAAGATGCAGAATTCTTAAAATGCATTCAGAAGAACTTTTTTTTAGCCAGTACATAGCAAACCCAACAAGAGAGGGGGTGGTTCTGGATTTGGTTTTAGGGAATGAAGCTGAGCAGATGGAAGGGGTATCAGTGGGAGAGCATTTTCGTGGTAGTGATCATAATTCAATTAGATTTAGCATAGTTATGGAAAAGGACAAAGATAGACAAAGAGTAAAAGTTCTCAATTGGGGAAAGTTTGAGATGTGATTCAGCAAAAGTGGACTGGAAGCAGCTACTTGAAGGTACATCAGTGTCAGAGAAGTGGGAGGCATTCAAGGAGGAGATAGTGAGGGTTCAGAGTAAGTATGTTCCCTTAAAGAAAAAGGGTGGGACTCCAAAATCTAGAGCCCCCTGGATGTCAAGGAACATTGAGGTAGGATAAGGCAATCAAGGGAAGTTTATGCTAGATACCGAGAGCTAAATACTGCAGAAAGCCGAGAGGAGTATAGGAAGTGCAGGGGTGAAATTAAAAAGGAAATTAGGAAAGCAAAGCGAGGGCATGAAAAAATATTGGCAAGTAAAATCAAGGAAAACCCAAAGATGTTTTATAAATACATAAAGAGCAAGAGTATAACTAAAGAAAGAGTAGGGCCTATTAGAGACTAAAAAGGTAATCTGTGTGTTGAGGCAGAAGACGTGGGCATGGTTCTTAATGAATACTTTACATCTGTCTTCACAAAAGAGAGGGACGATGCAGACATTGTAGTTAAGGAGGACGAGTGTGAAATATTAGATGAGATAAACATAGTGAGAGAGGAAGTATTAATGGGTTTAGCATCTTTGAAAGTAGCTAAGTCGCCAGGCCTGGATTAAATTTATCCCAGGTTGTTAAGAGAAGCAAGGGAGAAAATAGCAGAGGTTCAGACCATCATTTTCCAATCCTCTCTGGCTACAGGTGTGGTGCTGGAGGACTGCTAACGTTGTACTGTTGTTTAAAAAGGGAGAAAGGGATAGACCGAGTAATTACAGGCCAGTCAGTCTAACCTCGGTGGTGGGCAAATTATTGGAAAAAATTCTGAAGGACAGTATTAATCATCATTTAGGAAGGCACGGATTAATCAAGGACAGTTAGCATGGATTTGTTAAGGGAAGATCATGTCTGACTAACTTGATTCAATTTTTTGAGGAGATAACAAGGAGGGTTGATGAGGGTAGTACATTTGATGTATTCTACATGGATTTGACATAATAACATAAGAAATAGGAGCAGGAATAGGCCATTTGGCCCCTCGAGCCTGCTCCACCATTCAATAAGATCATGGCTAATCTTGGGCTCAAAGCCACTTCCCCGCCTGCTCCCCATAACCCTTCACTCCCTTATCTTGCAAAAATTTGTCTATCTCCACCTTAAATGTATTTAATGACCCAGCCTCCACAGCTCTCTGGGGCAGAGAATTCCACAGATTTACGACCCTCTGAGAGAAGAAATTCCTCCTCATCTCAGTTCTAAAAGGGCGACCCTTTATTCTTAAACTGTCCCCACATTCTAGATTTCCCCACGAGGGGAAACATCCTCTCTGCATCTACCTTGTCGTGCCCCCTCAGTATCTTATATGTTTCAATAAGATCACCTCTCATTCTTCTAAATTCCAGTGAGTATAGGCCCAGCCTGCTCAACCTTTCCTCATAAGTCAATCCCCTCATCTCTGGAATTAACCTAGTAAATCGTCTCTGAACTGCCTCCAATGCAAGTATATCCTTCCTTAAATAAGGAGACCAAAACTGTACGCAGTACTCAAGGTGTGGTCTCACCAATACCCTGTACAGTTGTAGCAGGACTTCCCTGCTTTTATACTCCAACCCCTTTGAAATAAAGGCCAACATTCCATTTGCCTTTTTGATTACTTGCTGTACCTGCACGGCTTTTGACAAGGTCCCACATAGCAGACTGATCAGAAAAATAAAAGCCCATGGGATCCAAGGGAAAGTGTCAAGTTGGATCCAAAATTGGCTCAGTGGCAGGAAGCAAAGGGTAATGGTCAACGGATGTTTTTGTGACTGGAAGGCTGTTTCCAGTGGGGTTCCGCAGGGCTCAGTACTAGGTCCCTTGCTTTTTGTGGTATATATCAATGATTTACTCCTGCTCCTATTTCTTATGTTCTTATTTAGACTTCAATGTAGGGGGCATGATTAAGAAGTTTGCAGATGATACAAAAATTGGCCCTGTGGTTGATAGTGAGGAAGAAAGCGGTAGACTGCAGGAAGGTATCAATGGACTGGTCAGGTGGGCAGAAAAGTGGCAAATGGAATTCAATCCGGAGAAGTGTGAGGTAATGCATTTGGGGAGGGCTAACAAGGCAAGGGAATACACAATAAATGGTAGGATACTGAGACGTGTAGAGGAACAAAGGGACCTTGGTGTGCATGTCTACAGATCCCTGAATGTAACAGGACAGGTAGATAAGGTGACAATAGGTAGATAAGATGGTTAAGAAGGCATACGGGATACTTTCCTTTATTAGTCGAGGCATAGGATATAAGAGCCAGAAGGTTATGCTTGAACTATATAAAACACTAGTTAGGCCACAGCTAGAGTACTACGTACAGTTCTGGTCACCACATTACAGGAAAGATGTGATTGCACTAGAGAGGGTACAGAGGAGATTTATGAGGATGTTGCCAGGACTGGAGAATTTTAGCTATAAGGAAAGATTGGATAGGCTGGGGTTGTTTTCTTTGGAAGAGGAGGGTGAGGGGAGACTTGATTGAGGTGTATAAAATTGTCAGGGGCCTAGATAGAGTGGATAGGAAGGACCCATTTCCTTTAGCAGTGAGGTGAATAACCAGGAGGCATAGATTTAAAGTAATTGGTAGAAGAATTAGAGGGGAGTTGAGGAGAATATTTTTCACCCAGAGGGTGGTGGGGGTCTGGAACACACTGCATGAAAGGGTGCTAGAGGCAGAAACCCTCATCACATTTAAAATGTGCTTGTATGTGCACTTGAAGTGCCATAACCTACAGGGCTACGGACCAAGAACTGGAAAGTGGGATTAGGCTGGATAGCTCTTTTTCGGACAGACAGACATAATGGGCTGAATGGCCTCCTTCTGTACCATAAATTTCTATGATTCTATGAACTGTATAACTCTTTCAAAGAGCCGGCACAGGGAAGATGGGCCGAATAACCTCCTTCTATGCTGTATCATTCTATGATTCAATGAAATGTTAGCCAAGACACCAGGAAAGCTCCATGTTCTTCTTCAAACATTGTCTCCCAGCAGCATATTATCTATGAAAAGAGTCAGCAGTTCTTTTAGAACGCATGGAACAGACACTTTGAGACCATACCTTAACACCCAAAATAGCATGATAATTATCAATTTTGCCTCACTCCTCTTTCATTGCATCTCACATCTACCCTTTTATGGACTTTGGAGCCAGGGTACATAACCCAGACCCTGCACTCCCATAGTTTCTTTACGAGGCCGCATAAGCCTAAATCCGTAGCTCCAAAGCTGCACAAACTACATTGACCAAAGTCTCAAACCCTCCTGCAGCTTTGTCATTGTAATGGACGGATCATGCGTTTTAATCCGATTGGCCGCGAGAGAGCTCAATCATTAGTCATTGGCCAATTACAATGGAGATGGGGCGGTTTGTCCAATAAGCGCCGTCGGGAGGCGGGGACTGGGTGGCCTCCGAGTCCCTGTGCGTGTGGGTGACGGGAAGTGAGGCAGAGTAACGGGAAATCGCAGCCGCCGTTTAAATTTTAACAGTTTGGAGCCCCGGAGGTTGCGGATTGTAAATACCTTCAGCTCTCGGCCTTAGTGTAACGCAGCGTGCTTCGAGGTCATGGCCTACCCAGGATACGGCGGGGTGAGTAACTGGGTCGGCCAGGCGGGCGGTTGAAGGCGGCGGGTTGGCGCTGCTTGTTTGATTTGATGCTGGAGGCGGTGTATCGGGGCTCAGGTGTCGCCGAGTGGAGCCCGGGGCCCCGCCGCGCCGCCTCTTTCTCCCTGCGCTTGTGTTTCTCTGCCCCAGGCATGGCCGCGCTCGGCCCTTCCCGCCCCGCAGTCATTATTCTCGGCGTTTTTCCTGGTGACAAGTAGGTGTGTTCCCGAGGACCCCCTCCCACCCACCCATTGTTCACCATCGGGAGCAGGCCAGGCTCTTTCCGCTGCTGGCAGCAGCTGCAGGGGAGTTAAAATGCTGGCAGGAAGGAGGCTGAGCGACGTGTAAGGCCGGGAATGCCTTCTAATGAGGCCTCGGGGTTGGTTTTGGTTTCGCCTGGGTAGAAGCGACGCAAAGCAGTCGAAGTCTCGAGACTTAACCCTTTGTGATATTCCATTTTTATTTTAAAATCTTATTCTGTACTGAATTTCTCTTGCAGATTTTATCAAGAACGTACGAGGGATGTGTAAGACCAGAGATTTCACAACACTTGTGTACATTGCCGTGGTCTAATGGAGAAACGCACTCCATTTTAACTGGCAGATCATGTAAACCTATACCTCAAAGTAAAATGGAGTGTGTTTTTCATTAGTTTGTGGCAATATCCATATTACTGTTAAGTCCCTGGTATACTCACTGGAGTTCCAGTCAAATTGCTTAAACATATCTTTATACCTTCGTATGAACATACTAGTCAAAGCTTGCATCTTATAGATGTGGACTTTTTTATTTTAAAATTGATATTGTACTCCTATTAATTTATAAGAAAATAAGGGGAGGTTGATTTAATGTGCTGGAGTACCAATGCAAGAGTATCTCAGTCCTGGGGATACAAATTTGATTTTCCCCATGTTGCTGATCTCAGTTATGATATAGTGTGGAGGTGCTGAGGGAAAGTCAAGCACCTCCCACAGGAAGTGTGTGGGGGGGGGGGAGGGAGCAGTTTCTGGGGTGCGCACGTTGGGCATCTGCTCAGTAGTTTGATAAAGGACAAGGAGCAGGTTAGCTCCTCTGTTTAGCTGGAGATCATCTGGGGACCAAGAAGGCTAAGGGGAAACTGGAGGGATTGATCTGCTGAGATAAATAAGTGGCTGTGAAAATTTGTGTGTCTGATACATTATAAATGTATTAGCAAGACCCACTTGCCATCCTTACCCATAGCCATAAGTGCTTCCATACATTATTACAATGTGAAGTCTTCCATTGTTTTGGAACATTCTTGTTAATGGAAGTGGGTGAACCAAAATTTCTATACAGTACTCCAAATGAGGTCTTACCAAAGACTTAAATAACTCTATTACCAAGGCCTAGTTTTGTAGTTTATTGGACTCTTTAGTTCCAAAATAGTTTACAGTAATTCAATCTACATGTCTATAGCTTGAATTAAAAAAAAAAAATCCCTCTTTTCTCCTTCCTTGCCATATAAATTCTTGTGGTGTCAGCCTTGGTTCAGTGGTAGCATTCTCGGCTCTAGGTCAGAAGGCCATGGGTGCAGCCCCACTCCAGAGACTTGAGCACATAATCTAGGATGACCCTTCAGTGCAGTACTGATGGAGTGCTGCACTGTTGGAGGTGCTGTCTTTCAGTTGAGACATTAAACCGAGGCCCCATCTGCCCTCAGAGCATAAAAGATGCCATGGCACTATTTGACAAAGTACTTAATTGGCTGTGAAGCCCTTTGGGACGTCCTGAGATGAAAGGCGCTACATAAGTGCAAGAATTAACTTCCTTTCATTATACCTGTAACAAGCTCGCCATATTGGAATTGCAGTGTTTTGGCAGTTTCAGCTGTGTTTCTTTCAGCAGACCTCATTAATAAGAATTTGGACAGACACAGTGAGCTCATTTAGAAATCTGACCCTGCACCACACCTATATTACTGCAGAGATTGTCTATTTGCATTATTTTTTTAAAGACAATGTCTGTACACTGTTTGTAAACACAGTATGATAAAGCGTAGTTGAAATGACAGGCTTGTAGGATTTGCTTTTAATTAATTTACAAAAAGTAGCTCTTCCAAAATGTTTTTAATCATTTACTCTTGGAATGCTCCCAAGACCAATGTTACCTGTACGCTGCGCTTTGTTCTGTGCGGGCTGTTTCTTTTAATGCACGGTCCCTTTAAATTTCTGCACATGCGCAGTATTTACAATGTAAAAGCCGGCGAGCGGCCGTGCATGCACGCACCTTAGCAGGAACATTGCCCAAGACCTGTTTCACGTTGGTGCAGTGAATTGGAAATCTTGTTTTATATAAGTTTTTGTTTCTTGATATTTTTGAAAACATTCCCCAAACTTTTACAGTAACACAATTCAAGATGATAATGTTGTGGAAATGCTCCTAGAGTTAGCCCTTTAATATTTAAGTTTATGCTGGTTAATTGGCTTTTTTGCTTCCGGGATCTGCTTTTCAATCCAACTCAGATTATAGGATGAAATCTTTCTCTGCCAGCTGTATGATTTCTATATAAGTTAAGTTTCAGCATCCTCTGTCTTGGAACCATGACCCAAAACTTAAAAGTACTCACAGTTTAGCTGCTGAACTTAAAGGCTGCAGGGGTGGCTGCTGTTTGAAATGGAAAAGTATCCACCAGTGCAGTGGATGTTAATTTAGTTGGGATTAAAATACAGAATAGAGGGAGTTTTACTCTGCACGATATACCTGACCCAGAAGTGCTAGAAAGAACAAAGGGACTTGCATTTATATAGCGCCTTTCACGACTCTGGGACATCCCAAAGCGCTTTATAGCCAATGAAGTACTTTTGAACTGTTGTAATGTAGAAAACACGGCAGCCAATTTGCACACAGCAGGATCCCACAAACAACAATGAGGTAATGACTGGATAATCTGTTTTTAGTGATCTTGGTTGAGGGATAAATATTGACCAGAACACTGGAGAACTCACCTGCTCTTCTTTTGAAATAGTGCCATGGGATCTTTTACGTCCACCTGAGAGGGCAGATGGGGCCTTGGTTTAACAGCTCATCCGAAAGACAACACCTCTGACAGTGCAGTACACCCTCAGTACTGCACTGAAGTACCAGCCTAGATTATGTGCTCAAATCTCTGGAATGGGACTTGATCCCAGAACCTTTTGACTGAGACGAGAGCTATCACTGAGCCAAGGCTGACACTTAGCTCTCGTCTCAGTACCCGGCTATCACTGAGCCAAGGCTGACACTTAGCTGGGTACTAAGAAAGCAGAAAGAAATTCCATGTCCTTTTACTGAGCACAAAACAATCAATGTCTTTTTACCAAAAGTGCAGTAGTCTTGTGTGCATGAGTTTGACCTATTTCCCCCTTCCAGTTCAAGCCTTACTATTTGCCTCTGTTGCCAGAGGAATAAAATGTTGGGACAATGAAGAATGCATAATTGCACCGTTTAAATGCCATAATTAATGGGTGGATTCAGTTGCTGAACCTAAAATATAGCGCAGCATTTAAAAAAAATAAAAATCTGTAAGTTAACTTTGAAGAGTTACTCCACCTTGGAGAAACTATAAAAGGTTAAATTAGTGCAAGATATTTTTGATTGTGGTAACTTGGTGAATATACTGCAATAATAAAGCATTTTAGTGCTGATTCAGCATTAAGTTTAGTTTATAACATTTTCCCAAAAGTTCCTATTTTAGTGCTGTTCCATACATTTCTAATCTTGCACTAGATACATTTCTCATCTTGCAAAGATTTGGCCACATTGTGCTATGGATGGCATTGATTTTTAGTGGATTCTGAGTAGCTTAGCTTGGCATTTGACATACTCCTCAGTAGCAGAGTTCTTCCCTGTGCAGACACATTTCTAATGCTGTTTCAGAAATTATATGATTGCTTTCCTAAAATAAATGCTTTGAATAGCATACATGTGTATGTGGAATCCAGCAGACTGGGAGAGCTATAAAAAGCAACGAAAGGGATGCAAAGAAAGTAATGAGGTGCAAAAAGGAATATTGGAGAAAAAAATCGCAAGGGATATCAAAGCTAACAGCAAATGTTTTTATAAATATATTAAGAAAAAGAGAGTGGTAAAGGGGAATGTGGGCCCATTAAAGAAGGATGCAGGTAAGACTACAATAGATAACAAGAAAATGGTAGATTTGTTAAATGAGTACTTTGTATCCGTTTTCACAGTGGAGTAAGAGGACAAAATACCAGCGGTACAAGGGAACCTAAAAATAAGTCAAGGGGAGGAGCTCAGTGGATTTAATATAAGTAACAAAAATGATAATGGAGAAAATAATGGGACTTAAGATAGACAGGCTTTAAAAGAAATAGGTAAGGAATTTGCAGCTGTATTAGTCATAATTTTATGAAGCTCTCTAGATTCAGGAGTTGCGCCTTTTGGATTGGAAAATTGCAAATGTCACTCTATTTAAGAAGGGAGGTAGAGAAAAAACAGGTAACTACAGACCTGTCAGTTTAACATCAGTTGTGGGGAAGTTACTGGTATCTATCATCAGAGACAGAGTAGAGTGACAGAACACTTGGACAAATATCAGTTAATCAAAGAATCCGCATGGATTTGTGAAGGTTAGGTCATGTCTGACTAATCTAGTTGATTTTTTTGAGGTGGTCACTAGTATGGTGGATAGGTTGTATACATATATATATATATTTCTGCACAAGACATTATTAGAAAAGTGAGATGGCACAGAATTGGAGGTAACCTTGTGATATGGATTCGTACTTGGCTGGGAGGTCAGAAACGGAGAGGAGGGATAAAGGGTTCTTTCTCTGATTGATTAGCGGGATGTGACGTGGTGTACCTCCGAGACCTGTATTAGGTCCTCAGCTTTTCACCATATGAAGGAATAGAGTGTTGTATACATTATCTGCTGCGGAAACCCATCCATGCTTTTGTTATTTCCAGAATCGACTATTCCGATACTCTCCTGGCTGGCCTCCCATCTTTCACCCACCATAAATTTGAGGTCATCCAAAACTCTCTTGTCCGTATCCTAGCTCATCACCCCTGTGCTCACTGACCTACACTGGCTCCCAGTCCACCAATGCTTCGATTTTAAAATTCTGATCTTTGTGTTCAATTCCTTTCACGGCCTCGCCCTTCTCCATCTCTGTAACCTTCTCCAATCCTACAAGAACTCCGCGTTCCTCCAACTCTGGCCTCTTGCGCATCCCCCACTTTGTTCGCCCTACCATTGGCGGTTGTGCCTTCAGCTGTCTAGGCGTAAGCTCTGGAATTTCCTCCTTAAAACATCTGCGTCTCCATTCCTCTCTCCTTTAAGACGCTCCTTAAAACCTACTACTTTGACCAAGCTTTTAGTCGATTGTCCTAATATCTCCTCCTTTGGCTTGGTGTCATTCTTTGTCTGATTACGCTCCTGTGAAGTGTCTTGGAACATTTTATTACATTTAAGGTGCTATATAAACGCAAGTTGTTGCCGTATATCCAAGTTTGCAGATGACACTAAGTTAGGCACAGTTAAGTTGTGTGGATGGGAGGAGGAAGTTACAAAGGGATATGGACAGACTGAGTGAGTGGGCAAAACTATGGCAGATGGAGTTCAATGTGGGGAAATATGCGGTCATCCACTTTGGTTCTGAGAAAAATAAATCAGAATATTTTCTTGATGAGAGACTAGGATCTGTGGAGGAGTAAAGGGATTTAGGTGTTCATGTACACATCACTAAAAGCTGGTGGACTGGTACAAAAAGTAATCAAAAAGACTAATGGAATGTTGGCCTTTGTCTCAAGGGGATTGGAATTCAAAAATGAAGAAGTGATGCTTCAGTTTTCCAGCGCCTTGATCAGACCTCAAATGGAGTACTGTTAGGTTTTGGGCATCGAACATCAGGAAATGAATATTGGCTTTGGAAGGGGTATAGTGCAGATTCACCAAAATTATACCAGGCCTTAAAGGGTCAAATTATGAGGATAGGTTGCATAAACTTGGCTTGTATTCTCTTGAATTAAGAAGGTTGATGGATGATGTAATCAAGCTATTAATTTAAGTGAATTGACAGGGTAGATACAGAGAAACAATTTCCTTTGGTGAGGAAATCTAGAACAAGAGGACAGTCTTAAAATTAGAGCTAGGCCATTCAGGAGTGAAATCACTTCTTCACACAAAGAGTAGTGGATATCTGGCAGCATTTTCTGTTATTTCAGATTTCCAGCATCTGCTGTATTTAGCTTCTGTTTTAGTAGAAATCTGGAACTCCTTTCCCTCACCACTCCCTCGCCCCCCCCGCCCCGCCCCAAACCCCGGCTAAAATTCTGTGGAAGCTGAGTCAATTGAAACTTCCAAGACTGAGATTGATCGATCTTTGTTAGGTATGGTTATCATAGGGTATGGAGCAAAGGCGGGTATATGGAGTTGAGGTACAGGTTGGCCAGGATCTAGTTGACTGGCGGAACAGGCTCAAGGGGTTGAAAGTCTTATTGTGTATGTTTTGCTCATCAGGTCTGCATTGTTTTCCTCCACGAAGTAAGTCTACCTGGTCCATTTTTGCTTGCTCCCCGTACTCTCTATTCTTTTTCAAGTACCTCATTCTCTTTTTTTTAAACTTATGGCCTCTGCTTCAACAATGATTTTTGCAGAGAATCCCACATTACCTGTAATTTTTTTCTAACTTATTTAGTTCTTTGTGATCGCTAGTTACTTCAGGCAGGCCTTTAACCTTCAGCTCTAGTTTTTTAAAAAACCGTAACTTCTCAAATCTCTCACTTTAACCCTCCATTCCTGCAACATCCAAGTGAATCTATGATGCACCTTTTCTATTGCTTTCATATCCAAAACTGTACACAATAATCCAACTGTTCTAACTAGTGTCTTGTGTATGTACAACATTACATTCTTGAATTTGTATTCTGTGCCTATAGATACAAACCAAGGACTTGTTTTCCTTTGCATATGACCTTATCTACTTGTACGGACACCTTTAATGACCTGTGGATCTACGCAACAAGATCCTTCTGCTCTTCTACTCCATTTAAATCTTTTCACTTCCAAATATTTTTATTTCACAATTTCTTGCATTGAACTGAGTCTTCCATCAATCTGCCCATTCTGCAAGCCTATCTATATCTATCCTGCTGTTTTTCACAGTCCTTGTCATAATTTGGCATGCTCTCCAATTTGATATCCTAAGCAGATTTTGATATTGTTCCCTAAGTGTCTCAATCCAGTTGACTTGCGTATATAATGCAAAGCCCCAACACATCTATGGAACATCACTCATCACACTGTTTCAGTTCAGAAAACTTCATTTTACCCTTGCCCTTTGCTTTCTTCCCTCCAACTATCTCTATCAATGTGACCACATTCCCTGCCCCATTATCCTCGTCGTAAGACTCTTATGAGGTACCTTATCAAATGTTTTTTTGAAAATTTATATAAACCATATGCACTGCATTCTCTTTCTACATTCTTCAAAGAATTCTATTAAGTTGGTCAAGCATGATCTACCTTTTAGAGATTTATGCTGACTAGTCTTGGTTAACGTTTGTTTCTCCATTTAAGCTCCATTAAGTATATTGTAAGGTTGCAAAATGTATTCAAACCTTTTCTAAATGTATATGTTAACAAATAAAATTGAGAGCTTGGAATAAGTCAGGAAATGGGATGACAAAGTGAGAGTATTTACTTTGGACTAGTGACTATTCAATTGTCTTAAGTGAGGACCAAATGTATTAGTTGGTTTAGGTATGATGACAGTGTGGTTGCTAAAGGACATTTGTTCAGCATGGGCCTTTGTATAATGCTTGTATGAAAAGGATATTGTTTAAACATTCAATGTGTTCTGTGTCCCTGTAAGAAGAAATAGGTCCATGAATGTTGTTTCATACACTGAACAATACCGTTCATCATATAAACAGTTTTTTGTTTAATATTCGCTACCTGCAGGGAAAATGATTGATTTTAAATGTATTCCCTAAAAAGTAGAAGTATTCTGTCTGTTTGTTAAACTGACTTAAGTATTCTGTCTTGTATCAGTATGGAGGTTTTAGTGGACATATGACTGGAATGGCAGGGCCAGGTGGACCAATGCATGCTGCCCCACCAGGTGCATACCAGACTTACTCTGCATATACTGGGTATCCTTCTGCTGCTTCAGTCGACCCAATGTGGAGTTACTTCACTGCAATTGCTGGACAAGTAAGTACTGAGATATGGCTTCTAGGTACAGGTACTGTTCGGACATGGTATAATACTGTGTTTTCGTATATTGCATGTAACTATACATGTTTATCCATAACATTTTTCTGTCATGGCTTGAATCTCCAAGTTCTTGTGTTAGCACTATTTATTGAAAATTTCAATATCAATTACTACCTTCTCTTTAAAAATCCAATCAGTGTGACTGTCCCTTTCACGTCCGGGAACAAGGTTTGAATTCAACACTGTAGGGTGAAATGTTTTGGCCTGATAGCACCAAATTGCCAATTTAATACTCATTTATACCAAATGGGGACAGTCATAATCTTGGGAACCACAAAGGAGACTGGGGTGGGGAGTAGAGAATTCACATTGGTGTAATAGGGGTGCTGTTTGGTTAAAAAAAAATTAACCAAAGGAGTCTGACCTTTTCTCTGCATCGAGCCTGAAATAGGGTGCTTGATGCTGAAACTGGGTGGCAAAAGTAGAAAAATTGTTCCATTCGACAGTGTGCACATACTTTGCCTTGATTAAACACTTATATTTGCCTGAAATGAATGAGCTATTTAGTAATGTGGTGCATGAAATCTCCATAGAAGTCCAATGCCGGTTCAGAGAAAAGTAAATGAACTTTTAAAATCATTCATCTAATAAGTATGTATCTTCTGTCTCCAAAACCTTACTATCTGAAAAAGAAATCACACCTCACACCTGCTTCCTTGCCTAAGGGAAAGGCTCTTGCTGACACCATTTGTGCTGAGAATTTGCTTTCAGGAGTTTGCAGGTGATTTCTACAACTTTGGAAGTCACTCTCAATGTAATGGAAGTCACTTCCATTACATTGGAGGATTGTGCCTCTGATCTCCACTTTACCTGGTATCAGATTAGCATGGGTGCCACTTATGCTGTTTCACCTTGGACCTCAGATTCGAACCAAGATGAGCCCTAGCAGCAGTAGCCTTCTCCTCACCGACCTGCTGCTCCACGGGAAAGAGGGGATGAGCACAGGGGTGCACCTTGCAGGAGGTGATGCACCCAACACCGGGTTTATAGGCAGAGGATCAGCTTCCTGAACGTGACTGAACACCAGTGCCTCAGGAGGCTCAGGCTATAGCATCAGGTTGTAGCAGACATTTGTAGCCTGCTGGAAGAAGACCTGCTGCAAAGTGGACCTGGTGGACACGTGTTACCAGTGGTTGTCAAAGTCACCACCACCACCCTCCACTTCTTCGCCTCGGGCTCCTTCCAGGGATCTGTAGGAGACATTGGCAGGATCTCGCAGTCGGCTGCCCACAAATGCATCACCCAGGTGACCGATGCCATGTTTGACAAGTCAGGCACTTATGTACACTTTGCCACTGATGAAGCCGGTCAGACTGAGCGGGCGCTCCTCTTTGCCACTCTGGTTGGCTTCCCACAGGTGCAGGATGTCATCGACTGCACACATGTGGCCATCAAAGCACCCCCAGATCACCCAGGAGTGTTTGTGAACTGTAAAGGCTTCCCACTCCATCAATGTGCAGCTTGTCTGCAACCACAAAAAGATCATCATGCAGGTGTGTGCCAGATTCCCAGGGAGCTGTTATGACTCCTTCATCCTGTGCCAGTCCACCCTCCCTCCGCTCTTCGCACCTCTGACCAGACTTGCTGGCTGCTTGGAGACAAGGGGTATCCACTGAAGATGTGGCTGATGACCCCCTTGAGGAGGCCAAGCAATGAGGCAGGAGAGCGTTACAATCAAAGCCAGATGATGACGAGATGCGTCATAGAGCAAACAATTGAGATGCTGAAGATGCGCTTCAGATGCCTGGAGAGATCTGGAGGAGCCCTTCAATATGCACCAGCCAGGGTCTCCAGAATGACCGTCGTATGCTGTGCTCTGCACAACAGAACGCAGCAGCGAGGATTGGAGCTGCAGGAGGAGCAAGGCGCAGAGCCTCTTTGGAAGAGGAGGAGCAACCTGAAGTGGACATGACACCAGCAGCGGCGCATATTGCTGCCCGGGAGGCCTGGGATGACCTCATAATGGCAAGATTTTGTTAAATGGCACCAGTGCACCCATATAGCACCCAGTTGCTGAACCAACTCTCGCTCCCACCCCCGAGCCACCTCCACAAAGCAGTCCTAAAATGACTAAACCATTCCTGTCTCAGCCACCCATTGCTCAAAGTTAAGTAATGTCTTACCATTCGCTCCAGCTGACCGGGCCACTTTCCAGGTAGCAGGCAAATATGGATAAGACTGGAAAGTGGTGCAAAGAAATACATTTATGTGGTTCATAACTGCAACAGAAACTTAACCCTCTAACATTTTATAACACCCATGTACATCTACAATGATGTCCTTTTTCTTCTTCTTCTACTTCTACGACGTGCAACCCCTGTGGCATCAGCAGAGGCAGCTGCTCACTTCCCTGCTCTGACTGCTTAGACACTTTTGGTGGACGTCCTCTGGGTTTTTTTGGGGGGCCGGGGTGCAACGGGGGAGAACTGGGAGCATTTTCAGCAGAGCTCCCACTTCCATGTCCCCTCTCACCATCATCCCTCTCATGGCCCACCTGCACTTCCCTGTTAGCAAGGAGCTGGAGAGCACTTTGCTGCACATCAGTGGGGTGATTAAGGGCCAACTCTAGGTTTCTATCCATCCTAGATATGTCTGCAATCAGTGTCTGCAAAGTCACAGCAAGCATACACTCGTTCGACTGACTCATTTGATGCTCCATGCAGGTGGCCTCCCTTTCCATGGAAGAGTACATCGTAGCCATGACCTGCGACATCGTGCTGTTCATGTTGGAGATGGACTCCTCCATTCTCCCTACAATCGTGCACATCACGGCTGGAAAAGCTACCAGAGCCTCCCGCATTTTTTTTGCTGCTCCTCAAGAATCATCCGCTTTGTCGATGGCCCCCGAGGTTCAGCATCTGCATCGAGCTGAACACTTCTTGGAGCGTCCTGCGCCCTTCGACGAGGACTCTCCTGCTGTCCCTGTCTCCACCGTCTGCTCTTGCTGACAGTGCATTGTTGACAGAGTAAGCTCGTTGTGATCTGAGACACACCAGGTGATAACACTTCTCCTTCCTCACTCTCTCTCGCTCTCATATTCATATCTCTCTCCGGACCCACCGAAGTGTGCGAATCTGCGCTGGTGCTGAGTATGCATGGGTCGTGTGACGGTGCACCCTCAGAAACCGCGGCCTCCTGAGGAGTCGTCTTCCTCCTCTAGCTGGGCAGTTTGGGGGGGCACTTGATGGGCCTGTGGGAGAGTAAGACTTGAATTAAAACTGTTATGATAAGAACGTTTTATGTTACCATTATGATCATATTTCACTGGCTGCTGACATCAAGTCACCATGAGTGACTGTTGTATGCCATGTGGCTGTATGATATTTAATTCTGTCACCAGGTAGTTGGGAGGTCCCCCTCTCTCTGTCTCTCACCGCCAGCAGCTCCGCAACTCCACTGATGTCCAGCGCCTCCTCTGCTACAGTCAGTAGTGCTGTTACTGGAGGGCCATCTCTGGTTCTCTGCCTATCACGCATGTTCTGTACTCATAGAATCATAGACAGTTACAGCACGGAAGGAGGCCATTTCGGCCCATCGTGTCTGCGCCGGCCAACAAAGAGCTATCCAGCCTAATCCCACTTCCCAGCTCTTGGTCCGTAGCCCTGCAGGTTACAGCATCCCATGTGTACATCCAAATATTTTTTAAATGTGGTTAGGGTTTCTGCCTCTACCTCCCTTTCAGGCAGCGAGTTCCATACCCCCACAACCCTCTGGGTGAAGAAATTTTCCCCTCATCCCCTCTAAACCTTCCACCAATTACTTTAAATTTGACCCCGCTGCTAAGGGAAATAGGTCCTTTCTATCCACTTTATCTAGGCCCCTCATAATTTTATACACCTCAATAAGGTCTTCCTTCAGCCGCCTCTGTTCCAAGGAAAACAAACCCAGTCTTTCCTCATAGCTAAGATTCTCTACTCCCGGCAACATCCTTGTAAATCTCCTCTTTACCCTCTCTAGCGCAATCACATCTTTCCTGTAATGTGGTGACCAGAACTGCACGCAGTACTCTAGCTGAGGTCTAACTAGTGTTTTATACAGTTGAAGCATAACCCCCCTGCTCTTGTATTCTATGCCACGGCTAATAAAGGCAAGCATTCCGTATGCCTTCTTGACCACCTTATCTTCTCTCTTCTGCAAGGAGGGAAACGAGAGACCTTTTGAATGAGAGTCATGGACTGAGTGTAAGGGATGGATGGGCTACATCTGTAGAGGGTGACTGAGGGAGTGGTGGGACATTGCCGAATGGCCTCTTTCTGTGGCGATAATTTCTGCTAGCATTAGGATGAGGGTGCGTGTCCGTGGTGGATAGTCAGATGGGGATGTGAGTAGGTGCTTAGATAGTGAGGGATGGGTGCACTTGCAAGGTAGGTTGGTGTGAGGAGTGATGTACAGGAGTAGGCTTGGGCAGGCAGAGTGAGGGGGTTGGCGTGACACGCACATCAGGATGTAGTTGAATGTGGCATTGCACTCTCCTGGGGTCATTAAAGCACTTCCTGAGCTGTATCCGCGACTTGGTAACCACACTCCTGCTGCTTACTACTTCCACGATCTCAGCCATGCCCTCTTTTTGTCTTGGCTGCTGGCCTCTTCCTCCCGTCACCAGGGAAGAGGACCTTCCTGGAGCAGGATTTCCAGTGAGACATCACTAAATCTGGGGGAAGCCTTTTGGCGCTGCGCCTGCATTTCTGCTTATCAATCTGTATAACTTTATATACCAACAATGAGCTTACCCTGTCAATAATGCACTGTCTCCCCCACCAACCTTCAACTGTCATCTGTGCATTGCTCCTTTAAATAGCTGAGCTGAAGTCAAGTTATCAGTGTCGTCATTAGGCCCGCTCCAGTTAATTGGTCGGGAAACCCAGAAGTCTGATTCAATTGCAGTGGCTTCGTTAAAAAGCCGCTGCAAGACGTGTCGCTTCAACGTCTGGGTTCCCGACTCGATCCATGGCCCACCTCGCACCCATCCCGACGGCAAGGTAAAAATTCAGCCCCGTGTGAGGATTAAGGCATCCGGGAAGGCGCCGAACACTTCGAGTCTCTTTGCCGGGAGCAAGTGGAAGCCAAGTGCAAGGAGCTCACGTCAACCCAAGCACCCCACCCACCGTCTGCCCCACCTGTGACAGAGACTGTAGGTCCCGCATTGGACTCATCAGTCACCTGAGAACTCATTTTTAATGTGGAAGCAAGTCATCCTCGGTTCCGAGGGACTGCCTAAGAAGAAGAAGATATCATTGTCACCTAGGACCATAACATAATATACTGGCCCACAGTTCCTGTTTTGTGAAAAGTAAATTTTATTTAGGCTATTTCTCTCTCAAATTTATACCTGTAACACTACAAAGATGCATTAATACCTTAAGAAGGGGAATTGATAGCAAGAAATATTTAATTCAAACAGGCAAAGATCATTGTCTAGTTATCTTAAAATTTGACGTATAGAAGTAAAGTTAAGATTTTCATGAAGGAAGATTAATTCCAGCCTGTCATGAAGACTCAAAAGATCTTGCTTGTCTTGTATTCTGAGATGACCAAAATTGCCTCAATTTGAATAATGCCTCAGTCAATTCAGCTCTGTAACATAAATAACTTAAGTTTTATTTTTACACGGTAATTACCCTCTTCTGTGTATTGTTGCAGAATTGCTCAAATCTCCCACTGGCTACAGGAAAATCAGTAGGGTTTAGAGTCGAACATGTGTGTACTTGCATTCTCACTAGCCTGGCCTACTGTATTCGTAATGCAATCCAGGACAGACTAGCTATGTTTCTGTTCATCTCCTATTTTAAACCTTTCTTCCATAGTAGCACCTGGACTGTATAATATAAAATACTTTAACCTGAGTCTGGAGGCGTGTAACTCTGGTCATTCTC
The DNA here is from genome assembly GCA_030390025.1 of Squalus acanthias. Lineage (NCBI taxonomy): Eukaryota > Metazoa > Chordata > Chondrichthyes > Squaliformes > Squalidae > Squalus > Squalus acanthias. The sequence goes on from CM059427.1 coordinate 38,321,249, forward strand.
ATGAATTTAATAACATTTACAGCCTGATATTGAGGGGCCAAATAAAGGGGGCTGGAAGCAAAGATCATTTTTTGATTCTTAAAAAAAAATCTAAATTACACTTGCCAGTTTTACAATCTTGGCTACGGTCTCTTGGCAAATGTAATCTTTGGAGATACAAACTGCCCGTTATAGTTTTCTAACCACTCATATATGCTGAGAACTACAGACAAATTCATAACCTGCTCAAAACTAGCTTCTCTGAATCCAAAAAAGAAAGTATTTTTCTTTTTCTGTTGATCCTTAATAGGTATTGCAGTAATTAAGAAATTTGATATGACTGTGTAAGGTTTCTGGCTTAACTCGGGGTCTAAAATTAACATCTGGCTGAGGTAGGAATCGGGAAGAATAATTATAAAATCAGCAGATAAAGACTAAATTATCACAGCTAGTAATATTTTTGTATCTAAATCTTCATGACTGAAAATATGAAGGACTTGCTTTCCTAACTTTACATTTCTTAAGATAGGCTGACTGTATATGGTGTAGTGATGTAGTATTTCCTAGCCATATACAAATACATTTAATGGGATTTTTTTCCCTCTTGCTGATAGCAAAGAGCATTGGTGATAAATGCCAGTTAGCAGCAAATGTTACCCAAGCTACTAGTGATAGAGAGCTGGAGCTTGGCGCTGATGAATGAATAGGTTGGCAGAACAATCCACTGTTCAACTTATTCTTTTTGGGGTTGGTCAAGGTTTTTCTTTCTGCCTGGAATGCTGTCCTCTGTAGCACGTGCATGATGGAAGCTGTTAGTTTTTGAAAAGCTTGTTATCTCATGGTAAAATTGCTCTTTTGCATCCTGACATTCTATTGGAGGATGAGGAAAGTAGTTGCTGCAACACTCCATGTGATTAGCAAACATAATATGAAGCTTATATCTCTTGGGAACATTAAGTTGAGGTTCACAACTGTATATTTATTACCAACTCAGTCAAGTGAAAGTTTATACAGAATTTTACAGGAAAAAAGCCTTAATGGAACTAAATGTCTTGGCTAAAGCTTTAGTGAATTTTAATCATCAGACAAGACTGAACATTGATTCTGTTTGTTAAAACTTGGCTTAAAAAAAAAATCCTATGAACCTGATCTCTTCCTATCTCTTCCTTACAATGCCAGGACTGCCATTTTGGAACCAGGACTCCAAATAGCTAGGTTACTCCATCATGCATTTAGTATAGCGCCACTGTAATCTATTTTTAATTAACACAATTTAAACTTCTAAAGTTAATGAAAATGGGTCCTGCTTCTGGTAGAGGTTAAGAGTAAGCTTTCCAGCCATATCTTTTGAGTTTAAAAGGCCTTGGTTAGGCCAAAAGCAAAGGGTGTAGCTCCTTTGTAACCCATGTTGCAAAATTTATCTTTCACTTTGAGAACCTCTGGGGTTTAGAAGCTCACATTAGAAGTGGCAACATAACAAAAAGTAAAGCAATGATTTTCGATTTTTAAAAACTTTTCTTGGGCTATTGGAAAGGTGATATTGGAGATTATAGAATAAGAGATTATGGAATAAGATTGTGATTAAATAGTAATGTGGTAGTCTTGTCTATAAACACTGCTAGCTCTTCCCTGGGGAAAGTGCTATAAAGCAACTTTCTGTGGTAATCAAATAATCTGTTAATGCATTTGAAATGTGCTTTTTTTAAAAAAAAAAAAGAAAAACCATACTTTTGTGTGGCATAGGTCTGCTTCACTTCATGCAAATTGGGATTAGTGCCCAAATAAGTTTGCACTTTTTGAATACCGTACACATGACCTTCAGGGTGGAGATTTACACTTGGTGGCTTATGCTTCCCAGTACTGACACCAGGAATTTTTTGGACTTTTGTGCCATGGTCAATCACTTGACTGCCAAAAGCATCAGAATTCTAAAATGTTAGGGTATTAACAGAGGCTTACAAAACCAACCATGATTCTTATGGCATATGAGCTTATAAACCATCAAATAACCCCTGAAACAAAGTAGTCAGGTTCAGCCTCCACGCTCCAATCTTGAAATGATGCAAAAAATGCATGCCTGGACAGTATCCCCTAGTCTCGGTACATGTTGCTGCACAGCCAGAACAGTGTTTTCAAGCTGTTTAAAATATCTAGAATATTCAAGGATGGAAATGTGCAAGATCTGCAACTGAGCAAATGTGTGAAATGCTGCTCCAGTCGTGCTGCTTGGACCTGTTTAGAAAATGACCGTGAACAATTTTTGTATATACATTTCTTTTCCCAGAAAACTCCGAAGATAGCTCCAAGCTATCCGTACTGCAAAATGAGTTGTTGGCTTCAGTTCAATTTTACTTGGTTCTAAAGTAGAATTGCAATTTTTTAACTATGTACTCCACTCATATGGACTGGTACAAAATAGCTCGAATTTTTTTTTTAAAGGCAGAGAAGTATTCAGGATACAGTAATCTGTAGTTCAGCAATATCTCTTTTGTAAATCTAATCTTTCATGAAGCTACTTTTTAGGTTTATACTTTTTGAACTAAAACATTTTCTCTCGATGTTTTGTAGAAATTAAATTTCAACAACCAAAGCAAAAAAAAAAAGTACACTTGCCAATCTAGTAACTTTCATGAACACCAGTCATTCAACATAGTGTCACCCAGTAAATGCAGAGAAAAATGTAGCTTGATGGGAACTTTTAATACGTCCCAATAAAACTGCAATGTGCTTTGTTCTTCTGAATTTTAACTGAAGCACTATAATAAATGCAGTTAGCAGGCATTAAAGTTTAAGATTTGAATGCTTTCATTGCTTTTGTGCTTGCACATTTTGTAACAGTTGAGATATCTGCAGTACATGAGTTGTAAATTTTTTGGTGTAAAATCAAATATTTGGGTAAAATATAAAATTGTTGGGAACCTTCTGTTCTGCAAGACAAAGATTCCTTCTGTCCCTTGTATATCAACTTTTAGCTCTTTATTTTACAGGATGGAGAAGTGGACGCTGAGGAACTGCAGCGATGTTTAACACAGTCTGGGATACATGGTACCTACAAACGTAAGCAATTCTTCACGATCTGTAGACTATGGAGCATTACGTGCCTGTTTATAAACCCTTGATATACTGTAAATGACTACTTGTTTGTGCTGTTCTTGGGGCCACTGTTGAGAATTATCATTTGGCAGCATTTCGCAATGTTTATTTCAAAAAAAATATCAGAAATTACCCTGGCTGCATCTTGTCTACTTATTTCCAATTGCCTAAAAACACTGCCTTTGTTTTAAAAGTTTTTTCCATCTCCAAAATGGAAGGTAGAAAGCAGGAGAAGGAAGAAATAAGATTTCTATTTTCTTTTGTATTATAGAAAAGGTAGACTAGGTTAAGCTATAATAGGGGAGACAGATAATGGGGGAAGAGCGGGTGAGCAGAATTAGTGTTGAATTTGATTAATTAAAATTATATTTTAGTTGTATGAGATTAAAGCCAGTCTTGACACTTTAGTAGCTTTATTGGTGTCTTTCACAATGAAAGTGTGGGAAACTTACAAACCAGCCAGCTGAGGTTGATTGCTGTTTCCTTGGTTCTACTGGGAGTTTTTGGTGTTGCGTGCAGCCTTCACTAAGAGATAGCACTCCCGCCTGAGTCAGAAGGTTGTGGTTTGAGCCCCAATCCAGAGAATTGAGTACATAATTTAGGCTGACACTTTAGTGCAGTACTGAGGGAATGCTGCACTGTCAAAGGTGAGTACTTGGGTGCATGTAAAAGAATCCATGGCTCGATGAGCAGAGGAGAGATCTCAATGTCCTGGCTAGCAGTTAGCCCCCAACCAGTATCACAAACAGTTTGTGTGGTCATTCAACCCATCACTGTTGGTGGGACCTTGCTGTGTGCATATTGGCTGCCATGTTTCCTACATTACAACAGTGACTACAATTCAAAAGTGGTGCATTGACTGTGAAGCACATTGGGATGTCCTGAGGTTGTGAAAGGCACTAAAAATACAAGTTCATTCTTTTCTTTTAAGGTGGGAGGCGGGAAGCTTCCTGTTCATAAGAGTTTACACAATATAGTTGAAAAAGAAACCTGCATTACTTCGGTTGTCTTCTGTTTCTAATAACTATGAAAAATCCAAACCATAGAAGTTAACCTGTGCAATGCATGCTTTCCTGTTTTTACTGCAAATTGTTAATTTCACATGCCTAATAATTTTGTCATGTTGTTTTCAGCTTTTAGTTTGGAGACCTGCAGAATCATGATAGCCATGCTGGATGTATCCTAATAACCTTTGATGTGTTGGTGCTACACTAGAATATTTATCTTAGTCACATATACAACTGCTGTATTTTAGATGTTTGTTGGTGTTTAAGATGCAGAAGATTTAATTTGTGAAGCTGAGTATAATTATGTACAAAAACAAAATAGTGTGGAAGTTGGAAATCTGGAATAAAACAGAAAATGCTGGAAACACACAGCAGGTCAGGCAGCATCTGTGGAGAGAGGAACAGAGTTAACGATTCAGGTTAATGACCTTTCATCATAACTTTTCAGGTGATGATCTGCTAACTCTTTCTCTCGCTCTCTACACAGATGCTGCCTGACCAGCTGAGTGTTTCCAGCATTTTCTGTTGTTTTTATTTTATAATGAATATGGTATGTTATGGTCACTTTCTTCACCACTGCAACCCCTCTGAAACAAAATCTTTCCCATAAAGCATCTCTCTCGGTTTGTTTTATAATTGCCATTTACAGGGCTCCTCCAAAACTATAACAAAAAGGTGCTCTATGGGTAAATACTTGCCCACTAACAACTTTCTAAGATTTATGTTTATTCCTATTATTAACAAACATCAAACTACAGTTTTCCCATTTGAACTCATTTTTATTAACTACATATTTTGGAAGATTATAGTCTACAGTTTAATATTGCAGTGATTGGTAAAATGTTTTGGAATAGTGATTGTTAATTCTGGGTTAAACTTAGTATAGTAGATGCTTTAGTTTTATCAGCAACGAATATGATTCTTGACTGGAGCATTTCAGAGAGATATGACTGGGAAAATGGGCTTTAATGAATTTAAGGAGCTGTGGGCAGCACTGAATGGATGGAAACAGAACTTCATGATGTATGATCAGGATAGAAGTGGGACAATAGAACCGCTTGAGCTTGGTCAGGCTATTACATCAATGGGTAAGTAGTAAATCTCTCATCCTATGCTGTTCATTTTAAAGTGGTGAAATATTTTTAAAGTCTTTTAATGTGTATGCTAATTGTACTATGGAAATATTGGGTAGAATTTAATGGATTTTCCTGCTTGCCTTGTTACTATTTAAGGTGACCACGTCATACTTCTAGAACAGTTACAGTGGTAACAAATGTAATTTTATCCTAACTATAATGTATCCTACAAATAAAACCTGCAAATAAAACCTAATTTAATGTGACATGGGTAATTGTTAGTTTACCTAAACAAGATTTTCTTGTGTTTGTAAATTTTTTTGAAGAAAATTTGTAATTTATGAATTTAAAACTGTTTCAACAAAAGTGGTGGAAGGGTGCTGAGTGAGGAATTACATAGGATATACGGCACAGAAACAGGCCATTCGGCCCAACCAGTCCATGCCGGCGTTTATGCTCCACACGATCCTCCTCCCGTCTTTCCTCATCTAAATCTATCAGCATAACCCTCTATATTCCCTTTTCCCTCATATGCTTGTCTAGTCTCCCCTTAAATGCATCTATACTATTTGCCTCAACCACTCCCTGTGGTAACGAGTTCCACATTCTCACCACTCTTTGGGTAAAGAAGTTTCTTCTAAATTCCCGATTGGATTTCTTGGTGACTATCTTATATTGATGGCCTCCAGTTATGCTCTTCCCCACAAGTGGCAACATTCTCTCTGTATCCACTCTATCAAAACCTTTCATAATTTTAAAGACCTCTATTAGTCACCCCTCAGCCTTTTTTCAAGAGAAAAGAAACCCAACCTGTTCATCCTTTCCTGATACGTATACCTTCGCATTTCTGGTATCATCCTTGTAAATCTCTCTGCACCCTCTCCAGTGCCTCTATATCCTTTTTATAATATGGCAACCAGAACTGTGCGCAGTACTCTCTAACCAAGGTTCGATACAGGTTTAGCATAACTTCCCTACTTTTCAATTCTATACCTCTAGAAATAAACCCTAGTGCTTGGTTTGCTTTTTTTATGGCCTTGTTAACCTGTGTCGCAACTTTTAGTGATTTGTGTATTTGTACTCGAGATCCCTTTTTTGTTCCTCTACCCCACCTAGACTTGCACCCTCCAAGTAATAAGTGACCTCCCTATTCTTCCTACCAAAATGTAATACCTCACACTTATCGGTGTTGAACTTCATTTGCAAATTACACGCCCATTCTGCAAGTTTATTAATGTCCTCCTGTAATTTGTTACAGTCCTCCTCTGTATTGACTATCCCCCCCAATTTGGTGTCCTCTGTAAATTTAGAAATTGTGTTTTTGATTCCAAAGTCTAAATCGTTAATGTAAATTGTGAACAGCAGTGGTCCCAGCACTGATCCTTGTGGAACACCGCTACCTACCTTCTGCCACTGTGAATAGCTACCCTTTACTCCTACTCTCTGCTTTCTGTCCTGAAGCCAGCCAGCAATCCATTCTGCTACTTGTCCCCTGACTCAGCATTCTCTGACCTTGTTCATCAGTCTATTATGGGGTACCTTATTGAAGGCCTTTTGAAAATGCAGATAAATTACATCTGCATTACCATTGTCTACTCTCTGTTACCTCTTCAAAAAATTCAATAAGGTTGGTCAAGTAAGACTTTCCCTTTTGAAATCCATGCTGACTTATATTTTTGGTTTCTAGATGTTCTATTTTCTCCTTTAGTAGGGATTCCATTATTTTTCCTACCACCAATGTTAAGCTGACTGGTCTATAATTCCCTGGACATGTTCTATCCCCCTTCTTGAATATAGGTATTACATTAGCTATCCACCAGTCCTCTGGCACTACACCTTTTTCTAACGAATTATTAAATATGCGTAGTATTGCCTCTGCTTTCTCTTCCCTAGATTCTTTTATAATGCGTGGATGCAGGGGTTTTATCCTGAGTTTGATTAGTTTATTTAATATATCCCCTTTTTTAATTTTAAATGCACTTATCTCATTACTAATCTCATCATCCAATGTCATGTCCACCTGTTCTATCTCCCTTTTTAAATACTGAAGCAAAATAATGATTTAATATTTTTGCCATCTCTCTAGTTACCTGTGGTATTATCCTGTCTATCCCTTAATGGCCTTATTCCCATCCCAACCTTCCTTTTCTTATTGACGTGCCTATAAAATATTTTACTATTTTTTGTTCCTTGATAATTTAATTTCATAGTTCCTCTTTGCCTCCCTAATTTTTTTTTGACTTCTCTCCTAATCTTTTCGTATTCTCCCTTATCATGCACTTCCCTGCTGTCTATGTACTTAAAGTATGCCTCTTTCCTTACCCTCAATTGTTCCCTTATGGCTTTATTCATCCATGGAGTCTCATTATTGTTTTGTTTAGTTCTTTCCTTTTAGCGGAATATATTTTTCATGCACTCTGTTGAACACCGTTTTAAATGTTTCCCATTGCTGTTCTACATCGTTGTTTGACAATATTGCCCATTTCCCCTTTCTCTTTCTCCCCCCCCCCCCTCCCCCAAAGTTCTATTCTCAGCCCCTCAAAATCAGCTTTTCTCCAATCTATCAACCTGGTTTTCGTCATACTTATGTCCTTCTCAATTATCATAAAGCGTATTATATTATGGTCACTATTACCTATATGTTCCCCTACTTTTACTTCTCTTATCTGCTCTGGTTCATTCTCATTACTAAATCCAATAGTGAATCCTCCCTTGTTGGGCTTTTTACATATTGGGTTAGAAAGGAGTCCTGTACACATTGTCGGAACTCCATTCCGTTATCCCCATTACCTCTTCTGTCCAATTAATATCGGGATAGTTGAAATCCCCCATGATTATTCTATATTTTTTACTCATTTCCCTAATTTGTCTGCATATTTCTTCCTCCACCTCCCTTTCACTATTAGGTGGTCTGTAGACTATGCCTATTAGTGTGATTGATCCTTTATTATCTTTTATCTCTATCCACATGATTCTATTTTTGACTTGCTGATATCTGCATCACCCTTTTTCTACTGCCATTGTTAGCCCTAATAAGTACAGCTACTCCACCTTCCCCTTTTTCCCTCCCTATCTTTTCTAATTATGTTATACCCTGCAATGTTTAATTCCCAGTCCTGATTTGTCTGTAGCCATGTCTTAGTAATCCCTACTATGTCTGGTTCCTCGCAACGCATGATTGCTTCCAGCTCCCCTGTTTTATTACGGACACAGTGTGCATTGCTGTACAGACAGTTTAACTAATTTTTAATAAGATTTCCTCTCTCTTTATGTTTAACCAGCTTTTTAGACTCCTGTTCTATAACTCTCTTTATTCCCTTGCCATCAATGTCCTCCCTTACTTTATTCTTTTCTATGCTCTCTTTTCTTGGTTTGTTTATATTTAGGCTGTTTACATTTCTTATAGGTCCCTCCCCCCCCATCTTACTCGTTTAAAGCCTTTGCCACCTCCCTATTTACCCTTTCTGCTAGGACACGGGTCCCATCCCGGTTTGGGTGGAACCCGTCCCATTGGTACAGCTTCCTGTCCCAGAACTGGTGCCAGTGTCCCATGAAAAGGAACCCCTCTTTCCCACACCAGCCCTTTAGCCACTTGTTAATTCTCCTGATCTGTCTGCTCCTATGCCAATTTGCCTGTGGCTCAGGCAATAATCCAGAGATTATTACCCTCGAGGTCTGCTTTTTAATTTAGATCCTAGCTCCTGATGCTCTTTCAGCAGGACCTCCTCCCTGTTTCTACCTATGTCGTTTGTTCCAACATGGACCATGACAACTGGATTTACCGCCTCCCTTTCCAAGTTCCTCTCCAGCCGCCGTGAGATATCCCTTACCCTGGTAGGCAACACGCCCTTCGGGATTCTTGTTCTTGGCTGCAGAGGACACTATCTATCCCCTTAATTATAGAGTCCCCTACCACTACTGCATTTCTATTCTGCTCTTTTCACCTCTTTCCCCCCCCCCCCCCTCCCCTTCCGGACAGCCTTCTGAGCCACGGTGCCTTGGTCTGCATTGTGGCTGTCCTCCAAGTAGTCTTTCTCCTTGTCCTTACAGATAGCGAGTACATCTTACCTGTTGGACAGGACCAGTGTGTGCGGGACCTCTTCTCAACCTCTCCTAAATCCTCACTACCCATCTCCCTAATGGTCACACCCTCCCTTTCCTGAGCCTGTGCTTTCCTCTGGGGTGTGACTGTATTCTGGATAAAACTGTCCAGAAATGCCTCCCCTCTCTATGTGTCGGAGTGTCTCCAACTTGTACTCCAGCTCAATGACTGAGCCGGAGAAATTTGAGATGGAGCCATCTCCTGCAGACGTGTTTGCTTGGGATAATCTCGCTGTCCACAAACTCCCACATACTGCCCTGCCATATCTTAGTCTAGCCTTATTTAATTAGTTAAAGTCTTTATTCAGTGATTATTTATAGTTATATTAATTAGTTTAACTAGTTAAGCTATAAATTTAATACAGTATGTTATAGTTTCTCGCTCCTTGTTTAAACCACTGTCTTAGTTTAGAGAGAGAAAAAAACTTAATATCCACCAACCAATCATGAACCTGCTGTCCTGTGACGTCACACCTTGGCTTTTTTTGGAAATTGTGGAAGGTACGCCACCGCTGATACTGCCTCCAATTAGGTCTGCGCTCTCCTTCAGGAACTTTAAGAAATGGGGGATGGGGAGGTGATTGGGAAAGAAGTTGAAGGATGAAATTTTTTTTTAAAAAGCAATGGAAACAAAATTAGACGATGTACGAAGAATTAAAGGTCTAAAGACGTCTAGTTTTTGGGACAAACCTTGCTAAAGTAGTGGGATGGTAAGCACGACTCATTAAAACTTGATTAAAGTTACTTGATTACAAGGGCCTGTAGCAATTATTGATAAATGCTAGGTGATCTCCCATGGTTCTGCTCATTGGAAAAAAATATTGGTCTGGAGTACTTTGATGTGTTTGTCCTTCAGTTTTGGTAGATAGGAATTAAATGTTTAAAAATATGAAATCATTCTTTGTTGAAATTTTTATCTTGGACACCTTGAACTCTCAACGGTGGTAAAAGGATAAGTTGAATGAGACTCATTTGTATTAAAAAGAAAAACACAAGTTGAAATCTTCAAAAAGGCTGTGCAATATAACAAACTTTTTCTGCTCTTTGTTAAGCAAGAATGAAATCTTTTAAGAAGCCAGCCTCAAACAGGTCCCTGCTCAATAATGTAATTCAACCGTCACTCGAAGTTGGGAAAGCTGCTAAGCCTATACTGGAAAAGTGTCACTTTGAAAGTTTTTTATAATGCCATTCATGGCAAGGTAATTGTTATTTCCACTGGTTGTTCCCTGGGTAGCAACAATCAGAAGTGGTTACCAAAGACCAATGATGGATCAGCTTTTTGAATTGCATTCTTCCCATGGACTAATTCTTACGTGGGTCACACACTCCATTGAAAGGACCTACAAAAATAATTCTTTTGGGCATTACAATGTAAAAATTTCCACACATACTGTTACTTTTCACCTGAAGTTCCCTGTCGTACTATAGGTGGTACTCTAATAGGATTTGCAATAGTAATCTTATTACCTATGTGTCACGGCTCCCTGTAACATCACTGTGTCGCTGTATTATTTCCTCCCACAAATCACTGAAATTGCTTTCTGAAAAGAATTTTAACTCACTTTTTTCAGTAACACATTTTCTATATCAAAAGTAAGGTTCAAACAAAAAATTAAATGCAAATTTCAGTAACATTACATTTATGCATTTAGTTGCCTTTTTGTGCTTTTTGATGTTGTCTAAGTTTTTTTTTAATTGAAGACCCCTTTGTCTTTCCCAAAAGCCTGGGCTTGTACTTAATATTTTTGTCCAGAACTGACTGTTGGCTAAATTTGTATTGTGCTGTCTTGAGCGTATGTGATGTATCCAGTTTCCCAGGATGCATCAGTACTATCTAGACACTGAAATGCTGAATATTTTTCTTCAGTCATTTCTGTTCAGTTATCTTAAAATTATTTGAAGAAAAGCTGGAGGGCAAATTTCAAGCTTTATTCAGGTAATGTTTATGTTGAGTTTTTTTTTTGAAGTTATATGTAATAACAACAACGTGTATTTATATAGCGCCTTTAACGTAGTAAAACATCCTAATCCCAAGGCGCTTCACAGGCGTTTATAAGACGAAAAAAATGACAGAGCCACATAAGGAGACATTAGGGCAGGTGACCAAAAGCTTGGTCAAAGAGTAAGAGGAAAATGACTGTACTGATTATACACTGTTAGCTTTTGTTTTATATTCTATAAACTTCAGAAAATATATTTAAGCTGATGGGGAGCCTTTCCTCATTCTAATGAGCTCTTAATTCAAGTAATTTTTTTAAAATATTGAAACAAAATCTTTGACGGCAATGGGGAAGAAGGTGAAGGAACCTCTTTCCACGCACCTTTTTGGAGAGAGCGAATGGATATCCAGGAGGGTGTGGATGGGGGGTTAAACGTAACATGACAGAGAAAGCAAGGGAGAAAATGCAATGTTTGAGTAGGTAGCTCAAAGGGAAGGTTCTAGTGAGAAAGCAAATGGATAGAGGACAATATGAGAGCAAAAGGTTAGGGGGAGGCATGAGTGATGGGGGAGGGTATGAGAAGGGAGCTGCTGAGGGCTTCAGGCCACATTTTCCCTACAGTCCCCACCAGAAAATGTAGCTTGCAGCCCTCTGGTGCTGCTTTTCTCACCACACCATTCCATACCACCCACTATCTCGCGCATGAAAGGAAAGAAGAAAAAGACAGAAGTAGAAGAGGATGGAGAGAGAAAAAACAAAAATGTAGAGGCAGAAGAGAACTAGAGAGACAGACAGAAGAGGAGAGATACAAACAGCAACACACAGACAACAGAGACTGGTAAGAGAGAGACCGCATTCTCTGACAGCGTGTATAACGCCATGGGAGAGCGACTAGTAATATTAAAACTCTGACTTCTGGCAGAATTTCACCAAAAACCTGCATTGGTGGTCAAGAATATTTCTGGCTGAGTAGAATAACCAAGAATGAGTCTGAAGTCACACTTCATAAAAGGAGAGTGCATAGTTGAGCATAAAGGTAATTGAGCTAGTTCCGCTTTCCTTGAGCAATATTACATTTTTGTTTCTATTCAGCAAAAAAAAAAAAAATTTTCTAAGCTAGCTAATGATGTAAATTTGGAGTATTGGTATCAATTGTAGAATAACTTGTCGTTTAAACTAAAATAACTTCATTTCTCTGAGGTTTTATACATCATTACTCTTGAGCAACATATTCCGAGCTCTTCTAGAAATGGTCCGTGTTATCTAAGGTTGTAAATGAATGGCCTAGTTTATTAGATGCAGCTTAAGCTCTAGAAGCCTGAGATACTTCACATTGGTTAAGAACCAAAATCCACCGTGTTTAGATTATTTTTACTGATATTTAGGTATGTTTATACCTCCATAGGTAGTATTTGCTGAGGAAATGAAAGTTGATGAATTTATGGATACTTCTGTAAGTTGCATGTCAAACACTTAAGGTATTAATCCTTTGCTGCTGTGATGTTTATGGCAGTGCCTGCTCTACTGAGTCACTCGGGAGAACCCAACTTGTGCCTCATTGATGTGGCCAAGTTAGTTTTTTTTAACAGTAAACCTGAAATTTAGATCAAAAACTTCTCTTGGAGTCAATTATTGATGTAGGTTCCACCATGTAAACTTAAAAATAATTGCAGAAGAATTAATTATTGGATCACCACCAATTGTTCTAGGAAATTCCAGTTCCCAGACTGACTGCATTTTCCCCCAAGTTTTCGGTTACTGCTGCTGTAATAAAACTGCTAATGGGAGTATTTTTAATCATATACAACTGAAGTAATTTGAAATTGTTAAATCTTTTTTGCTTGCCTCCTTCTCTTGCTCATTTATTCCCCTCTCTCCTATACTTTGTCCTGTCCCCTCTATTTTTACTGCACTTTCATTTCTATCTACTATAGCCTAATCAAACATTTTTCACCAGCCTCTGGGTTTCCACAAACCATTTTGGTAGAGGGATACAGATTGTAAAAAAAAATTGGCTTGATTTTTGAAAGCTGACTCCAAGGATCAAGTTTTCATCTAGTCAGTACTTAGAAGTTGAATGGTGGGCATGATCCATTGTAGTTAGATCATTCATTATTGAACTACTGCTGCTAAGCTATTTTGCCAGTAGCCCAAGCAGTATGAACAGAAACCAATGAGGTAACATTTTGTCTGCACTCCAAAAATATATAGAGAACGAATAGTGGAGATTGCTAATTTATTTTTAATTGACTTTAATAGTATATGGTTGGTTCTACAGTAATCAAGTTACCTACCATCCGAGTGGCATTGTTTTAATATTATGGTTTGTTTTCAGCATCATGGTGCATGAGCTGAAATCTCCGAAACAAATCTCTGACCCAGGGAACCTGGAATTGCTACTTGTCTAAGGATTTAATTTTGTGGAATCAATGCAATTTTTTGATTCTTTCTTGCTTATTGTAGGTTTTATAAAATATTCTAAGTGATCTATCAGCTAAGAACATGGTTTTATATTAACTTGTTTTGAAAGTTATTTTTGGTATTTCTAGGATACCGATTGAGTGCTCAAGCTATAACTGGTATTATAAAGCGCTACTGCAAGGATGGCAAGACTTACTTCGATGACTATGTTGCCTGCTGTGTAAAATTAAGGGCAGTTACAGGTATGCTTTATCTTTAGTGTTAAATATACTCATAATTGTAGTGCTGTCTTGAAGGACAAATTTGTATTAAATGCTGAATAATTTAGTTCAGAAATGTTTACTGATACTTTTTAAGGAACATCAATGCCACTATACTAAATTTGTTTGGGGTGGAACAGAACAAACTAATTAGCTTTGGATCTTTAGTAGCATCTACCTGTAACTATCAGAATAGTTTGCATATTGTGCAGATTAGTATGGGGTTGAATGTCATTTTGTATAGAGATTTTAACCAAAATCTTGAGTAACTATGTTCCTTCTAATTTTTTGTGTATGCAGCCCCTTTAACTGGCTGCGTGGCCCATTCAAACTTCCGCGCATGCATGTTTTTTCCATTTAAAAGCCGCTGAGCAGCCTGTGTGGGACCTCCAGACTGCTGCGCAGCCTAATGTGAACATTGGATATAACTATGGGTTACACCTTTCATTTTATAAGATAATGGGGCAGATTTTGTGGTCGGCGGTGTGCCTACGGACTACGCTGCCGACATCCGAATAGAATCCGAACTTACCTGATGGGACTCTCTTTTGCAAACTTGCTGTTTGATGCTGCGTACTGGAGGGCAGCGTAATGGCCCATGGATCCCAGGGGTGCAGCGTATGTGGAAGCGTATCTGGGATCACGTGGGCCTGGTGCTCCAATCAGTGGAAGCGCCAAGTTTCCTCTTGACAGATATGTGGGAATCAGCATCAGGCTTATAGGAGAAAGGAGAGTGCAGACTGGCACCTGACCCGCTGAATCCACTCAATGGCCACGGTCAATGACAACAGCACCCTATGGTGACTTTAAAAGCTTTAATGTCAGGAAATAAGATATAAATATATAGTTAGGTTTAACATTTTGTTCTTTATTTGGGATTTAGTATCGGTTGAATTCCGATTGCCCCTCATAGAAAAACTGGCAATGACAGCACCAAGCTTCAACACCAGGATTTCAATAAAATGCAAGACAAAACAAACTAACAAAACAAGGTCTTCGCAATTCTACAAAGCTCACGGCTAAATTATTTAAACGGAGCTCAGGTGCTTCCATCTGTTGTAATGTTCCAATTTCATTTATGTGAGCTAAATACATGCCGAACAATGCTTTGGATTTTTTTGAGGTATCCCAAACCTGCTCAACCTTTCTTCATAAGTCAACCCCCTCATCTCAGGAATCAACCGAGTGAATCGTCTCTGAACTGCCTCCAATGCAAGTATATCCTTCCTTAAATAAGGAGACCAAAACTGTGCGCAGTACTCCAGGTGTGGTCTCACCAATACCCTGTACAGTTGTAGCAGGACTTCTCTGCTTTTATACTCCAACCCCTTTGCAATAAAGGCCAACATTCCATTTGCCTTTTTGATTACTTGCTATACCTGCATGCTAACCTTTTGTGTTTCATGCACAAGGACCCCCAGGTCCCTCTGAACTGTAGCATTTTGTAATCTCTCTCCATTTAAATAATAAACAGTGAGTTCCTTATCTTGACATCTGACTCGTCTGATGTAATTCCACCCTTGTCACAGTATTGCCTGCAGGAGTGGGGACCTTGATTCATTTATTTCTTGCCGCCTTTCCATAGGCTAAGCCTGGTGACCCTAATCCTAATTATAGTACCTCCATAACTGCCCTGGCTAAAATCTAGCTTGCCAGTGTTTTTCCTGAACTGTGGTTCAACACTGCACTTGCACATTCCATTCCTTCACCTGAGCCAATTTTTATTACATTTGGAATAGTGACTAAAACTGTTTGTTTTACCCACAACTTAGATTATTATTTTGTTACAGATGCTTTCAGACGAAGAGACAGTCTGCAGCAAGGATATGTGAACTTTGGCTATGATGACGTAAGTGTCTAAAGTGTATACCATAGCTTTAAAATTTTTGCTTCTAACTTGTGCGGGTAGCAATACCAGCATGCAAACATTGATTTATTTTTAATTTTGAGATGGTTAAGACAAAGTGATAGTGGTTTCAGATGTCAGAACCCTGACATTAGATTCCAATTTTTAGGTAATGTATTCTCTAGTTAAATATTACAGTTTTACTGAAAACTAAGCAATGAGCAGCTACCTAGTATTTTGACAATGTATTCAATGAAACCTTAGTGAACATGAAATATGACTCTTTTAACCCCAAAAGGGTGGTTTAGGTTTGTTTGAATCACAGTCTTGAAATATTCTAGATGGATGTAACCGGACCTGCTTTATAAGCTTTGTTGCTATTTAGTACTAGTTCAGCAATTGCAATGAATATTAACCTTTTCATTCTGCTTCACTATTCTTTCTTATAGTTTATCCAATGCACCATGTCCATTTGAGCACAAAATTGCATCCATTATGCAAAGACTAGTCGCTGATGATGGATTGAAACCAGTGATTTATATTGCTTTGAGGATAAATCGAACCTGCTCAAACTGCATACATGTCTAGTGGTTTTGTATATTTTTTTCTTTTTTTATTGTGTAAAATAAAAAAGGAAATTGGATTTTATGATGTGTACACAATTTGTTATGCTGTCACTTGCCAAATTGCGTATTTCTTTAATAGCTTGCAAAATATTAGTTTACAGGTAAATGGCTTTGCTGCAGTTGTGCCTCTTGGAATTTTGCGTAGTTTAATACAAATGTTTAGGTTTTTAGCCTATTGTAACGTATGATGTAACCAGGTTAATATGAATAATCACAATTTTTGTGAACCAAACATCACTTTGCATTTGACTAGCATTTCCATTTGCAATTTTTAAAAAAATTATATTTTTTTCACATTTTCATAATGCTTTTTCACCATGTAATAAAACTTTTACTTTCTGGTTAATGCTGGATACACAATTGTCAATGCAATAAAATAAAAACTAGTGACAAATGTTTTTTAGATAAGGTGTCTTTGTGTGAAAAGAGAAATTAATGCCTCACTATCATCTGTACTAAACAAATATTGTGCCCAAAGACATTATAGAAAAAATCCTTCCCTCCATTTAATAAAAATCATGTAGGATCACAGGCACTTGTCTTTAAGTTGTGTAACCAAACTGTTGCAGCACCCTCTGAATTTTGTTCATAGGATGCATTTTTCAAACAAGAATGCTCCAGTTTCAGACTGTTGGGTGTTGTTTATGACCCCATCCAAATAATATTGCACTCCATATACTGAATCTTGTCTTCATTTTATGTTCACCATCAATATCCAAATGAATAGACATCCAACTGGGAAGTAAGGTCTGTGCATCCAGGACATCTTGTGTTTTGGGATTGCTCCATGTTCGAATCATTTTGGTTAAATGTTCTTCCTCAACATCATTGTATGCATGTAGGGCCTCATTCTGAGTCTCACTTGACTTTTTTTTCCCCTCCCCCTCTCAACAATAGTCCTTGTTTATACACAGGGAAAGAAATGTAAGTGTGATTGTAACATTTAACAGTTTTTAATGGTTGCTTTCACTAAGTGCTGTAACGTTTTATGCTGTAGTCTTTCAAGTTTTACTTTGAACTCATTACGGTAGCAGCTCTGATCAAGATGTGGATAGTACCAGCTGGCTGAAGCTTACTGCCTTGGGCGCAATTTTTACTGTCAAACTGACAGCCAGTTTTAAAATCTGTATAACTTATCGTGGATTCTTCAGAATGATTTTCCCACATTGACTACTAATGTTGTACAATTACCTGAAGTACAAAACCAGCTTCAATCTTACCAGATAGTCTCCTTTAACTATCTGGTAAGTTTGAAGCTGGCTTTCTTTCATTCTTTTTAAAAACACCCGTTGTCCAGTTTCTTTAAAAAGTACATTTTGAGCTGCCTTTGAAACTCAGTTGGTAAAGGGAGCATAAAGCTGCATCACGTAGACTATTCTCAGGTTTGTTTTCTAGTCTGTTTTGAATTATTTTATTGCTACTGGGGCAACAGCATCTGTGTCTTGGGGTAGGGAGCGATACAATGACCCCTACTAAATGCAAGTGTGTGAATTCGGCTTGACTGGTGCATTTTTCCACTACCTCCATGCTAATCTACAATTGAATGCCCCAACAAAACTTGATCATACTGATTGAATTTGACTACTGGTCAACACAGAGAGACTTGCATTTACATAGCGCCTTTCACGAACTCCGGATGTCCCAAAGTGCTTTGCAGCCAATGAAGTACTTTTGAAATGTAGTCACTTGTAGGAAAGGTGGCAGACAATTTTTTTTTTTCTTTTTGTTTATGGGATGTGGGTGTTGCTGGCAAGGCCAGCATTTATTGCCCATCCCTAATTGCCCTTGAGAAGGTGGTGGTGAGCTGCCTCCTTCAACTGCTGCAGTCTGTGTGCTGAAGGTACTCCTACTGTTACGTAAGGAGTTCCAGGATTTTGACCCAGTGCCGATGAAGGATCGGCAATATACTAAGTCAGGAGGGTGTGTGAATTGGAGGGGAACCTGGAGGTGGTGGTGTTCCCATGTGCCTGCTGCCGTTGTCCTTCTAGGTGGAAGAGGTCGCGGGAGGTGCTGCCGAAGAAGCCTTGGCGAGTTGCTGCAGTGCATCTTGTCGATGGTGTACAGTGTAGCCACGGTACGCTGGTGGAGGGAGTGAATGTTTAAGGTGGTGGATGGGATGCCAGTCAAGCGGGCTATGTTGTCCTGGATGGGGTAGAGTTTGTGTTGGAGCTGCACTCATCCAGGCAAGTGGAGAGTATTCCATCACACTCCTTGTGCCTTGTAGATGATGATGGAAAGGCTTTGGGGAGTCAAGAGGTGAGACACTCGCCGCAGAATACCTAGCCTCTGACCTGCTCTTGTTGCCACAGTATTTATGTGGCTGTTCCAGTTAAGTTTCCGGTCAATGGTGACCCCCCCAGGATGTTGATGGTGGGGGATTCGCCGATGGTAATGCAGTTGAATGTCAAGGGGAGGTGGTTAGACTCTTGCTTGTTGGAGATAGTCATTGCCTGGCACTTCTGTGGTGCGAATGTTACCTGCCACTTATCAGCCCAAGCCTGAACGTCGTCCAGGTCATGTTGCATGCGGGCATGGACAGCTTCATTATCTGAGGAGTTGTGAATGGTGCTGAACACTTAGCAAACTTCCCCATTTCTGACCTTATGTTGGAGGGAAGGTCATTGATGAAGCAGCTGAAGATGGTTGGGCCTAGGACGCTGCCCTGAGGAACTCCTACAGCGATGTCCTGGGGCTGTGATGATTGACCTTCAACCACCACAACTGTCTTCCTTTGTGGTAGGTATGACTCCAGCCAGTGCAGTGTTTCCCCCCCGATTCCCATTGACTTCAGTTTTACTAGGGCTCCTTGATGCCACAGTCGGTCAAATGCTGCCTTGATGCCAAGGGCAGTCACTCTTGCCTCACCTCTGGAATTCAGCTCCTTTGTCCATGTTTGGACCAAGGCTGTAATGAGGTCGGGAACCGAGTGGTCTTGGCGGAACCCAAACTGGGCATCAGTGAGCAGGTTATTGGTGAGTAAGTGTCGCTTGATAGCACTGTTGATGACACCACCTATCACTTTGCTGATGATTAAGAGTAGACTGATGGGGCGGTAATTGGCCGGGTTCGATTTGTCCTGCGATTTGTGGACAGGACATACCTGGGCAGTTTTCCACATTGTCGGATTGATGCCAGTGTTGTAGCTTGGCTAGAGGCGCGGCTAGTTCTGGAGCACAAGTCTTCAGCATGATAGCTGAGATGTTGTCGGGGCCGATAGCCTTTGCTGTATTCAGTGCGCTCAGCCGTTTCTTGCTATCACGTGGAGTGAATTAAATTGGCTGAAGACTGGCTTCTGTGATGGTGGGGACCTCAGGAGTAGGTCGATATAGATCATCCACTCGACACTTCTGGCTGAAGATGGTTGCAAACGCTTCAGCCTTGTCTTTTGCACTCATGTGCTGGGCGCCACCAGCATTGAGGATGGGGATATTCATGGAGCTTCCTCCTCCCATTAGTTGTTTAATGGTCCACCACCATTCACAACTGGATGTGCACAGCAATGTGATAATGACCAGATGAGCTGTTTTACTGATACAAATTGAGGGATAAATATTGGTCAGACACCGGGGATAACTACCCTGCTCTTTGAAATAGTGCCATGGGATCTTTTACATCCACCTGAGAGAGCAAACGGGGTCTCTGTTTAACATCTTATCTGAAAGATGGCACCTCCCACAGTGCAGTACTCCCTCAGTACTGCACTGGACTTTCAGCCTCTGGAGTGGGACTTGAACCCACAACTTTATGACTTAAATGTGAGTTGTACCCACTGAGCCATGGCTGACACATTAATGAGAAGGGGAGAAAATTGGCAAAAAAACACAACACACTTCACTTCAGAAATAAAATCCAATGCAGTAGAGATTGTTCAAGGCTCAACAAAGGCATGATGGCCCAATCATGTTCCACAACAGCTCAAAAGGCTAGGGAGATGGTGTTGGGGAAAGGAAAGCCTAGTGGCTTCCACAATTTGTAACTAATCTGTTCAGAGTCGTCTTGCACCTGTACAGGAGTGAAGTAAATGTTTAAAGTGTAAGTTTTTAAGGCAAAGTTTATGCAGGCATTGACTTCATTTTATGACATCAGCTCACTCTGGTCAGTTGAGGCTCTGATCAGGAGTTTTTGGAAGACTGAAACAGGAGTGGCACGAGTTGACATTAGGCAATCCATTCTACACAGGTAAGGAAAAAGTTGGCTGACTAAAATTGCACTCCGCCCACTCTAAAGGAAGGATTTCAAGTTATCTCAACCATGAGAGGTTTTATACTTTACATTTAGATTACTAGGGCAAATCCATGATGCTGGCAGTGATTGACATCACTAGCCATTCATTGATGAGTACTGAGATTGTTGGCTCATTGACTATTTGTCTGAGTCAAGTGGGGTTTATGATGATGGAGAATACTCAAGAGCAGGAATGCAAGGAACTTTTAAATCCCCAACAATAGCCAATTTAAAATTCTACTGTACCCTCCATGCTAGGTGTTTATATCACTGAGACTCTTGTGTGGGGTTTTGATGGGCCTTTTTTCCTGTTTTTTGTTTTAAATCACTTACCTATGTGGATTTGTATAGATTATCTCTTAACTGCGAAGAAACTGTTTATTCAACCTACTGTGGACTATGGTTTCCCATTCATTGCAAAGCTCTATCCCAGAAAAACATAAGACATTAGATAATGAAGCATGATGGGATGCCTGACTTACTAGTAGATGCTTTTGCACATGTAAGCACTCTCCAAATGTGACTGAACGGTTAAGCAACACCTCGATTTCAAAATTCTCATCCTTGTTTTCAAATCTCTCCATGGCCTCACCCCTCCCTATCTCTGTAATCTCTTCCAGCCCCCCCCCCCCGCCCCCCCCCCCGAGATATCTGCGTTCCTCTAATTCTGCCCTCTTTAGCATCCCTGATTATAATCGCTCAACCATTGGTGGCTGTGCTTTCTGTTGCCTAGGTCCTAAGCTCTGGAATTCCCTCCCTAAACCTCCCTACCTCTCTTTCCTCCTTTAAGACGCTCCTTAAAACCTACCTCTCTGACCAAGCTTTCACCTGCCCTAATTTCTTCTGTGGTTTGGTGTCAAATTTCTTGTCTTGCCTGTGAAGCGCCTTGGGACGTTTTACTACATTAAAGGCGCTATATCAATGCAAGTTGTTAAAACCTACCTCTTTGACCAAGTTTTTGGTCATCTGCCCTAATTTCTCCTTATGTGGTTCGGTGTCAAATTTTATTTGATAACGTTCCTGTGAAGTGCCTTGGGATGTTTTACTATGTTAAAGGTGCTATATAAATACAAGTTAAGAACATAAGAAATAGCAGGAGTAGGCCATACGGCCCCTCGAGCCTGCTCCGCCATTCAATAAGATCATGGCTGATCATCAACCTCAACTCCGCTTTCCCGCCTGATCTCCATATCCCTTGATTCCAAAAATCTATCTCAACCTTGAATATACTCAAAGACTCAGCATTCACAGCCCTCTGGGGCAGAGAATTCCAAAGATTCACAACTATCTGAGTGAAGAAATTCCTCCTCATCTCAGTCTTAAATGGCCTACCCCTTATCCTGAAACTATGCCCCCTAGTTCTAGACACTCCAGCCAGGGGAAATAACCTCTCAGCATCTACCCTGTCAATCCCCTTCAGAATCTTTATTTCAATGAGATCACCTTTCATTCTTCTAAACTCGAGAGAGTATAGGTCCATTCTACACAATCTCCCATCATAGGACAGCCCTCTCATCCCAGGAATCTTACTCCAATTATATAGGGCCTTGGTGAGACCACACCTGGAGTACTGTGTACAATTTTGGTCTCCTTACCTAAGGAAGGATATACTTGCCATAGAGGGAGTGCAACGAAGGTTCACGAGATTGATTCCTGGGATGGCGGGACTGTCGTATGAGAAGAGATTGAGTAAACTAGGCCTGTATTCTCTTGAATTCAGAAGAATGAGAGGGGATTTCATTGAAGCATACAAAATTATTACAGGGCTTGATAGGGTGGATGCTGGGAGAATGTTTCCCTTGGCTGGGGAGTCTAGAACCAGGGGCCACAGCCTCAGGATAAAGGTTAGGCCATTCAGGACTGAGATGAGAAGAAATTTCTTCACACAGAGGGTGGTGAATCTTTGGAATTCTCTACCCCAGAGGGCTGTGGAGGCTCAGTCATTGGGTATATTCAAAACAGAAGTCGATAGATTTCTGACTAGTAAAGGCATCAAGGGATATGGCGATAGGGCCGGTGAATGGAATTGAGGCAGAAGATCAGCCATGATCTCATTGAATGGCGGAGCAGGCTTGAAGGGCCGAATGGCCTACTCCTGCTCCTATTTCTTATGTTCTTATGAATCAATCTAGTGAACCTTCATTGCACCGCCTCCGAGGCAAGTATATACTTCCTTAGATAAGGAGACTAAAACTGTGCACAGTACTCCAGGTGTGGTCTCACCAAGGCCCTGTACAATTGTAGCAAGACTTCCTTATTCTTATACTCCAATCCCCTTGCAATAAAGGCCAGCATACCATTTGCCTGCATTATTGCTTGCTGTACCTGCAAGCTAGCTTTCTTTGTTTCTTGCACAAGGACACCCAAATCTCTCTGAAGACCAACATTTGAAAGTTTCTCACCATTTAAAAAATATTCTGTTTTTCTATTCCTACCAAAGTGAATAACCTCACATTTCCCTACATTATACTCCATCTGCCACCTTACTGCCCACTCACTTAGTCTATCTATATTCCTTTGCAGACTCTTTGTGTTCTCCTCACAGCTTACTGTCCCACCTAGCTTTGTATCATCAGCAAACTTGGATATATTACACTTGGTCCCTTCATCTAGGTCATTAATATAGATTGTAAATAACTGAGGCCCCAACACTGATCCTTGCGGCACCCCACTAGTTACAGCCTGCCAACTTGAAAAAGATCCGTTCATCCCTACTCTCTGTTTTCTGTCCATTAACCAATCCTCTATCCATGCTACTATATTACCCCCAACCCCATGAGCCCTAATCTTGTGTAATCTTTTATGTGGCACCTTATCGAATGCCTTTTGGAAATCCAAATATACTACATCCACTGGTTCCCTTTTATCTACCCTATTAGTTACATCCTCAAAAAACTCTAATAATCTTGTCAAACACGATTTCCCTTTCATAAAACCATGTTGACTTTGCCTAATCATGTCATGATTTTCTAAGTGCCCTGATACCACTTCCTTAACAATGGATTCCAGCATTTTCTCGACGACTGATGTCAGGCTAACTGGCCTGTCGTTCCCTGTTTTTTCTCTCCCTCCTTTCTTGAATAGCAGTGTTACATTTGCGCACTTCCAATCCGCTGGGACCATTCTAGAATCTAGGGAATTTTGGAAGATCAAAACCAATGCAAGTTGTTGTTGTTGTTGACTGCCATCCCATTGAACCTTATGAAGGTTATTCATAAGAAATCTAAACAGTTCAATCCTGCAATGCCAGACATTTCTGCTTTAGTTACAGTTGCCAGAGTAATATGGATACAATTTAGATGACAAAGCTTTTTTAGCAGTTACACCCATTAACTACTGATGAGCAGAAAATCTAGCCTGCCATCTAAGGTAATGGCTCACAATCATGCATGGCATGCAAAATCTTTATTATTGTCTTAACCTGAAAATGCATTTTTGATAAGTAAAACGCTATTCCAGCTATGTCACCTGGCAAATTGGATTCTCCACTACCTGGTTTTCAGGAAAGGTGGATGCCTTTCTTGTCTGGTTCCAAAAATTCATAGGTAGAAGACACAAATAAAATGGCAGGTTGCTGAGTCTGCTCGAGCAAAGAATTTGTTGGCCGGGCTGTTGCAGTCAGCAGCGAAGGAATGGTGCTCGCCGTTCACCTCACTGACAGCTGCCCACAATGTTCTCATAGGCTTTAGAGGGGAAACTTTCTCTGATCCAGCGCAGCACCCTCTACAGGGCATTTGTGGCATCTGTGAGCAGGACAAGCAACAGCGAGGCTCTTCAACCAGATTGAAAAATCCTCACTGAGGCACGCAGAGTCTAAGCCAGGAAGTATAAAGCAGGAAGTATGTACAGAAAGCAGAATAAAAATGTTGAAAGACAGATGAGATTAAGAGAGAGATGAGAGACGGACATAAAAAGTAAAAAAAAGTAATCATTTTTAAATCTCCATCACTAATTAACTTCTGAAGGAATGAGACTCCACATTTATAAAATTAAATTTTATGGGCCAGAGAGGTTGTTTGGCAGTAATTATCAATTATCACGATGTTAGAAATTCACTTACTCCTGAATGCACCAGCCCTAACTTTTTATGGCGTTTTTAGTGGGGAACTAATGGGCAAGTACCCCAGGTTCATGCAATTGCATGTCTTTCAATGCTGAGTCTATGCGCGAGGACTGCTACAGCGCACCCTCTGGAGGAGCGGTTATCTCTGATAGTGACTTCTGGATTTCCACGTTTAAATGCGCACGTGCAGACAGCAGAAGTTGCTGTCCGATTTCTTCCATAATAACGGTGAGCGCTGTTAACCTCACCATTATTATTAAGGCAAAATCTGGGTCATTGTTTCCTTTTATACTGATGGCAAAACTGGCAAGCGTCTGCTTGTCAGATGAATGTGATCTCATGTCATGGGATGGCTGGATGAAAGAAGATATTGGGGAAAGATACATTGCCAACATTTACCTATATGTGTATATGCCCTTTTAAATTTGAACTGCTGGCCAAATTTTGAATATGCTCCATTAGGCCTACAGCCAGCACAAAGCCAAAGCTGTACTTGCAAAATCAAGGCTATTGTTTTAATCAGGCTTGTCATACTGGGCCTCCACCCTTTGGAGCATTACACGTATTTATGTTAATATCATGGACAGGAGTGATATCTTTGTGTCTGGATATGATGAGAAACTGATAATTGCATAGAATTGTCATTTTGCTCAATTTTGCTCAATCATGGAGGTTATGGTTAAAATGTACCCATATGAGAAAGACTTTACAGACAAGTGTATCTGCTCCTGAAATCTGAAGTGAATTGAAGCTTGTATTGTATAGACAGTGTATTCAATGAAAAAAGGAAGTGTTTTTTTTAAAGTGGCAGCAAATTTGAAACAGTTTTGTAATTAGTATGTAGGAACGGTGCTTCCCTTTCTTACCTGGCACCATTCCCCTTACACAGTGGATGTTCTGTTCAGGATCCTATTGTACTTGTGCTATTTGGAGGGAGAGGATGCAAAGGAACTGTTGGGTGTCAGGGAAATGAGGCAACATTGAGGAGGGCTCCTACCTACAGCTACCCAGCCAACAAAATATATTGGACATAAATTTCTGCGGAGGTTCTCCTGCTCGACCACCCTAACTTCGACTGACAAGCCGCAGAAAGCCTGGAAAAATGGCATCAGAGCTTTCTAAGGTGTTTTTCCAGGATTTTGCGTCTTTTTCAAACCAAAGTTATGTTGAACGAGGGGGTGAAATCCCGCGGAAATTCAGCTCCGTTGTCCCTGCTGGAATTATTTGGATCTTCCAAAGGATCAATGCCTTTTCTGACTCAGCTTTACAAGGCTGGCCATGATTCTATTGTCTAACTTGCTGCAGGAGAATCTGCAGCTGAACAACAGGGAAGGCAAAGCACTGCCAATAGCAGAGAAGGTGTCAGTCGCCTTGAACTTTTTTGCTTTAAGCTCTTTCAGTGGGGTCAGTGGGGACATCAATTAATCTGCAATGTATTGCTGCATAAAATAGGTGACTGGACATTCCACTCAGTAAAATCTGATGGGCAAGAAGCAAACCTTTTAATAGGTAAGTAAGTACGAGTGCCTCTCCAGGTCCCAGAAATAAATTTTGGGTCGCTTAATTCCATGCCCCTTAATCGTTACGATTAGTTTCCTGTTTGGTACCTTGTTAAAGGCTTGTCAAACACAATCTTCCTTTCTGAAATCTGGCTGCTTCTAATTCACAATGGTCGGAATATTCTGTACCTGGACGGGTTGGGTGCGGACGGTCGCCGTGGTGGGTCGTGATCCCGTTCCTCATTTCATTCCACTCCTGAGACTGACTTTCCCTTAATGGCGACTATTAAGGTAGCCCTGCGCATTACCCGGCCCTATTAAATGGTGCGGGTCTGATGACGTCATTGATGATGTGTTTTCAGCTGGAATATTTAAAGAGCAATGGCCACATTGCATTTGAAGATTCATCTAGGATTGTGCAGACACTATACTGCAGCATTGGAGTGTTCCAAACACTTGCAAACATGGACTGCACAGAGGCAGAGGGCTGCACCCAGGTTCTCCGACGACTCCCTCCATATGCTTGTGGAGGGAGTGAGAGCACGCAGGGAGGTCCTCTTCCCTTCGGATGGGTGGAAGAGACCTCCCCAACAGACCAAATGAGCCTGGTTGGAGATTGCAGAGGAGGTCAACAGCAGGGATGTTGTCAGGAGGACCTGGGTGCAGTGCGGAAACGCTTCAATGATCTCATTAGATCAGGAAGGGTGAGTGCAAAGCCACACTCACCTTCATCCTGCTGTGCCTGTCACCACATTCCCATCACTCTGCCTTCCCAAGCCTGCTCCACATCATTACTCACACCAACACATCTTGCACGTCCACCCATCCCTCTCTATCTACATACTCACATCCCCATCTGACTAGCACCCCTCACACTCACCCTCATCCTAATGCAATCATACCAACTAACACCACACAAGAAGGTAATTTGGCATTGGCACCCCACTCCCTCATAGTCACCCTCTAAAGATGTAACCCATCCATTCCTTACACTCATTCCATCACTCTCACTCAAACTTCTCTTCTTTCCCTCCTTGCAGGAGAAGAGAGCCCACAATAAGAGGGAGAGGGAGAGAACCAGAGGTGGTCCTCCATCATTGGCCACATTAATTGCAGCAGAGGAGGTTGCCCTGGAAGTCTCAGAAGTCGCAGAGCAGCTGGCGGTGGGAGACGAGAGAGGGGGGACATCTCAGCAACCTGGTGACAGAATTACATCTCATACAGCCACATGGCATCCAGCAGTCACTCATTTGGGGACTGATGTCAGCAGCCAGTGAATGTTCATCATGTGCATAATGGTATCGATACCCATTCTTGATATGACATTTCTAACTCATCTCTTTACTCTCCCACAGGTCGATCAAGAGCCCCCCCATCTCCCCGCCCTCTCCCCCCAACACTGTCCAGGAGGAACATAAGAACTTAAGAAATAGGAGCAGGAGTAGGCCATTTGGCCCCTCAAGCCTGCTCCGCCATTCAATAAGATCATGGTTGATCTTCTACCTCAACTCCACTTTCCTGTACTATCCCATATCCCTTGATTCCCTTAATATCCAAAAATCTATCAATCTCTGTCTTGAATATACTCAATGACTGAGCCTCCACAGCCCTCTGGGGTAGAGAATTCCAAAGATTCACCACCATCTGAATGAAGAAATTTCTCCTCATCTTATTCTGAGACTGACCCCTGGTTCTAGACTCCCCAGCCAGGGGAAACATCCTCTCTACATCTACCCTGTCAAGCCCTGTAAGAATTTTATATGTTTCAATGAGATCACCTCTCATTCTTCTAAACGCCAGAGAATATAGGCCTAGTCTGCTCAATCTCTCCTCATAGGACAATCCCCCTAACCCAGGAATAAGTCTGGAGAACTTTCGTTGCACTCCCTCTATGGCAAGAATATCCTTCCTTAGGTAAGGAGACCAAAACTCCAGGTGTGATCTCACCAGGGCCCTATAAAACTGCAGTAAGACGTCTTTACTCTTATACTGAAAATCTCTTGTAATAAAGGCCAACATACCATTTGCTTTCCTAATTGCTTGCTGTACCTGCATGCAAACTTTCAGTGATTCGTGTACAAAGACACCCAGGTCCTTCTGAACACCAACATTTCCCAATCTTTCACCATTTAAAAAATACTCTGCTTTTCTATTTTTCCTACCAAAGTGGATAACCTCACATTTCTCCACATTATATTCCATTTGCCATGTTCTTGCCCACTCACTTAGCTTGTCTATATCCCCTTGAAGCCTCTTTGCATCCTCCTCACAACTTACATTCCCACCCAACTTTGTATCATCAGCAAACTTGGCTATATTACATTTAGGAAGAGGAAGACGACTCCTCAGAGGAGCCTCCAGTCTCTGAGGGTGCACCATCACCAGATGTAAGCGCACCCAGCACCAGCGCAGATCCTTACACTTCAGTGGGTCTCACGCGAGATAGAATAGTGTTGTCACCTGGTGTGTCACAAGTGAGCAAGAGGAGATAATGAAGACAGGGACAGCAGTGGAGACTCCTCGCTGGAGGGCGCAGGACCCTCTCAGCTCTGCTCAGCTGCCTGCAGATGCTGAGCCTCGGGGTGAAGGGATAATTACAAGTCCTAGCCCTTTCGGACTACCCCAGATCAAGCATATTCCCCAGACGTTCACCTTCAACTAAAGTTAGTGGTAGCTGAATCCTAGAGATGCTTAATTGGGTCTAAAGGTTCAGACTATCTCTCCCTAAAGGAAAGGAATGGCCTGAAGATGTTACCGTCCTCCGGATAGCACTTTTAATAAGTTTAACTAGACTGTAACCTTCCGGATATTATGAGGGTCCGGAAAACCCCCCAGAATTCTGCAACTCCTCTCAAAAGAGTGTACAGAAATTGAGTTCGCGAGATTGATACAAAATTACTCTTTGAGATAATTCTAAAAATATATAGATTTATTAAAGAACCGACATTCAGCTAACAGCTGTTGATTCAATCGCAACTTTAAAAATACAAATAGCTTACATTTCTTATCAGAGATCCTTATTCTCAAATCTTAACTTCGTTACATTTCCACACTTCTACTTATTTCCTAATCCAGAATATCCACCAAAATCAAATACCTTGATTACCCAGACTCAAAGAGTTGTTGTAAGCCTGCAGAGTGGTTCTGAAGGCAAGAATCGCTCTGCCCCTTCCAGCGACTTCTGACTTTCTCTCTGAAAAGCTCTATTTTTATACCTTTTTTTAGTGGTATATTCTTTGAAGTTTTCTGCTGATGTAAGCTAATTATCTCTAGTCATTCCTCTGTTGACTTCTTTCTATTCTTACTGTCAATTTAGCTGTTAACTTTCAGAATCCTGTCTGCTGTATAGGTGTTTCAATTTTATCATAAAATATGGTTTAACAGATTTATCTATTTGATGCCATTCTTTCGAAGATCTTCATTGAATTTTTAAATCACTTCTGCTGGTTGTAACACAGACTTCTGTCTCCTACATGTTCCAAGTTTAACACATAAACAATGTGATTGCTTGGTACATCTATTGATGTAATATTTTCAAAGTCTTCTGTAGGTATCTTTTACAACATGTAAATTAAAAACACTTCAACCAGGGTGTTTGTTTTCCTAGCCATCTTAGTTCGTTATATATATAATCGTGTTTCCTGTTTCATTTGATGTTACTTTTACAAAGGCACGTGGTTTTTTAATATTCTGTTTTTCTGTTCGAGGTGTTAGCTTTTAACACTTTACTTGGGCATTGCTATTGTGTTGGTTTCAAACTGCAGACCTCTTGAACCAACTCTTTGCTTCTTCAATGAGGCCATTGTGTCAGTGTCAATAACCAATCTTTATCTCAAAAGCCTGTATTCTGTTTGCAGCCTGTGTCGTTGAGGCTTTTAGATTTTTAACCCCAGTTTGTCATGTTTTAATAAAGCTGGAATTCTGTTCATAGGATGGTGTATTTTTCTGAAATATGGCTATTCCATTACAGGGGGCCCATCTAGGTGGTTGAGGAGAAAGTTGGTGGTGTTGTTGTTGGTGCTGCTGGTGTGCCTGGTGCTACTGGTGTTGGTCTCATTGTGGTCTGATTCTGAGTCATTGTGGTCTGATTCTGAGGACCAAGGTGAGACAGTATAAATGGCACCCATGCTTATGTAATAGATGGCAGGTCAAGTAGAGATGAAAGAAGCAATCTGTAAATGGTGTGATAGGTTCTACCAATGAGGTGACAGTGGATCCCAACTTTGCTGAAAACACTTCCAACCTCTAAAAGCTAAATCTGTGCTGACAATGCACTAAGCAACAGCATCTACCTTAGTAAATTAACCATGTATCAGGTGGGAGTATTTATTGTGCTTTTCATGCTGTGCACTAATGAGTTGGATCAATGGCCACTGAACATCCACCTCAGGTTGACAGACGTGGTTCCCGAGCTGCGTGATTCTCGTGGTCATCCAGTGAAAATGGAAAGGTAAGGTTATAATGATGCTTAAGGGTCTGACAAGTACCTAATAATGATCTAAATTAGCTCGGTCGCCTCTACCGTTCGGGTCGCTGCCGCGCTGGCAAACGCGCCTGAGGAAAAGGCGTGTGGAGGCAGGATGATGGCGGCTTCCCGAACTGTTCCAAGTTATTTAATCTTTCACTCCCGACCTGCCTCAATCCCGACTGCAGGGACGCCAGAAAATTCCGGCCAATGTGTTTTCACAGACATTTCCTTGTAACCGTGCTATCAGCTGCAGGCAGTGCAGTAGGCTCTTCCTTTCTCAGTCAAACATTGTAGGAAATGTGATATGGGACAGCAGAATGGTAGGAGAGGAGTTGTACTTGTGAGGGTGGGTGGGGGTGGTCTCTTGTGCCTATTAAGGGTCTCATTCATTTATTCTTTAACGCTATGTGTTCCTGGATAGTGTGGAGTTGAGTCATGTTTCCATCCGTATCTCAGCATCTGCATGGGTACTCATTCCTTCACTTACCTTGATCAGCCCGGCGAAGTAACTGAAACATTCTCAGCACTGAATAGCTGTTTGTGATGTAGAATTTCACCGCCCCCCCTACACCCGCCCACCCCTCCAGACTGCCTGCACATCTTTTTCCTGAGGCATACCTCCTGGATGCTAAAGAGTCTTTGTCTTCTGTCTCTTATATCTGCCAGCTGATCTTCACCACAGCTTCTGAAAACCTTATGGCCTTAGTCACTGCAGACACCACCACCCCTCCCAGATTGTGCTCTTGCTTCTGCCATCGCTAGTCAATGTTCAAGTGCAGCTTCAGCCCTCTCTCGCTTCTGAGTGACCTCCTTGCTTGTGGCGATTTCAGCTGCAGCAGCCTATTAACTGCTGCACCTTGCCCCGATTTTCCTTTCTCTCAGTTGTGAAGAACCAGTCTGGAATGGATTCTCACTGAAATCTCATCCTGCATACTCAATGAAGCCCCGCCCAAAGAAAATATGATCTGTGCCAGCAGGATCATGTGGGTGGGAAAATCTCCCCATGCGGTCTGTTTATTAACCACCTCTATAGAAACAAAGATCTTAAAAAATACCAGAGAATAACAGCACCTGAGGCAGTTGTTTGTGATTATTGTGCTAACAGATTCTGTGGCATACTGACACATGCTAAGTCTTTTTTTTGATGAAGTACTGCAAGTTTTTACTGGCTTTGGAAAGCAGAAGTTTGATTGTCCTCACCTGAGGAAGAAATTTGTTCACCATAAATTTTTATGCTGGTTTCAAGTTTTGCATGAATGATGCCTTTGGTACAATCCCACTCAGCTATGACATCAACTTGTAAGCCATTTGTTCTGATGTTTAACAAGCTGCAATTCAACAGGCTTCAACAGCCATAATGTTTTATCCAGCTGGAGATAACACATGCCTTTACCTACACTGCTGGAAACAGACAACATATTAAGGACACAACCTTAATGCTGCAATAGGAAAATCAAGATGTTTGTAAAACCAGACTTATAACTCAACACCTGAGAATCACAGCACCCATGCAGCAGGTTTGTAGTGATATAAAATGAAACAATATTAGACTGTTACCTGAGGACAACATTTCATGCCTACTGTTCCATATTTTTTGGTTCTGCATCTGTATGGGTGTATACTCTCTCCATCGCTGCATAGACGCCTACTCAGCATATGTGTAGGTCACTTAGGTTCTGTCATAAAACAAACATGGTACAATGCCACAAACATGAACCAACTCGGTTCCAAATCCAAATTGACATATGGATAGCACTGTGAGCTCTGTTCTGTATCTCCAAGATTCTGTTGCTATGGAAATCAGGTGATCTGAATTGACCTGCTATGCAATCTTTGCATATTGACAAGTAGTAAATATAGGGAGTGAAATTGATATTCGGCAAAAGCACAAGATAGGCAATAACGAATTTGCAGAATGTTTTACACCCCATCTGATTTTCTTTTCCTTTAAAGTCAATAGAAAAGAAAATCGGGTGGGGCGTAAAATGGCTGCCGATTCACCATTGCTTGTTTTGTGCTGTTGTTGATGACCAATTTCACCTCCACAATTCTTAAATTGCACTATGTGATATAAATTTTGGGTTTGCTCTGGATATTCTCTCAGGTTCTGAGTCAGTGCTTTCTCCCATAAGCAGATCCCGCATCCATTACAATCAGGTGTTTACTTTTGCTACCCAATATCTAGTCGTATGATAGCCTGGCTGGGGGCCATAACAATAAAATCCCTGTATTATATGAACTAGATACTGCAATAATGCACATTTGACCATGTCCATTTCTCCAGTCTTCTAAGAGGCAAAACACTGGTGACACAAGACCAATGGAAAAAAAAACATTAAACTGGTTCATTTTGCAGATTATTTGAACAGAATAGTAAATCATCAATTTTAACTTATTCTGGAACACTTGTTGTAACATATAAATCAACAAAGCATGCCACACTATCCTTGTTCACACTATCCTTGTTAGCGGGTTAACTTGATTTTTTTCTGGTCCCTTTTCTCTGAATCTGACTGACTCTTATCTTAAACAGGGAGGGGGATCTGTTCTCCCTGTCTTCCTTACTAGCCTTCCACAAGTAATCCCAGATCATGTGTTTACTTGTACTTTTGTTTACTAACTTAAAGATGGCTACATAATTAAAAGATGGCTGCCGCTAGGCTGGCAGTTCCATAATGAGCTCTGGAGCTCTTCACCTCTATCCATGGGAATCTCCTGCCATCCTTTGCCCTTTCTCTCCCAAATCTCCTCGCTTCCACTATTTAAGTTCCCCTGGCTCCATCAGTTGGTGCATTTTAGCCCTAACTACAAATTAACTACAAGTTATCTACTTTAAACCTCCAATACCCATCCCCCACGCCCGCTCTCTGCTTCTCAAATTTGGTTTCTGAATTCCTGGACTTCTCAGGACATCAAGACTATGTTTCTGCACTGGACTACACTGGACCACACCACTACGCTTCTGCACTGGACTACACTGGACCACACCACTACGCTTCTGCACTGGACTACACTGGATTACACTACTACGCTTCGGCACTGGACTACACTGGATTACACCACTACACTTCGGCACTGGACCACACCACTACGCTTCTGCACTGGACTACACTGGATTACACCACTACGCTTCTGCACTGGACTACACTGGATTACACCACTACGCTTCTGCACTGGACTACACTGGATTACACCACTACGCTTCGGCACTGGACTACACTGGATTACACCACTATGTTTCTGTACTGGACTACACTGGATTACACCACTATGTTTCTGCACTGGACTACACTGGATTACACCACTATGCTTCGGCACTGGACTACACTGGATTACACCACTATGTTTCTGCACTGGACTACACTGGATTACACCACTATGCTTCGGCACTGGACTACACTGGATTACACCACTATGTTTCTGTACTGGACTACACTGGATTACACCACTATGTTTCTGCACTGGACTACACTGGATTACACCACTATGTTTCTGCACTGGACTACACTGGATTACACCACTATGTTTCGGCACTGGACCACACTGGATTACACCGTAAGACTCATTTGCTGTGTAAAAAATTTGCTGCTAAAAAATTATCTTCCCCACTGTGGCTGTTTCTCTGCTGAGCTGGGTGACTCGTTCTACTGGTTTTTCTGCATTGTTGGTCGCTGGCTTGTGGTTTTACATTTCCTCCACTGCACCTGATCTACGGTGACCTCCAACTTCGCGTCAACTTCGCCATCATCTATGCACCACAACCAATTCTCATTACCACGGCAATAACCTCCATCCTTCAATTCTCTACCCTTCAAATAGCTTCTGGACTTCACTATCGAGTTCAACAATTTTAGATCATAACCTCAGCTCCAATCACATTTATATTTTATTTTTTCCACCCTTTTATTTGTCCCCCCCCACCTTTTTTTTTCCTCCTAGAAGCTGGCAGCTGTCCTTCATTCTGCCAGTGGATTTCACACTTCATTCAGCCTTAATCTGTCACATTAACACCACCTCTAGCCTTGCATATCTCTTAATGTCTCTTAATGTCTCTTCATCTCCCCCTTTGTTCCTTTATCCCCTCCCCCTTTTCCCAGCTTTACCCTGGCCTTAAATCTATTTGATTTCCGGCTCTTCCCAGTTCTGATGAAAGGTCATCGACCTGAAACGTTAACTCTCTTTCTCTCTCCACGGATGCTGCCTGGCCTGCTGAGTTTTTCCAGCGTTTTCTGTTGTTATTCTGGACTTCACTTGTCTGCTACACCTTTCTCCGAACTTGGACAACAGTTTGGCAATGCTCCACGCCGACTCTATCTTACCTATATCAACTTTTTCCCTCTACGGAACCTCCGACTTAAACTCTGGACTCCCTATTATTGTCACCAACCTATTCCCTGCTACTATCAGGAAATATGCATCCCTATAATTGCTACATAACCAGGTCTATGTAACTTGAGTTTTTCTCTGTGTCCTTTCGCGTGCGCATTTTGGCTGCCGCTCCAGACCCAAGCCATTCCCTTCTATTTCCACTTTTTTTCCCCCCCTTTTTCTTTTCTTTCTATCCCTCCCTGACCGCTCCCTCCTGTCATTACGCCTCCCTTCATCGCTCCTCTCTCGGATACTCTGCCCTCCCAAATCCCTACCCCAACCCTTCATTACTCTTCAACCTTCCTACTCTCCTGCTGCCGTCCCAGGCTTGACTCCCTCTTAGATATAAGCCTACAGCTTCCCTCTGTGCCTCTCTTGGCATCCTCCGAAGGACCCACCGTGGCACTCGTTGCTGTCTCCTCACGAGTAGTAACCCCAATGTCCCATCCTACTCTCTCACCGAGCTTTCCATCCAGCGTGCCTGCGGGGGGCTAATCTCGCCAATCTCCTCCCTGTCCAACTCACCCCTCCAAGCACTGACCCCGTGGATGCTGGCAGTGGGGCAGCCATCACCGACCCTTTCCGCATCTCCCTGCAGAATGTCCGTTCACTTGCGAACAAGGCCCTTGCCATCCATGAGCTTACCGTGGATGATTGCATCGACATCATGGCCCTGACAGAAACTTGGCTGAGGGGTGATGACACCTTACCCTTAAATGAAGCCTCCCCACCTGGCTGCACCTTCCACCACTTGCCCCAGCCAGACCGCCGTGGTGGCGGTGTGGCTCTCATCACCAAATCACACCTGGGTCTGTCCCCCTATTCCTCCGGCACTTTCTCCTCCTTTGAGCATCTCACCTTGTTCCACTCCTCTCACCTCATTTAAAATTCTCATTCTCTACCGCTCACCCAAGTACGATAAAAATGTTATCACCGGGATATCCTCACTGCTTTCCTTCCTCAGCCTCTGCACCGAGCGACTTCTCATCCTCGGTGATTTCAACCTCCATCTCAATTCATCATGCTCTCTCTCCTCTGAGTTCACTACCCTCCTATCCTCCCTTAATCTCTCCCTCCATGTGAACTCCCCAACCCATATTCACGGCCACCCCCTTGACCTTGCCACCTCTTGTGGCCTCGCTACTCTCACTGTGTCAATTGAAGATAAGGCCATCTCTGACCACTTCCTTGTATCACTCTCCACCCACATCCCCCTTCCCCCACCCAACCCTACTTCCTTCTGTGCCCGCTCCTGGAAAAAACTCTCTCCGAACTCTCTTACAACTGCACCTACAATATCCCAACTGTCCAGCCTTTGGCCCTCCATTCACCACGGCATTTCTGCAGCTACCGATCTGCTCAACCACACCCTCACCACCACCTTTGATGCCCTAGTCCCTACTAAAACAATTACTCTATCTCACCCTGGCCGTTCCCCCTGGTACGGCCCACATCTTTGCTCCCTCAAGTCCAAGGGACGCAGACTTGAACGGATATGACAGACAACTGGTTTAGCCATTCACCGCCAGATCTGGCTGGACCACATAAAGCATTATTGGGTCCTACTCTTATCTGCCAAAATTGCTCACTATTCCAGGATCATTCTGGAATGCAAAGATAACCCCTGGCTATTATTTTCTACTGCTAACCGTCTTCTTAAACTCCTCTCCCCTGTCTCCTCCACACTCACCTCCAGCAATAATGCAAGGAGCTCAAGGACTTCTTTGTCTCTAAGATTGAGACCATCCGATCATCTGCCTCTGCCTTCCTTCCCCTAACCCACTGGGCCAAACTTCCTCTAAGGTTCCCCCCTGCCATAGTCCTGAACTTGCATCTTTCTCCATTTTCTCTCCGATCTCCCCCCTTGACCTCTCCACGCTCATCTTGTCCATGAGACTCACTTCCTGCTCCCTCGACCCTATTCCCACTAAACTGCTGACCACCCAACTTCCTTTTCTGGCTCCCATGTTAGCTGACATTGTTAACGGTTCTCTCTCCTCAGGTACTGTCCCCCTCTCCTTTAAATCTGCTGTCATCACCCCCTCCACAAAAAAACAACCCTTGACCCCTCAGTCTTTGCAAATTACCGTCCCATCTCCAACCTCCCTTTCCTCTTCAAAGTCCTTGAACGTGTTGTCGCCTCCCAAATCCGTGCCCATCTCTCCCAGAACTCTATGTTTGAATCCCTCCATTCCAGTTTCCTGCCCCTGCCACAGTACCGAAACAGGCTCTCATCAAAATCACAAATGACATCCTTTGTGACTGTGACAAAGGTAAACTATCCCTCCTTGTCCTTCTCGACCAGTCTGCAGCCTTTGACATGGTTGACCATTCCATCCTCCTCCAACGTCTCTCCACCATCATCCAGTTGGGTGGGACTGCACTCGCCTGATTCCATTCTTATCTATCTAATCGTAGCCAGAAAATCACCTCCAATGGCTTCTCTTCCCTCTCCCGCATCGTTACCTCTGGAGTCCCCCAAGGGCCCCCTCCTATTTCTCATCTATATGCTGCCTCTTGGCGACATCATCCGAAAACACGGTGTCAGTTTCCACATGTATGCTGATGACACCCAGCTCTACCTCACCACCACTTCTCTTGACCCCCTCCACGGTCTCTAAATTGACACACTGCTTGTCCGACATCCAGTACTGGATGAGCAGAAATTTTCTCCAATTAAATATTGGGAAGACTGAAGCCATTGTTTTTGTTCCCCGCTACAAACTCCGTTCCCTAGCCACCGACTCATCCCTCTCCCTAACATCTGGCTGAGGCTGAACCAGACTGTTCGCAACCTTGGTGTCATATTTGACGCTGACATGAGCTTCCGACTACATAAACGCGGCTTAACTAAGACCGCCTATTTCCACCTCCGTAACATTGCCCGTCTCCGTCCTTGCCTCAGCTCATCCGCTGCTGAAACCCTCATCCATGCCTTTGTTACCTCTAGATTTGACTATTCCAACACACTCCTGGCTGGCCTCCCACATTCTACCCTACGTAATCTTGAGGTGATCCAAAACTCAGCTGCCCGTGTCCTAACTCGCACCAAGTCCCGTTCACCCATCACCCCTGTGCTCGCTGACCTATATTGGCTCCCGGTTAAGCAGCGCCTCGATTTCAAAATTCTCATTCTTATTTTCAAATCCCTCCATGGCCTCCCCCCTCCCTATCTCTATAATCTCCTTCAGCCCCACAACCCCCCAAGATATCTGCGCTCCTCAAATTCTGCCCTCTTGAGCATCCCTGATTATAATCACTCAACCATCGATGGCCGTGCCTTCAGCTGCCTAGGCCCAAAGCTCTGGAACTCCCTCCCTAATTCTCTCCGCCTCTCTTTCCTCCTTTAAGATGCTCCTTAAAACCTACCTCTTTCATCTGCCCTAATTTCTTATGTGGCTCGGTGTCAATTTTTTGTCATATAACCCTCCTGTGAAGCGACTTGGAATGTTTTACTACGTTAAAGGCGCTATATAAATACAAGTTGTTGTTGTTGTTATTGTTGTAACTTGCCCAGAAAGTCAACAGTTTTGACCTTGCTTTCCCTGTCTGTGGGTTGGCTCGTAGGGCTGCCAATTAAACTGGTCACTGTCACTCTGTTTGTGTGGATCTTCAGAAACTATCTCCTGCTATTCCCAAAATGAATAGGCCATCTCAACACAA
Source organism: Squalus acanthias (assembly GCA_030390025.1). Classification (NCBI taxonomy): domain Eukaryota; kingdom Metazoa; phylum Chordata; class Chondrichthyes; order Squaliformes; family Squalidae; genus Squalus; species Squalus acanthias. The sequence continues at coordinate 38,359,883 of CM059427.1, forward strand.
TGAGCCTGGATGGCTCACAGCAAAGACTAAACTACCTTAATTGTTTCAAGTTGGAATGCTATATAAGAAACAGTAACAACTTGCATTTATATAGCGCATTTAACATAGTAAAACGTTCCAAGGCGCTTCACAGGAGTGTTATTAAACAAAGTTTGACACCGAGCTACATAAGAAGATTAGATTGAGGAGCAGATTTTCTGACTAGTGGAACATGGTTGTGAGAGTTAGAAAATTGGGTACAGATCCCTTTTGCTGGATGCCTGCCCATTTAGCACAGCGCATAAACTCCAAGCTAGCCTCTAAGGCTGGCCTGAATTGCTCTCACACAAAATGTGCCACAGCTTCACATGGTAATACATTTTAATTGCCCCAAGCACCAGAGCAGTCTGCTAGGCCATCTGGAGCAGGGGGAAGGTGAAGCTCCCTATGTGAGGGAGCTCTTAAAGGGGCAGAGCCTTTTTAAAAAAAACAATTATTTTCATTTTTTATTGGATTTTTAGTGCTACTTTTGTTTAGTTTTTGGAGGAGAGAGTTTGACCTTAGAACATGTAGAGAATGTTTATGTAGGAACAAGGATTACGAGAAGTCCATCTGAAGAGGAAAAGCATAAAAGTGTGGATATGGAAAAGGGATGTCACATACAAATTGTCACTGCAGCTCAGGGAGCAGCAAGGTATCGATGGAGTATTGGCACACATGATAAACAATGAACGAGGTTGTCTGTGGGCTTGACACGGGCCAGCAGTAAATGGTATCAGGCTAACAAGCAACACTTTGCAATACGTTTACTTGCGGCAATTACTTGGTATATGGTACTATTATGTAGCTGTATCTTGACAGCTTTCTTACGGTCTGCCATCTTCTTGTGCATTTGTCCCAGGTCTGTGGATATTGTACACACCATTGATCCTGGCTGCAACTCCTGCTCTGCATGCTTCACTCCTGACCTCTGAGGAGGGTGCCCTAGAATGCCAAAAAGGGCACTCTTCTTGCAGCATCTTCTCTACTTTATTATCTATCAAACAGAAGGTTCAGGTAGTGCGCTGCTCCATTTGCCCATAGTCTGTTACCCGCCTCTACACTTATTTTGCTATTCACTAGTTTTTGCCAACCATATTTTTTGACTCACCATAGCCTCTGGAAAGGCTGCTAAAAAGGTTTGCCCCGACATGTGGCCACTTATTTTTAAGTGGCTGCATCCATTTAAATTCCAGTTATAATCCCTTAATGACCATTAATAAGCTGAAATACTTAAATATTATTAGTTGAGTAAATCTTGGTCTGCCAAGGCAGGTGTATTGTAGAGTGCTGCTGAGTAAGATACAGGAACACCTAGATGGACGCTGTGGGAAAGTCAGCGAGGCTTCAGAAGAGGCCAATGATGTGCTGACCAGATCTTCACACTGAGACATGATTTACAAGTGCTTGGAGTACAGAATGATCTATGAGTACATTTCTTAGACTTTAAGCAGCTGTATGGCTAAGAATTGCTGATTGAAGTAGCTGCAACCATTCATATACACGGCTTGTGTGAAAACTGAAGGAAAATTTATTAGAGTGGTTTGAAGTGAAGATGAGAGTCTTTCGTGGCTGTATCTCTTCACACCTTGCTCAAAATTGCAATACCATTTCATGAGCAACATAATGGGAAATAGAGACACCAGAGACAGTGAGCCTAAAAGTATCAGTTCAAGATAGGACTTGGCAAAGGACATGGAATATGGTGGGTGATGTTACCATTTTCCTTGGATCCTGGGTTGCCACCATCACATGATGACTAAGCAACTAAGAGTGGGGGCTCAAGAGCATTTTCTTAGTTTGGGTTAAGAAACAGGCATCATGATGATTACATGGTTTACCCAAGGCATACAGAGGGTGTTCTCACTCAAAGAAATTCACCAGAAGTATGTTTTTATGAAAACTCATTTGGTACATTTTGTATTTGGGTACGGTTAAATTAGTCAAGAAGAAGAAAAAAAGTTCCAACTCCATGAGATTCAGGTTAACTCTTAATTTATTTGTAGCATTAACATAATAAAAGTTTATTTTCCAAATCGTATTTGATACACATTATATAGCTGGGAACAAATTGGAAACATTCAAAAATAAGCAGTAAAGTGTTACATTGTACAAAACCTAGTATACAGTGGATGGCTTTATAAATGCTTAAAAATAGTTATGTGTTAACACACTTCACAGAACAAAATAGTCAAAAAAGAGTTGGTTTTTCAGTTTATAAATTCTAGAAGACAAAAATGCCCAATTGCCATCATGCAAAAAGGCAAGATAAGAAAGAATATTAGACAGAACATCAGTTGCAGATTGGTTTTTCGCTTTACAGTAGGGTGAAAGTGCTTGGAAACTGTTTAAACTATGCCAGTATGAAATTTGTGCTCAAATGCACAGTCCAGTTTTATTTAACAAAGGCAAGTTTGGAAGACACCCATACTGTTAAGCTATTATAACCAGCAACAAGGAGATTCTTACTTACAAAGTATGGATGCTTTCAAGTACGAGATCCTGGTTCTTGGTGTATCAATAGATTCTTAGAATTTTATTTACTTATTTTTTTTACAAACATTCTGTGTCTTTTGAATTCTCCATTGATATGGTATCTGTCTCCAAATTCCATTTCCTTCTTTGCTATACTTTATCATAATGTGATTATTTACAATGTTATATGCAAAAATTTCCAGTTAAAAGTGAAATTGTGCAAATTTAAATTTTGAATGATTACAGCATTAATAAATACACCAAAGAAGCAAACAATAAGTGACACATTTTGGATAGAATTGTTTCTCACTCAGATAAATCCTGAAAGAAAATAATGCAGACAAGGAATACTGTTATCCCCTTATAAACATTTTATGGACATGTTACAAATAATGACAAATTTTAAAAATGCATTCCAAATTTAAGTATATCTCGCCTGGGTCACAAGGCAGTCTCGGGTAATTGCATGAAAATATACAATGGATGAGTGTAGGATTATAATTTATTCTATCAGTGAGGAAGACTTTATAAAGGTCACAAGTGAATTAATTCTGCTGTTTCCATTTAGACATCAGACAAGTGCTAACATTTTTTAAAGATGATTTTTATGATGATGTTATGAGATACTAAAGTGTTATTGATAAGATGATTATCTTTTGTGGTGTGATAAAATGTTGTGTACTTTGCATTATAACTCACTTTATAATGCAGGCCATAGGCACTGCACAGTAACTTACTTCTGAATGTTGCATGTGATGGAAATGGCTAAAATTACAGTTTTTGCTATGATTTAATTCTCAATGAAACAGTTTACTTTGACAATTGAAAGTCATTTAAAGGTTCTGAGAAACTTTTTTTAAGTACATATTGGTCATGTTTTTCTTCATGGCACAACCAGAGAACAGTAGCCATGACAACATTCAGGTGATGAATAACATCTCTCAAATTCCATTGGAACCGGGAACCTAATCCCTTCACTCAGCAGCTCTTTGGTTATGGTTTTAAAACTCTCCTTGGTGGGGTTGGATTTAATTGATGGGACCATTCAAACAATAATATGGCATACCATCACAATGATCACAGAGTTCAGATGTAACTCCCTAATGCAAGTATGTAAAAAAAGTTCAATATTTCTTATGATCAGGTCAGATGATGTATGGTTGAAAACTGCCATTTCCACTTCCCTCAGTGCTGAAGAGTCATTGCCTTCATGAAAAGGAATTTACTAAACCTGTGTTTAGAAGAGACCGGCTCATTTAATGAATTAAAATGCCCACAATGTTTTAAAATACACAGCCAGGGGCTCCCCGCTGGCAGTGTGCATTTGTAAAACTGGCCCTAGAGTGTCATGCATCACTTTCATCATGATGTCACCTGAAGTGACCCATTGATTCCTTTTGACACAATGGGGCCTTTTCTGTCCCAAACACCCCCTGTGCATCAGCTGCCAGGGCACTGGGGTCAGGAAATTGGTGCGGAGATCCATATTACTGGGCTCTGTCCCGTTTGTGCACGACACACATTTCCTGCAGTCAAATGCATGCAGGTTCCCTGGTTAGCCACCTGGAACAAAGAACACCCATGCAAATCTGATTTTAGGCATTGCTATGCTACATCTTGCGATCAGAGAATCTTCAAACGGGCAGCCAACAACCTTCAGATAGATTGGAATCTCCATCTGTCAAAATCGTTAGTGCAACGGGATCAAACTGTGTGTGTGTGTTGGGGGGTGGGGGGCGGGGGGCGGATTCTGACAGCAGCCACCAGCATGCAATTGGGCTTTTATTTTATGCTGTTGCAGGCCATTAAAATTGGCCGTAATTTATATAATTTTATTGTTTAGAAATAAATGAAAAAAGATTTACCAAACACTTTTTCATGAAACAGTTTCCCCTTAATTATACATTACAATTCCATATTGCAGTGGCAGAACCTAATTTTAAAAATATTTTATAGTTTGGACTTTACTAGTAGTTCTTTCATGGTAATTCTTTCCAGAAACTTGAGCACAAAAATCTAGGCTGACACTCCACTGCAGTGCTGAGGGAGTGCTGCACTGTCGGAGGTGCCGTCTTTCGGATGAGACGTTAAACCGAGGCCCCGTCTGTTCTCTCAGGTGGACGTAAAAGATCCCATGGCACTATTCGATGAAGAGCAGGGGAGTTCCCCCCAGTGTCCTGGCCAATATTTATCCCTCAATCAACATCACTAAAAGAACAGATTATCTGGTCATTCTCACATTGCTGTTTGTGGGAGCTTGCTGTGTGCAAATTGGCTGCCGCGTTTCCGATATTACAACAGTGACTACACTTCAAAAGTACTTCATTGGCTGTAAAGCGCTTTGGGACATCCTGAGGTCGTAAAAGGCGCTATATAAATGCAAGTCTTTCTTTCTACTATGAGTAAACAAGGCATAGAGGTATAAAGTTCACCCTAACTCCATGTCTTAATGCTAGAATACTGTGTACAGTTCTGGTTGCTGTAGTACAAAAAGGATATTGCAGCTATTGAAAGGATACAGAAGAGAGCAACCAGAATGATTGAGCGGTAGGAGGGATTAGATTATGAGGAGTGACTATGTGAATTGAGCATGAGAAAGAGGAGGTTGAGAGGTGATATGATTGCTGTTTTTAGGATTCTAAGGGGACTAGATAATGTAGAACATGACAAGCTATTTCACCTTGTCCAGGACAGTAGAATCAGAGGTCATGGCCTGTGCTTGAAGGGGGGTAAATTCAAATTCAAATTGAAAATTGATTGAGTGAGCGAGTGGTCAATCAATGGAACAGGCTCCCTAGGGAGATGCCAGCAACAGTTTGTATTGATTAATTCAAATGAAAATCAGATAATTTTCTTTCAGAAATTAATATTTTGGGATACAGTTTATGAGTAATTTGAGACATGACATGTTGTAAGTGCAGCATGCTTGGGAGGAACAGGTAACTTTGGGCGTATGGTTCCCAAAGCTCTCCACCACCGGGATTTTCTTCACCTCGTGTCTGGGTCTGTTGTAGACCAATTAATAGAGATTCATTGCTATGATTAGTCAACAACTCCATTATTGTTGTATCATGCAACTATTAGGATGGTAGAAGGCAAACTAGATGAGCCTTGGTCTATTTTTGGTCTAACGATTCCTTTGTTCCTAATGCAGCACAGATGACTCCATGAATTTAATTTATCTCCAATGATAGCAGCTACTCGCTTTCGGAGATGGTGAAAGCATCTTACCAATTTAAGTTTATAGATATTAGGGCACTTGTACTGGTTCCCAGTTATCCACATATATGTAGATAAAAATAACTGAAATCTAATTACTTAAAATGACACAATGATATGTTAAGAATACTCATAAGGAAACTGTAAAATATAAAATGTATTCTACATATAATTTTCAGGTCTTTCTAATAACTGCAGTAATTCTGTAGTCAGCGGTTCCCTTTTGAGTATTCCCCATATACATACATAGTCCTAAAAAGGTTCCTGGTGTCACAAAGATTTCTTACACGAGCATGTTTATATGCTGTAATTTTACCAATGACAAGGTACAAGGATTAAACATTTTTTGAAATGTCTCTTTCTATTGAGTAATATGGTTTGATAATTAGGATCCTTTTTGTTATTCTTTTTCCTATGTAAAGTAGATTTCACATTCAAAATGCCATCGATATGTTTTTGTTATTTATAGTCTAATTACTTTGGTGAGCAATTTTGGAGCAATTTCATTGAAACATTGAAAAGTTAAATTGATTAACAGATCTTATCTCATGCTCTGAACCAAGTTGCCCAAAATAGCCACAAACAACGAAGAAAATTGCAATGTCGCCATCTTTGACTCTTGGTAAATATTTCACAATGTCAGTTAACACGGTTTAAGTAAACCTCGGATGATATTTAAGCCAAGTGTGATATGTTGATGTAAATATGAAGTAAAACCTAATTTCCACAGTTTTTAAATTTGGGCCACTTAAGTGAGAAAAAAAATCCCATCTCTTAAACATCAGTATTATTATGATGATTTGTGGTATTAATCAATGGAAAGATGACTAGGAAGAACAAATTAATCTGATCTGCTGAGCTGCCTGAAGTTAATGTCTTCTTAGTTTACCATGGGTTTTTTTGTGAGTATTCAGAAAATATAATCTTAAGCAAACAAATGCTACCATGTGAGCCAAGCACCAGATATACAAAAATATTTATTGCACTTTAGACTTATGGAACTTTAATAACTAATGTTAGAAGCAAATCTGTCAAGTCTTACTCAGAAAATGACAGTTGAATTCCACACTTGTATGCCTGTCTTTCAGGCCACTACTATACTAGACTCCTATAATGTAACTTGAATTGTATTTTTCTTCACTATGAAGATTCAATTGTATTTTCCCATTCCTTCATAGAATAGCAATGTTGGAGGAAAAAGAAAAAAAGTGAGCTAAATGAGCTTAGTGGAATGGTTCGATGCTATTTTAAGCACAAAATGTACAGTTCCCGCTTATTCGATAGAGCTATGAGCTCGGTGTGCTTACAGTAGCTGTTTATTTCAAGTAATAATATCTAGTTCAGACCAGAACTGCAGCCTTTGTCTGTCAGACTTAAGTGTACAGACATCATTCTCCCTTCCCCCCCCCCATGAAATCTCTAGTTTGAGTTCAAACTAAATTCATGCAACACAGAAACCAATGTAACGGCATGCATTTCAGGCTTGTTATCACTTAAGGTGCCTTAGATTACTGGCAGTGCGACATTTTAAATGTATTCTTATTGAAGCTTTCAGGTCATCATCAAAGAGGAACTTTAACATTGTGAGCTCAGAGCTGATATGAATCTACAGTGCTTTTGCATATGACAGTATCATTGTAGACCCCTGAGTCATACATGGAGGATGCTATTCATAAATAGGAAAACAGCTACTCAAAGCAGCAAACCTATTGAAATATGGAGTATTAATTGGCTATTTGCCTGGAAGACCAGGATCTGACAGATGCCTATGAAGGCCCAGCAGTCCCATGGTGCTTAGTGAGGAGTCTGGTAAGGAAGGGTGTCGCATTGGATGCAGAAAGGATTGCAACTGTTGCTGTTGGGACCGTGATTTTTGTTCTTGTTCTTGGTCCAAAAATGTGGCAAAATTGTCTTCTGATATTGTGTTGAGATGAACTCCACTGGACAACGACTCTTTGGATTTCAATTTGGATTTTTCAAAGTCTGAAAATTCTGGACTCTGAAAGAGAGAAGGAAGTAAAGTCCTGGAGTAGGAATATCACAATAAATGATCCAGCAGATCTTATACTCGTTAAGGGTACAGCATTTTTGCCACTCTTGATTAGTTAGCTTGAGATCCTTTCTTCCAGTGTAGAAGTTACCAAATTGATCCCAAATGCCATTGCCATATGATTCAGGATTACTGCAGCTAAACATTTTGGCCCCGAAATTCCTCGCATCAGACATGATGCTGGAATTTAGGATGGAACTGGTTTATGCTGGGCTTCTGTTGCATTTGTACTGGCCCTTTAAAATCTGCCGGAGCAGGGGGGGACTGTGGGAGGATCTTCCACCCATCCCATCCCTCTGTCAACAGGGTGAGTCTTGGGAGGTTCCAGGCTATCACGGGAATTTCACACTTATGTCCTCTGTCTGCCTGAGCTGAATTCATGCCAACTCAGAACACTAATTTATAAAATCTACCCCTTGATTATAGCATGATGTGCAGATGAGTACTTTCATCAGTAACTGTTCAAATTGTGGCTTAGAAAATAAATCGGGCCTGAAAACGGGCGCACAGGGGACAGGACACCCTCAGCATGCACCTGTTTACATGGTTGTAGTGGTCGGGTGATTGGGTTTCACTGACGCTACTTAAAGACAGCCAGCACCTCTTAAAGGTACATGCACTCTAGCTGCAGACAACAGGGAAACACTTCTGAACAAAGAAATGATTGGAAGAAGTACAGAGAGGGCAGCCAGGTTCTGTGATGCTGGCTTGGAGGCCCTGTTCCAGGCAGTGGACAGCAGGAGGGAGATCCTGTTTCCCTCAGGGGGCAGAATGCCTTCCAGCATCAACTCTGTCGTCAGTGGGAAGAGGTTGCAGAGGAAGAGGGAGCTTGGCTCCCAGGACATGGCTACAATGCCAAAAGAAGTTCAATGACTTCACCAGAGTTCATGATGCGGAGATGCCGGTGTTGGACTGGGGTGGACAAAAATGAGAAGTCGCACAACACCAGGTTATAGTCCAACAGTTTTATTTGAAATTACGAGCTTTCGTATTTGTATTCCCTCACTGTACCTGTACCTGACGAAGGGGCAGCGCTCCGAAAGCTCGTAATTTCAAATAAAACTGTTGGACTATAACCTGGTGTTGTGCGACTTCTCATTTTTGTTCACCAGAGTTGTCAAAGTAAGAATATTGCTCTCTTACTCTATTCTCACACCTCCATCACCTCCAGCCTCACTACTCACAATACTCTGCTTTCCCGTTTCTCTTTGTTATCCAACAATCACTGCACCACACTTCACTCTACCTTTTTCTTCTCATACTCACACAGTCACCACTATTGGAACTCACATTTCCCCACAAGTCACATCTTACAAACTGCCTACCAACTATTCAACCACACAGGCACATTCTCTGAACACTGAACATGACTGTCACAAACACACTCCCTTATTTATTTCAGGAGAAGATCACACACAACCTGCGTCAGGAGGCTACCAGCGGAGGAAGCTGAGCTCGCCTGCACATCCTTTCCCCTGTAGAACAAAGTGCTGGCTATCACGGGAAAGGGGAGAGTCATGGCTGTGGCGGATGGCAATGCTGAAGGAGATGTCGTGCAGGGTTTATTCACACATTATCTTCTTTTCTCCTTCTTACTTCTATCTCCCCTTACACACTCTGCATGACAAACTGCAGCTGCTTTCACCAGCCACTTCTTCCTCTGCTTTCCCTTCACACTAAAAGCTAACCCTTGTCTCTCTCTTTCATTTCAGGTGCTCAAAATGTTGAGACAACTCTGCCACTTCAGGAAGAGGAGGCCAGCCTTTCTGAAGATGCACCGTCACTTAATCTGACCCTCGCAAGCACCAGCTCAGAGACTGGCACCACACGCACTTTAGAGGTTAGGCTAGAGGAGGGGTCTTCACGTGGTGAATCACTGGGCACAAGTGTGCAGGAGCTAGGGCAGGGGGATAGGACAGCACAGGTGCCAACCCGCCTGATGGTAAGATCACATACTAGCTCTGCTGCAGAGGATTCAGATGTAGACTTCGAGGGCCCAGGTTACTGAAGAAGGCTGATGGGCATAGACCACGAAGTGCTAGACATAGTGAGCAGTCTGCTAGAAAGCTTGCGCACAATGGCTCAGAGCATGGAGGAGTTCAGCTCCAACTTGTCTCAAGGCTTTGCACAGAGCATGAAGACCATTCTGTCTAGCAGTCAGCTCCTTCAACACGACAGTGGTGCCCACCATGGATGAAGCCTCTGCTAACAGCTCCTACAGCTTCCTGAGCAGCTCACACTGCTGCCATGGAGGCTCAGACAGCCTCTATCTTGCCTCTGGGGGCCATTGTTGACAGTCTCTTCCAAAGCGTCATAGCAGTCCTGCACTCTGCTCTCAAGCAGAGCCGTAGGAGTGCTGAGACACTGTCCCTGGAGAGTGGCCTTGGCTTCATGAAAGAGGCACCTGCTGTCCTCTCTCAGGATTACAGTATGCCTGCTCCCCTCCACCCACTCTGCCAGTGCCCTTGTTAGTGCCATACAACCAGCTGGGTCAAATTGCCCTGGCCCACACACAGTCTGCTGCTGGGACCTCAAGGACCTCAAGGCCCAGAGATACTGAACATCACCCACCACAGCCATCTGAAGTGTCCTCAATGGAAACTCAGCAGCCTTTCCAAACTGTAGCCATTGGGGAAACACTTCGTAGGAGCATAGGATAAGTAAATAAGCACAGAAAACAAGCACTAAGGGTTTGTCCAAGACCCATAAGGCTGGACTGAAGGAAGGCAATTGGATAGTGGTAGTAAGGACACTGGTGTTAAGGACTGTTGGTGTATTGGGGATGGAAGGGATGGTTCACATCCCTTCGATGAGCTGCTGTCTGAGAGCTCTGATAGGTAGGGACACTGGTGGTTGATGCCACTCCAGCTCTTCCTCCTCTTCATGATGCTGCTCCTCCTCCTCCTCCTGCAGCATTTCTTGCTGCCTGGGTGGTGCTAAGGGCTGGTCCCTCATGCTAGCAATGTTGCACAACACGCAGCAAATGACCACAAATCTGGATGCCCACTTAAGGCTGTACTGCAAAATTCCTCCCGAACGATCCAGGCAGTGGAAGTGTTGTTTGAGACGGCGACTGACTGCTCGATGACATTTATGGTGGGAGAATGGCTCTCGTTGTATGCCACCTCTGTAGCTGTGCCCGGGTTCCTGAAAGGAGTCATGAGCCAAATCTAAAGGGGATAGCCCTTATCGCCTAGTCGCCAGCCTGGTAGGAATCAAGGCAGCATAGAGGACTGGCTCAGGATGAATGGAACTTGGAAACAAATAGACAGGAGTAAGCCATTCAGCCCCTCGAGTCTGTTCTGCCATTTAATTAGATCATGGCTGATCTATGTCTTAGCTCCATCTACCTGCCTTGATTCCGTAACCCTTAATATTTTGCCTGCAGCCAAGAAATCGGCCACAGACCTGTATGGTGGTTGCAAAATAACTGGACATTGAGGGAGTGGAATCCCTTTCTATTGCGAAAGATGCTAGGCTGGTGATGGAAAGCATTCAAGGAAATGTGGGTGCAGTCTCTGGCACCTTGCACCCTGAGGAAGCTTATCATGTGAGAGAAACGTAATGGCCTCTCATCCATACCCTGGTTTGAGGCTCGAGTTGTGGCTGCAGCAGGTGACATAGCTCGGTAATGAGTTTCCTTTCTGAAGCGATGGAGCCTGATACTTTTCTCCTCAGAGATGTTTGGGTAGGAGAAGTGCTCCCTGGCTGTGGGTATGGCCCCCTGCGCAGTGCCTTCCTCCTCTCTCTTCTCCCAACTGAGCGTGTTTATCACCTGGCGAGTCAGGACCATTATTTAAATATTTGACATACTTTTGGCGCACGCCCTGGATACCTACAGAGCAGCCCGATCAAATATGGTGTGCGGCGCACTTCCATTGTGGAATGAGTGCGTGCATGCCGCCAACATTATTGGATGCTTAGGCGCACGTGTATACCCAGCTTTCACCCGGAACTGTTCCTTCACTCAGCCTTACCTCAGTAGCCCACTAAAAGACTTGCATGGTATCCAATTACTTGTTTCATGCATCTGTGATCACATCCATTATGGTATGAGATTGACTGCATCTGATGGCAACTAGAGAGAGTTCTCACTTTTTACATTCTTCTCAACGAAGACAGCCCTTAAACACGAGAGCGTGCGAATGGCCACAAGTTGCCACAACCTCTGGCCTCTCAACCTTTATAATAAGGAATTATTGAAGCTCCTGAGGAGGCAGATAGGGGAAAGAGGCAGAGATGGGGAAGCCAGACGGCAGGTGCCACAGGGGATGCATCGTGCAGCCAGACCACCTCAGGACTTAGATGCCCTGAGACCTTAGTGGTGAGGAACAAGAGTGTTCTTCTGGGGCCCACAAGGAAAGTTTGGGCCTCTGCTGCCTTGGACTTCAACCCATCCCACCTGCAAGACCCTGCAGAAACCTCCATCCCGTGTCTTACCTGAGTGCCGGTGAGATGCCTCCAAGCCTGCTGTACTTTGCCTGCTGGCCATTACATCTTTAGGCCCATTTTGGCCGGTCAGCTAGTTGGCAGGATGTAAATATGGCGCAGGAGTTAAAATAGCCCTGGCCTCAAATTAATGCCCTCAGGGGAGGTTTGGTGCTTGCCCGATCCCCCACCCACCTGAACCCCGTGCTCAGTTAAAATTCCCCCACCCCCCCTCAGGTGTAAGACTCCTACTTAAATATTGAAATATAAAAATTGTGTCGGATGACTAATGGTTGGGACTTTAAAAAAAATTGTTTCCATATCATCCCATTTTCCAGCGTTTCTGGGGTGGTAGGCATACGTATATACCCCCAATAACAACAGAAACTCTGTTTCTCTCTCCACGGATGCTGCCTGGCCTGCTGAGTTTTTCCAGCATTTTCTGTTGTTATTTCGGATTTCCAGCATCCGCAGTATTTTGCTATCGTATATACCCCCAGCTGGTTAGGACATTGTCTCCCTGGCATTGCTTCTGTTTCAGCCTTTAGGAAGTGTTAAATCATAACACCCAGTAATGGATATTTACCTGTGGTGTTGTTGGGAAGCAGTGGTCTGTTGTTACAGATGTTACTGGTTGGACTGTCTGTACCACCCTTGCAGCTAGCCTTTGATAGTCTCTTGTGGCTGTTATCAAGCTATATGCAGGTGGTCCTGACATGGATTGCCGTTGTAGTAACTGCAAGATGGCATGAATATCAGTAGACATTTGCGTTTCCAGCCTAGAAAAACAGGACATTGCATGTTCAATTCTCACATCCTTATATACTGTCCACGTATTTATAACAAACTACATTTCATCAATTCTATGTGAAAATTTTAGATTATAATGATAGTAAAGAGCTGAGTTGTTACTTGTCTGGAAAGTATTCCATGAAATAATGATAAAGCTATATGTAATCATTGAGAAATACTAAACTGTTTATCATTTTGTTTTTGCACAATACATTTGGGGGGCGAAATTTGATTACGGCCTATTTGGGGGCGGTAACTGAATTATCGGCGGAGATTTAGCACCCGCCGCAGAAGTACCGCCCCGGCTGCTAAATTTGGCTTACTGCCCCGGCTCTGCAGGGCCTCTGATGGCCCACACTAGCCCACCAGGGCAGAGTGGTGCTGCGCGATGGTGGCCACGGACCACGGCAAGGGCCACGGAGGGCCGACCTGGAGGTTGGCCAAAAAAAATAAAATGGCGGCGCGGGTCGCGGCCGCACCTCCCTTTAATTAGCGCCCCACGAGCGGAGGCCGGCCCGGCTCGCGACCCGCAAGGCTGGTGCTGACACCGCCCGTGGCAGCCTCGTGGGGCGCAGCCGAATTTCTGTCACGGGGCGCTAAGGGGTCACGGCGCACGGCGATGACGTCATCGTCGCCGGCGCAGCGACCCGGGGCACTACCGGCGGGGGCGTGGTGCTAACGGTTAGCGCCTCAGTAGCGCCCGCGCCGAATTTCTCAGGGGGCGCTCGCCCCTGCCCCCGCCCAGGCGATTAGCCCTTTGCGCCTCATTAACGCCTCCCGGAGCTTTGATCGCCTTGATCCTCTCTCTGGCTCTCCTGGCATCAGGCACCAGCCTCTACTTAGACAGTGGGCATGCTACCTGCCCCCTGGCCTCCAGAATGCTGCTCTGTTACCAGCTATTTGGAAGTACATAGAAACAGACCATTCAGCCCAACTAGTCTGTGTCGGCACTTACCCTCCTCATGAGCAAATAGTTCGAAACATATTTATCACCCTGTTCCCATATCCCTTCAATTCTTTCTCCTTCATTCATTTATCCAATCTAATCTTGAATGTTAATATAGTTTCTGCCTCAACCACTAACCCTGGAGGTGCGTTCTACAGCCTCACAACTCTCCGTCAGAAGATGTTTCTCCTTTCTTCTGTTCTACATCTCTTACATTTAATCCTGTATCTCTGCCCCCTCGTTCTTGACCTCTCAACTGCTGGAAACAGTCTGGGCTTGATTTTGCCAGTGTGGGCGGGCTGGGGCGTGTCAGGTGGGATTCGTGTCAGGACCCCGACTCCGAAGTGAAGTGTTGAAAAAGTGCGATTTTCCCCTAATTAGGCAATTGATTTCCAGCGTGTGGGAACCCCTGGCCCAATGAGTCTTTTCATCCAGAAAGTGGCCTCCGATGACGTCATCAATGCTGCTGGATTTAAGGTCTGCAAGCAGCCTTGCTTCTTCTGGAGACTGGTAACGCTTTGGAAATTGTATGAAGGACTTCATTTACCGACCATGTCAACCAGCAAGCAAAAGTGTGCACCTCGCTTTGATGAGCCCTCCCTCCAAGCTCTGGTGCAGGGAGCAAGATCTAATAAGGAGGTGCTCTTCCCTTCCTCAGGGAGAAAAAAGCCACCCCAGCAGACTAAAGCTGTGTGGCTGCAAGTGGCCCAGGAGGTCAACTGCATATCAATGAGCCGCAGAACCTGGCTGCACTGCAGGAAGAGGTTTCATGACCTTCTCCGCACAGGAAAAGTGAGTATGACTTTCCCATGACCCTCAATCTGATCTCCATCGCCTCTCCTCACCAGCACTCTGCTTTGCCAACCTCTTCCTCCACATCCCACTTGACACTTACATCCCTGCACCCTTACCCATTCCCTCTCTCTCTCTGGTCACATTCACTTAACTATTCGACCATGCAATCCTCACACTCTCTATCACTGTGATGCAATGACAACAACTTACAACACACAGGGAGGGTCCTTTGTCTCCTTCTAAGCATCTATGCTATGGATTTTCTACACTCACTCCTCCATTCTCACTCAAACTCCACTTGTGTCCCTCATTGCAGGAAAAGAGAGCCCACAATAAGAGGGACAGAGCCATGACAGGAGGAGGGCCACCCTCAGTAGCCCAGCTCACCACCTGGGAAGAGGCGGCCCTGGAAATCGCCGGGATCGAGGAGGATTCCCAAGTGGGGTACGAACAGACGGGAGCATCACAGCAAGCTGGTGACAGAATAGGTTGGCATCTCTCTCATTGACATTGCATGAGTCATTGATAATGAATCTGATGCTCTAACAGATTGACTTATGATCACCTGCACTATTCAATGTGCATGTAACCTTGACCTCACATCTCTAACTCTTTCCTTTACTCCCCCACAGGACCATCGAGAGCCCCCGTCCCCACTGTCCAGGAGGAAGAGCCTGAGCTTCCAGACTCCTCAGAGGAAGCTGCAACCTCTGAGGGCGCAGCGTCAGCAGAATTCAGCGCACCCAGCACCAGCGCAGACACTCGCACCTCGGTGGGACCTTCGCGAGATAGAGTAGTGTTGTCACCTGGTGTATCACAGCTCACAAGTGAGCATCAGCAGATGGTGGAGACAGGGTCAGCAGTGGAGAGTCCTCGTCGGAGGGTGCAGGACTCTGCCAGCTCGGCTCAGCTGCAATTCGACCCTGTGCCTCCGGGTCCATCCAGAAGAAGAGTGGTGCTGGAACTCCAGGAAGAGGTGCAGGAGTCTCTGGCAGGTTTTGTCTCCAGGGTTGCTGCGAGTGTGGAGCGAATGGAGGAGTCCATCGCGAACATGAGCAGAGCCTTTGTGGAGGCATTGGCGCATGAAAGCATCACCGCGGAAAGGATGGCAACCTCCGTGGAAAGGATGGCTAACTCCGTGGTAAGGCTGGCTACCGTAGAGGAGAGGATGGCTATGGTAGAGGAGAGGATGGCTACGGCCATGGAGGAGCTTAGTCGCCAGGGTATGGAAAACATGGTAACTGTTCAGAATAGAATGACATCTCTTGAGGAGCGATGGTCAGCTATTGAGCATATAAACCAGACCTTCATGGAAGTCCTCTGGAGTAGGACTTCCAGTACAGAAACGGGTCCTCATGGCCCCCCTGAAGTGCAGCCAGGTGCTGTCAAGCCACTTGCTAGCTCTGAAGTGGGGCTGACCCATGAGAGGGATGTTGGTGGCAGACAACAAGGAAATGGGGGCTCCGCTCCAAGCGCTCACATGACCATGCCACTGCAGAGCCCTCGGTCAGAGCCCCACCAGAGTCCTCACCCAACTGAGATGGGCGTCTCAGCCCCTGCACAGCTGCAGGAGCAGCAGACTGTTGGCGAGCCCGCACAGGTTCGCCACCCCAGAGGACGGCCGCCAAAGGTGTCGAGACAGGAGCAGCAAGAAAGTGAGCAAGGGGCCTCCACATCTGCTGAAGCCACAGGGGAAGCACCATGTAGGAGCACGCGTAAGAGGAAGATAAAGCACAATTAGTCACAAGGGTAGTCACTTGGGTGCTGTGATGTTTTGTATTTGGACCAGCCATCATTGTCATTGTATTATAAACAGATTTGATGGCAAACTGTTGAAGTTGTGGCCTGTGTCATTTCGCAAATGGGACTTTCACATTGAGGGCTTAGGGCACCTTGCAATTGTCAGTTTGGTGGTCAGTGTGATAGGATTCCGCAGGTTCTTGTCCATTGTCGATGCTCTGGTAAGAAGGTGCGAGACAAAAGTGTTTGATTGTGCAGGCTAACCAAATCTGGCCAAGATGAGTGCGTCCCTTGCATCCCGGGCAGCAATGTTGTCGCGCGCTGGCGCCTTCTGGCCTGTGCAGCTTCAGGTGGGTGACTAGCAGCTTAGCGTTCCTGTTGATGCTCCTGCTGTTGGTGCTGCTGCTGCTGTTCATGGTTCTGCTATTGCCGCAGCTGGTCTTCGTCCGAATCTGATGTCCAGGAGGAAAGGAATTAAATGGTCGCCATGCTTCTGGTATATGCCTCAGTTGAGGAAGTGCTCAGTCAAGGTGGGGAGAGGGGTTTCCCAGGAGGTCACACTGGAGATGGGTGTCAGGCTCCAAACTTCCACAACAATGAGTAGGCCTGCTAAAAGTTTGCCCAGACCTGAGACAACAAAGTTCTGCCACCTGCAAATGATCATCGGTGAAAACTCCTTTGTAATGGTGGAGCTGCAGCTGTTAGTAAGCGATCCAATTATGAGGTCGCCAGCATTACCTGGCGTGTTCCAGATGAGGCGTGTAGGATGGGGGGAATGTCTAAAAATCGGAAAGGCCTCTCAAAATGGGATAATAGAGGCAATTAAGTGGTTATTAAGGGCCTTAAGAGCCTATCCTGCCTCTTGGAGGCGGGATTGAAACAGGGTCAGAAAACACGCATGTGGGAAAATTGCTCGGAGGTGGGATGGAGGTGGGATCGGGCCCGCCCGCCATCTTTTGTGATTTTACCACCTCACACGCCTCCAAACCCGCCTCCTCGTGCTTGGCAAAAATCGAGCCCTCTGCTTCTATCTACCCTGTCCCTTCCTTTCATAATTTTAAACATTTCTATTATTTCGCCCTATAATCTGTGTTGTTCTAATGAAAAAAGACTAAATTTTTCAAGTTGTTCTTCCTATCTGTATTTTCTCATGCTAAGCAGCATCCTAGTGTATCTGCGTTGTACCCTGTCTAAAGCCTCAATATCCTTCGTATAGTGTGGAGCCTAATACTGCAGACAGTGCTCTAACTGAGGTCTTAATAAGGTTTTAGATAGGTTCATCATTACCTCTTGGCTTTTATATTCTATGCCTCTTGAGATAAAACCTAGAATTCTATTAGCTTTTTTTTTACAGCCTCATCAAGCTGAGGTGCTGCCTTTAATGTTCTGTGAACCTGTTCCCCAAGTCCCTCTGCTCTGCCTCAGCACCGAGCCTACTTCCATTCATAGTATAATTACTGCTTTTTTTTTACCTTACAATGACGTTGAATTTCATCTGCCACTTTTTATCCCTTTGGTCTTCTAAAGAATGAACTGTACCTCCTGTTTTTGTATCACCTGCATATTTCGACACCACTGCCTCTAAGCCTATATCCAAATCATTGATCTACACAGTGAAGGGTGGTGGGTCCGGAAATGAACCCTGAGGGACACCACCACCCACTTCCAACCACTCTGAAAAACTGTCCTTAACTCTACTCTTTGTTTTCGCCCTGCTAATCAATTTTCAATCCAATTAGCTATTCTCTCTCTAACCCCATACCGATTGACCTTCTCCAGTAAGCCCCCATGTGAAGTGAGTAAATGCAGACCAGAACAATTGTCAAGTAAAGGCTTGGCCTCTGCTCGGCATTAGCCAATACTCCATGGGGTTGATTTTGACTTTTGGGCGATCGATTGGTGGAGCTTGCTGGCTGGTTGCTCATACTCGAAGTGAAAAGGTAGCTGCGATTTTGAGGACACGGCCTCAATTACAAATGGGCGCCCCAATGCAGCTCGCCGGATTGAGGCCTACCAATATCGGGCCACCTCAGCTGCCAGCAAAGTATGTCGTGATCGCGGGGCAGGGTGGGGGTGGTGATGTTGCTTATCTTTGCTGGGCTTCTTCGGCTCTATCGCCCATGGGCCTAATCAGAGCATGCACACCTACTAAAGTCATAGAACCCCTATTTGCATATTAAAAGTGAACTACCACCTGAAACAGGCAGGCATTTTGGAGCCAGGCAGTCGGCTCCTTTCAAAATGGAGCCGTCTGCACTGTCAGGGTTAATGGGGTGATAAGGCTACTGGCCCTATTTTGAGGCCATTAACCAGGCAAAGCAAGTAAAATTTTGTAACTCTGTGCTCCAATACTCCATGGCATTAATTAATGCAAAAAAGAGCAGAACTAGCAGGTAGAAATATTGTTTTAAATCACTGTACATCTAGTTTAAAAGAATAAATTGGAAAGATCTTTGGTGCACTTGGAAAAAATTACTGGTGTAGAAATTAGATGGCGCCAGCCTGCGCGAACTGGGCTCAGGGAATGATCCTTGTGCAGGTAGGCCCGAACGAATAGGTAGGCCTGATTGAACAGGAAGGCTCGATTGAGCAGATAGGCCCAATCGAAATTGGGCCTTGGCCTTCATTTAAATTAGACAGCGAGCTGTACATCCCCAGGCAGCTTATGTGTGAAGTGGACATCAATTTTGGGCTGCAGCCCTCAGGCCGGTCCTGGGAGAGCGGTGGAGTGGGGCGGAGGGGCAGGGGCGGGGAGGTAGGTGATCAGGTGGGGGCCAAGCCAGGGCTGGAAATGATCTTCGGTACTGATGTGGAGCTGGGAAGAGCAATCCTGTTCCTCCTGGTTCCTCATTCAGGTAAGGAGCCTGAAAAATAGCCCCCACAAATTTAGCAGTGGGACTATTGCAGATTGGCAGAGGCTGCTCCACTGCCAAATTGGTATGCTTTGCACCTTTTTAATGCCTATTATCCGAATAGTTTGTTCATTCTTAGAAATGAGCCAAGAGTGCCATTTATTCCATGTGGAACTTGGCCATCCTTTTCCAGTTTATTAGAAAAAAATCTTGCACTAGCTATTTGTCCTGCCTTTTAGTTATGCTTTTGTAGTTTTGTTTATTGATGTAAAATAAGAACAAGAATAACATCAGTCTACATTACTGTGGAAGAGCTGAAAAGGAAAGCTCTTCGTTATTGTGTTCACTTTACATTATACACTTTTGAGCTAATTGTGTCTTATTTGCGTGGGTTTCCTCCGGGTGCTCCGGTTTCCTCCCACAGTCCAAAAATGTGTGGGTTAGGTTGATTTGGCTATGATCAATTGACCCGTAGTGTTAGCGGGGGATTAAATATGTGGGGTTATGGGGATAGGATGGGATATGTTAGAGGGAGTTAAATACCTGGGGTTACGGGGGTAGGGTGGGATATGTGTACTGTGGGGATTATAGCAGGGACAGGGTACTGGATTTGGATGATCAGCCATGATCGTATTGAATGGTGGAGCAGGCTCGACGGGCCGAATGGCCTACTCCTGCTCCTAGATTCTATGTTTCTATGTTTCTATTTAGAAGAGGTTATTGTTACCCCAGGGAAAGTCTTGAAATCTGATTTTATTTCAAAAAGCACTATGTACTTCAAACGCAATAGTATCATTAAAAGGGAATCTATAGACTTATTCACAGAACTACATCAATTAACTTTTCATAGCAATATAACTTGGTGCTGAAGAATGAAGCCATATAAGACACAGCATGGTGCGCTGATATAATGACATCGCAATCACATTTACAGAAGGCTCCACAGATACCCATGGTCAGTATTTATACAGCAGAGATTCTGGATTCATTCCAGAGTTACACCATCTCTGACTACAGTAGGTAAATTCACTCATTCTAGTATTTGCAGTTTTTCCTTTTTATTTTTATGTTTATATATTGTCAAGTTTACCAGTTGACTGAGGGAGATTTCCTCTGGTTCCTATTTGTAGTGAACTTGCAATGAGAGTGTATTTCACTACAAATATCAAATAAAGGAAATTTCCCCTCTTCTGGTGTCTACTAAGTTGTTGAATACTGTTAACTAAGCATAGAGTGCCATCTAATTGAAGAATAAGATAATATCTAGTGTTTATGTCCGAAGCCAAAAATCCTATCAATTAATTCAACATAAAACCAGGTGACAATTGTACAATCAACCGCTGAAGTGATTCACCTCAATAACTACTGTTCCCATGTATATCCAACTTTACATTAGTCTCTTTCACAGGTCTTTGTTCTTTATAGGTGCTTTTCTATTTTATACGATTTTGCACACTGTTTTGGAAGAGTAATTTCTGTGCCTTTCTCTCCCCCATTTTTATACTCTGCACCAGGAAGTCAGTCCCAATAGTGCTGCAGAAACCGAGGGGGTGAATTTCCTTGGGGGTTCTCCCATTCATCCACCATAAATGCCATTTTTCAGAGGCTTCTATGGCTCTTCTGCCGAAGTTATGGAGAATGAGTGGGAGAATGGCCATGGAAATGCACCCCTTGAATCCAAATCCACAGGACCAGGTTCCTACATTTACTCTGATTAAATTGATGTCCAATGGTACAGACATAAGCCAACATTTCCATGCATCTGCGAAGCTGTCAGTTTATTGTAGGCAAGCTAGTTTACACAAAGGAGTGCACCCTGTGGAGGAAGAGTAATGTGTCTGCAGCCAACTGTACACCGTACTCTAAAAGTACCATATGGAATTTTGGTGCACCCATGAAGAATAAGCTCATGAGTTGCTCTTAATGGCATAAAAGAACCTGACGTATAACAAAGAGAACGACTCGGGAAAGAGTTTTGCTGGTTGCTGCGTGTAAGCACATCCTAAACACAGCGGGAAATATTCTCTAGCAAAATCAGACGTTCAGGCTTGGGCTGATAAGTGGCAGGTAACATTCGCGCCACAGAACTGCCAGGTAATGACTATCTCCAACAAGCAAGAGTCTAACCACCTCCCCTTGACATTCAATGGTATTACCAGCACCGAATCCCCCACCATCAACATCCTGGGGGTCACCATTGACCAGAAACTTAACTGGACCAGCCACATAAATACTGTGGCAACAAGAGCAGGTCAGAGGCTGGGTATTCTGCGGCGAGTGTCTCACCTCCTGACTCCACCATCTACAAGGCACAAGTAAGGAGTGTGATGGAATACTCTCCACTTGCCTGGATGAGTGCAACTCCAACAACACTCAAGAAGCTCAACACCATCCAGGACAAAGCAGCCCGCTTGATTGGCACCCCATCCATCACCTTAAGCATTCACTCCCTCCAGCACCAGCGTACCGTGGCTGTAGTGTGTACCATCTACAAGATGCACTGCAGTAACTCGCCAAGGCTTCTTCGGCAGCACCTCCCAAACCTGCGACCTCTTCCACCTGGAAGGACAAGGGCAGCAAGTGCACCTCCAAGTTCCCCTCCAAGTCACACACCATGCTGACTTAGAAGTATATTGCTGATCCTTCATCGTCGCTGGGTCAAAATCCTGGAACTCCCTCCCTAACAGCACTGTGGGAGTACCTTCACCACACGGACTGCAGCGGTTCAAGAAGGCGGCTCACCACTACCTTCTCAAGGGCAATTAGGAATGGGCAATAAATACTGGCCTTGCCAGTAACCCCCACATCCCATAAATGAATTTAAAAAAATCATAAATCAACAAGTTTGCAATTTGTATAGCAATAGCGACCAGCGAAAATCTTTCCGCACTGTTGTTAGAAAGCTTCTTTATCGTTGTCAAATTATAATATTAGATAAATACATTCCATGATTGACCCACTTTTTCATGTGTTACCACGTGTGTCCAGGGTACAGTAGTAAGGATCACCACATTGTGAAATAGAGCAGCTTACACCAATATAAACATGGAACTACAGTGAGCTTTAATCCCTAATTTTCAAGCACAACTATAAAATATAGAGTAACATATTAACCTTTTTCATGTGCACTTACACAGGCCAAATCACTACTGATATGAGCTTCAAACCTCAGTCTCCAAAAGTGAAGGACACTGACAGGAATTGATGTCACTGGAAAACAATTTCCCAACATGCCTTTCTTCTATTGCTATTGACGGAGAGAGGAGGACTTGTTTACCTGCTGAGGTGTTGCTGAAGTAAATCTAGTCTGTGCTCAACCTCTCCATATGTTATATCGCTTCCTGTCTCTGAGACACCCCGGGCTGCATGAGAAGATGCTGACTGTGTAGACATATCAGGGTATTCTGCTGGCTTTCCACTTTCCCAATCTTTCAGTCTCTCGCAAGCATCTGACAAAATCCAAAAAAAAACCTTAAAGCATTTTTGACATTTATTTTGTTACCTTTAGAGAGTTACTCTTGACATAGCAAATATAGCAAAGTATAAGTTGAAAATATTGCAGATATTTATTAACTACTGACAATATTGTTATTAAAATATCTACTATTGGTATTCAGAGGTAGAAAATCAAAGGTATTAAAATAACCCATTACAGCATGGTTTATTGTGGGAGGCAAGATTATCCAAACATAAATATTTGTAGGAAACTAGTCGAGCAGAAAATTAAATATAGCTAAACTGAAGCTGCTTACACATATTTCACGATGGGATGTGATTTAATAAATTGAAAGTTAGTTTAGTTTGTTTCTTGACTGGCTGATATGCATGACTGCTCAGATATCAATTTCTAGACAAGCACAATTTAAATGCTCATTTCTAATTTTGCAACAAAACTATATTATATATATATATATACACACATATAGTATGAGGTATGTTACACACAGCTATAGGATAGCACAATAACTGGAGTATGTTGCAAGTCAATGATGCACGAAGTACATCATCTGAACCACTGCATATGTAATGTCCTAGAGAAAAAAAATCAGTTGCTATATTCTATATAAAATGTACAGGCTTTATTGATAGTGCAGCTTATGACATGTATAGCAATAAATAACCAGAAATTGCAACATTGCTCTTCATTATACATCCTGAATCAAGCATACAATGTGCCCAGCTCTTAACTGTGACCTCCCATATTGGCGAGGAATTATTTTCTAATGCCCATCATGGAGTCATAGGGGGAAAAATTCAGTTGGTTGCGCCTCCCATTAGCGCCTTAAGAGGGCGCTAATGGGGCGCAAAGCAACTAGTGCCCGGGCGCGGCGATGTTTGCGCCGCTCGCGAAATTAACTAGAAATTTTGCGGCGGCGCTAAACACTACCTGCCACGATCTCCTGCGCCAGCAGATCGTGACATCAGTCGAGTGCGCAACGCCCCGGAGCGGATATTGAGTGGCGCCCCCTGCCTTACCGCCTGCCGCTAGCAACGACAGGTTGAGGGGAACGTTTTGCAGTCAGGAAGGGACTGGGGGAGCGCTATTTAAAGGCGCCCGCTTCCTGCCTTTTTTTGTTGGTGACATTTTTGAACCACGCATTCTGAGAGAGAGAGAGACTTCTGGAGAGATTCAACGCTGTGTGAAGGAGTTTTGGGTACTGAGCAGCACTTTGCAGGTTCATTTTGATTTGCCCTTCCTTGTATCGATTTAGAAGAGAGTGTGGGGGCTGCACTCTGAGCTCTTTCCCTGGGTCTCTCCATTGTTCTTTCCAGCAGATTTAATGTACAGGTCTCTCCAGGCCGAGATTCAAGGCTGCAATGAGCAGGATGTGGATGGAAAGCAAGATCAACCCTCCCCTTTAAGAACTGGCCAGCGCCATTGTGTGTGTGTTCCATTGCTGACTGACATCACATGAGCTTCGCCAGCGCTCTGAGTTAGCGCCTCGCTCCTCGGCCTTTGCGCCTTAAGACAGATGTGTAGCGCCTGATTTAGCGCTCCAATCACCTCTAGGGGCGATAAAAGTCAAGTTTGCAGTCGTAGGCAATAATTGTTAATCTTTGCGCCCGGCCGATAATTGCGCCCCAAATGGGGCAATACTGAATTTTTCCCCCATAGCATCATACGGCACAAAAGGAGGCCATTCGGCCCATCGAGTTTGTGCTGGCTCTCTGCAGAGCAATCCAGTCAGTCCCATTCCCCCGTTCTATCCCCGTAGCCCTGCAAGTTTATTTCCCTCAAGTGCCTATCCAGTCTCCCCTTAAAAACATTGAGTGTCTCCACTTCCACCACTTCCGTCGGCAGCGAATTCCAGGTCCTCACTACTCGCTGTGTAAAAACTTTTTCCTCACATCCGCCCTGTATCTCTTGCCCAAAACCTTAAATCTGTGTCCCCTAGTCCTTGTACCATCAACTACTGGGAACAGCCTTTCCCCGTCTAGCCTATCCAAACCCGTCATAATCTTGTACACCTCTATCAAATCACCCCTCAACCTCCTTTGCTCTAATGAAAACAAATCCAGCTTCTCCAACCTGTCCTTGTAGCTAAGATCCCCCATCCCCGGGCCTTCACATCCTTCCAAAAGTGTGGTGACCAGAACTGGATGCAATACTCCAGTTGTGGCCTAACCAGCGCTTTATAAAGGTTCATCATAACTTCTCTACTTTTGTACTCAATACCTCTATTTATGAATTCCAAGGTCCCATTTCTCTCTCAGCATTGCTCCTCCCATTTGTCCCTCAGCATTGCTCCTCCCATTTGTCCCTCAGCGTGCTCCTCCCATTTGTCCCTCAGCATTCTCCTCCCGTTTAGAAACATGGAAACATAGGAAAATAGGAGCAGGAGTAGACCATTCGGCCCTTCGATCCTGCTCCGCCATTCAATATGATCATGGCTGATCCTCTATCTCAATACCATATTCCTGCTCTCTCTCCATACCCCTTGATGCCTTTTGTGTCTAGAAATCTATCTATCTCCTTCTTAAATATATTCAGTGACTTGGCCAACACAGCCTTGTGGTAGAGAATTCCACAGGTTCACCACTCTCTGAGTGAAGAAGTTTCTCCTCATCTCAGTCCTAAATGTCCTACCCCGTATCCTGAGACTGTGACCCCTCGTTCTAGACCCCCCAGCCAGGGGAAACATCCTCCCTGCATCCAGTCTGTCTAGCCCTATCAGAATTTTATACGTTTCAATGAGATCCCCTCTCATTCTTCTAAATCTAGTCAATACAGGCCTAGTCGACCCAATCTCGCCTCATACGACAGTCCTGCCATCCCAGGAATCAGTCTGGTGAACCTTTGCTGCACTCCCTCTATGGCAGGTTTATCCTTTCTTAGGTAAGGAGACCAAAACTGCACACAGTACTCCAGGTGTGGTCTCACCAAGGCCCTGTATAACTGTAGTAAGACATCCTTGCTCCTGTACTCAAATCCTCTTGCAATGAAGGCCAACATACCATTTGCCTTCCTAACTGCTTGCTGCACCAGCATGTTTGCTTTCAGTGACTGGTGTACAAGGACACCCAGGTCCCTTTGTACATCAACATTTCCCAATCTATCACCATTTAAATAATAATCTGCCTTTCTGTTTTTCCTACCGAAGTGGATAACTTCACATTTATCCATGTTATACTGCATCTGCCATGTATTTGCCCACTCACTCAACTTGTCTAAATCGCCTTGAAGCCTCTTTGCATCCTCCTCACAACTCACAATCCCACCTAGTTTCGTGTCGTCAGTAAACTTGGAAATATTACATTTGGTTCCCTCATCCAAATCATTGATATATATTGTGAATAGCTGGGGCCCAAGCACTGATCCCTGTGGTACCCCACTAGTCACCGCCTGCCACCCCGAAAAAGATCCATTTATTCCTACTCTCTGTTTCCTGTCTGTTAACCAATTTTCAATCCATGCCAGTATATTACCCCCAATCCCATGTGCTTTAATTTTGCACACTAACCTCTTATGTGGGACTTTATCAAAGGCCTTCTGAAAATCCAAATACATACATCCAATGCTTCTCCCTTGTCTATTCTACCAGTTATATCCTCAAAAACTCTAGTAGGTTTGTCAAACACGACTTCCCTTTCATAAATCCACGTTGACTTTGTTTAATCCCGTTGATATTTTCTAAGTGTCCTGTTATCACATCATTTATAATAGACTCTAGCATTTTCCCTACTACTGATGTTAGGCTAACCGGTCTGTAGTTCCCTGTTTTCTCTCTCCCTCCTTTTTTAAATAGTAGAGTTACATTTGCCACCCTCCAATCTGCAGGAACTGTTCCATAATCTATAGAATTTTGGAAGATGACAACCAATGCATCCACTATTTCCATGGCTACCTCTTTTAGTACTCTGGGATGCAGATTATCAGGCCCATGGGATTTATCGGCTTTCAGTCCCATTAATTTCTCCAGCACTATTTTATTACTAATACTAATTTCCTTTAATTCCCCCTTCTCACTAGACCCTTGCGGGGAAAAATTCAGTTGTTTGCGCCTCCCGTTAGCGCCTTAAGAGGGCGCTAATGGGGCGCTAAGTATCTAGCGCCCAGGCGTGGGGAAGTTTGCGCCGCTCGCGAAATTAACTAGACATTTTGCGGCGGCGCTAAACACTACCGCCACGATATCCTGCGCTGGCAGATCGTGACGTCAGTCGAGTGCGCAACGCCCCAGTATCGCCCCGGAGCGGATATTGAGTGGCGCCCCCTGCCTTACCGCCTGACGCTAGCAACGACAGGTTGAGGGGAGCGTTCTGCAGTCATGAAGGGAAAGGGGGAGCGCTATTTAAAGGTGACCGCTTCCTGCCTTTTATTGTTGGTGCCATTTTTGAACTACGCATTCTGAGCGAGAGACAGAGAGCCTTCTGGAGAGATTCAACGTTGTGTGAAGGAGTTTTGGGTACTGAGCAGCACTTTGCAGGTTCATTTTGATTTGCCATTCCTTGTATCGATTTAGAAGAGACTGTGGGGAACGCACTCTGAGCTCTTTGCCTGGTACCCTCCATTGATCTTTCCAGCAGATTTGATGTGCAGGTCTCTCCAGGCCGAGATTCAAGGCTGCAATGAGCAGGATGTGGATGGAAAGCAAGATTAACCATCCCCTTTAAGAACTGGCCCATGTCATTGTGTGTGTGTTCCATTGTTGCCTGACATTACATGAGCTTCGCCAGTGCTCTGAGGTAGCGCCTCGCTCCTTGGCATTTGCGCCTTAAGACAGGTGTGAAGCGCCTGATTTAGCGCTCCAATCACCTCCAGGGGCGATAAAAGTCAAGTTTGCAGTCGGTGGCGATAATTAGCGCCAGGCGCTAATCTGTGCGCCCGGCCGATAATTGCACCCCAAATGGGCTGATACTGAATTTCTCCCCCTTGGTTCCCTAGCATTTCTGGGAAGTTATTTGTGTCCTCTTCCGTGAAGACAAAACCAAAGTATTTGTTTAATTGCTCAGCCATTTCCTTGTTCCCCATTATAAATTCTCCCATTTTTGACTGTAAGGGACCTAGATTTGTCTTCACTAATCTTTTTCTTTTTACATACTTGTAGAAGCTTTTACAATCCGCTTTTATGTTCCTTGCAAGTTTACTCTCATACTCTATTTTTCCCCTCTTAATCAATCTCTTGGTCCTTTTTTGCTGAACTCTAAATTGCTCCCAATCCTCAGGCTTGCTACTTTTTCTGGCAACTTTATATGACTCCTCTTTGGATCTAATACTATCCTTAATTTCTTTTGTTAGCCATGGTTGGGCCGCTTTTCCTTTTGTGTTTTTGCACCAGAAAGGAATGTATAACTGTTGCAATTCATGCATTCGTTCGTTATATGTTAGCCATTGCCTATCCACCGCCATGCCTTTTAATGAAGCTCCCCTATCTATCATAGTCAACTCACTCCTCATACCTTCGTAGTTTCCTTTGTTTAGATTTAGGACCCTAGTTTCAGATTGGACTTCTTCACTTTCCATCTTAATGAAGAATTCTATCATGTTATGGTCACTCTTCCCTAAAGGACCCCGCACTACAAGATTATTAATTAACCCCTCTCATTGCTGTAGGCTTCGCAAAATCCCCCAGAAACTCGAACAGAGCCCTAAAGGGAGTGATTTTTGGACTTTTCATACAAACTTGGGATGATGGGGCCTAAGTGAAGTGATTTGATGTAAAAACCTAAAGACCAGGGAAGAAAAACCTGAGGAAACTGATTTTTTTTGAATCTTATTGTTGGGAGAGACATTTTTTCACAGACAGAAGCTGCGAGGGGCGTGGCCGGTCAGTGAACAGATCAAGCTGTCTGGGAATTGTTTGAGACAAAGCAAAACTCACAAACACATTCAAATATGGATCCCCAGGGGCAAACAAGATGCTGGAAATCTAAAAATGATTCAATGACAATGGCCCAGAAATTAAAGACGGAGCCTTCCTGCGGGGGTAAGGCTTCCCCGCGATATCTCACTGCGCGCCTGCCTTTTCATTCGAGCTCACACGAACTTTACTTTCAAGACTGCAGCTGTGCAGTGCTTGCGTATCCCCAGACGCAGTTAATTCGTGTGAGCTGTGGGATCACATGATTCAGTTAGAGCCAATGACAGCACACCATCTTTCATTCATAGTTTTCACAGCAAGGGCTGTGAAAGCTATGAATCTATACCCCCCCAAAAGAACAGCTAAACCTCAATTAAATTTTTTAAAAAACCATCACATTAATAAAATAAGTATAGTTAAATAAATTAACCACTTTAAACAAAAAATTAAATTTTTGAAAAATTTTAAAATCTTTTTAAAAGTTATAAAAATAAACTTACCTTTCTTTAAAGTCTCTAAAAAAAGATATACCTGTTGAAAAAAATTCAAAATAATACTTAATTAACTACTTACCTTGTTAAAAGAGGGTCTTACGCCTCCTTTCTTTATGTGCAAAATCTTCCATGCTTACCTGCGCGTTCAAAGCACTAAGTGCACTGCGTGCACGCAGCCTGTAGCGCGCACGCAATTCACTTAGGAACCGCCCCCTTTTGAAATCACCAAGTGCCGGTTTTCAGCGCATGCGCAGTGCATGCAGAAAACCGGCAATTGGAGACAGAATACAGCGAGAGTACACAGTGCGTACTCTCGCGTAGTGAGACTCATTTTTGGGCCAACATAACTTCGATCACACAGTTTCATAGCCATTATCCCATCAAAAAAACCAATCAACCAGGTATCCACAGAACAGATTTAAAAGCCCGCCAACAGAAGGACAATAGGGTGGAGATTTGGCGCGTAGATAAGGCTGTGTTTAACTCGGAAAATGCTTAACACTAAGCAAAAACCATCGGAACTGGCAAGCCCGCCAAAAACTAGACAATTGGACTAAGCAAGGTTCATTTACAATCAAAGAGGAATTCGTTTTAGTAAGGGGTTTTTGGGCGCAAAAAAGAAACAGTATAATTTGAGAACCTGTGCCATAATTTCTCGCTCTTTCGGACTGGCTGACAACGCGGACACAGCTCTCTCTCCCTGCTCCAGCAAAACCTACCACAAGCCACGAGGAAGAAGGCCAGCACGCAAGAAGAAACCAGAGTGACTGCCTCAGTGACCATCAGACACCTCGCTGCAACAAGGGCCTTACGGAGTCCTTTTAAACAAAAGACTCTAATATCCTGTCAAGGATTCGTTGGTGAGCATTATCCCTGATCTCCTGAAACCAAAAACCTAGCCAGATAGTGGGATCTTTGGGAGGGATAAGGTTTTGTTTGATATATTGTCATTTCCCTCGCTTGTACCGTGTGTTCCCCGAATCTGTGTTTAAGTAATAAGTGTGTTTCAAGTTTGTTACCTTTTTCTTTTAATAAAGTAAAATTCTTTCATCAGAACCTGTTTACTGCAATTTTGTTCACAACCCCTAAATAAGCCCAAAGTCTAGGAACCGGAGGGGTGTGGGAGCGATTCGAACCGCTCACTGTGTCAGAAAGCGAAGGCTGACCCCATTAAGATACCCCTTACATAAATGGCGACCGCGGCAGGACTTTGACGAAAGGGTTGTGAAGCAGTAAATGCTGGTTTTGAGGAGAGAACAAAAATGGAAGAGAGGATGTCATCCTATGTATATAAAAAAGTAAATATCACCAAGAAATGGGTCCTCAGGCTGTTGCATGTTGAACGTCCTATGGACGCTGCAGCTGCATGGGCTGAGAGCAAGGAATACAATAAGTCTGTGGAGAAAGCCATATGGTTGGTCTGCTCCCAGAAACAAATGCAGCTTATGGGGAAGCGCATTCAGGCTCTCACAGAAGAGCTAAAGGAAGAAAGCCAACTGTCCCGTGCCAGAGCTATAGCAGGGGATAGGTTGTTAGCAGAGCTCGGCACAAAAGATCAGGAACAGTCACAGATGCTGGAGGAACACCGTGCCAGTAAGGGATACCTCCAGTGTCAGGCCACCGAGGCCAAAAGTAGTGAACTGGCATTGCGGGAAGAGAACACCCGCCTTGCCAAGCAATTAAGGGAACTCACAGAGAAGTTAAACGATGTTCAGGCAACCTATAGAGTAGCCAGTACAAGGGAGTTTGAGGTAGGGGACCACGGCCCCTGTCAGAAGCAGATTGAGAGTCTGAACCTTGCTCTGTCCAAGACAAAAGGCATGCTGTGCCTGATAAGCCCGGGTGCGGCCCAGGTAGACCTGGAAGAGCAAGGGGAGACTGTTCGACCACCACCTGTGGCGCCAAGGAGAAGCTTGGTTAGGCAGCAGGAGGTGCAGACAATCTGTGAGGCTGACAGGGAGTGCACACCAGCACCTGTGGCGCCGAGTTTTGACTCAGTCTGGCAGCAGGGAGAGGGGGGCGAACCGATGCAGGAGAAGTCAGAGCCAGGGCCAATGTGCCCAGCACGACAGCAAAAATTCGGCCCGCCCGCCGGTGGCGGAGGTCAGGGACCCCTTGAAAGTCAATTCTTGGCTCCCCACGGTACACAACAGCTTAGGGCTATGGTAAGCCACCTGAGTAAACTTACCCAAAAGGAAGACCCCTCAGTCCACTTCATGGAGGTGGAGCAATCAGCAGCCATTAACGATTGTGACGATGCCGAAATGGCAAAATTGCTCCTGTTCTCATTAGATGGCAAATTGTACCAGTCACTTTCTACTGAGAGCAAGAGAGGACAGACCGGGTATGCTGCCGTAAGGGAGGAAGTATTAGAGGCCATGGGAATGAATGAGGGAAGTCCTTTCTCCCGGGTGGAGAAAACAGTGCAGCTCGCAGGGGAGACCCCACAGGCTTTCGCAGACAGGCTGTGGCCGGTGTACAGGGGTGCTTGTAATGGGGCTCTCGACAGGGCTAACCTGAACAGGGACGAGCTGGCCCACTGGCTCCGTAGCCTAGTGGCAAACAGCTTGCCATGAGTCAAAGCCAAGGCTGAGCTTTGGTTTGACCCAAGAGATCCCCGGGTCACCGAGGAGGCAGTGGTCAGGCAACTGACCCTAGCCTACCGGAACGGTAGGGGAGCTGAAGACACCCCACCGAAAGGGAAGGTGCATGAGATAAAGCCCAGTCAGGATAAGAAGGAGTGGCACCAGGAAGGTGGTAAACCTTCCGACATGAAGCGTAGCTGCTTTGGGTGCGGGAAAACTGGGCACTGGAGAAAGGACTGTAGGAATCCCTGGAAGGATAGCTAGCAAAGAAGTCCGCAACTCCTGCTCCAAAAGTAGAGGCACCGACCTCTTCCCCCACACTGGACACAATAGTAGCGGCCATCAGAGTCCTGTTTGGTGGCCCAGGGAAGGTAGCTACTGGTGCATTAATCCCATCTGCCCCCCCTAACGCAGACCTATGACTGGAACCAGCGTAGCCTGTCTACCTGTGTTCCCCGGGATACGATGTTGAGAAGGGGGTGGAGAAAGTGCAGGGGAGATGTTTGGTGGACACCGGAGCTGCCAGCACGGTGGTCCATTCGGCAGACCTGACCAATTCACCCAGGTCTAGCGGGGTCCCGTACAGTTTAATGGGAATCACAGGGAACAAGCAGGCTGGGGCAATGTCCAAACCTTTGGACATAGGTTTAGGATCCCTCCATACCATGTGGGAGGGTAACCAAAAGGGCGACAAGTTGGCCAAGCAGGGGGCCAGAGAAGGAGAGTTATGGGATCCCTATAAAGCAGGTCCGGTAGCTGCAATCCAGGACAAGGGAGGCACACAGGGGGTAGCTTTGCCCCCGGACTTAAAGCAGGTCCAAGCCCAGAATCCCGTCTTTAAGGCCGTCCTGGTAGAGAGAGAGAGAGAGTGGGGAGTCCCTAGAAGGTCCGTTCAGGGCAGAGGACGAGATTTTTAAACAGGTTCACTGGCAAGCAGCCAGTAACCTGGGGAGCCAGTACCAGAAAAATCGGCTGCTGTTAGAACCCCAGAGAATCCCCGGGTGGGAGATTGACCAGTGCAAACTGTTTAAACCTAAAAGGGAACAGCCGGCAAGGGTGGACTGCCCCCAAGTTAGAAATCCGCAGCCAGACGCAACTGTGGCATACGCACAAGCTGCAGCGGGAGGGACAGTGTGTTGTCTCACAGGAGAGGTCACTCCACCGATTATGTGGGACTCAAGCACACCCCCAGTGGCCAGAGCCCTAAGAAGGTCTCCCCGCACACCACAGCAAAGGCTACTGTGGCCACAGGTGTATCTGTTTAGAGGGTCCCACCCAAAGAGGGTTGCAACCCGAAGAAGAGCGCCCAAGAGCAGGGAGCGTTCTAAAGTTGGGGATTCCCAGCCTACAGCCTCCAACAGTGAGGGTTTCACAGGAGAGGTAGTACTGGAAGAAGAGAGAGAGAAGGGTCCCCCGCCTGCAGCCTCAGGCTGTGAGGAGCCCACAGATATGAACGAGGGCGCTGCAGCCACACCAAAGGGGGTAGTGTGCTGCAGCACAGGACGCAGCTGGGATGTTAAGATACCCCCAGCGGTTTTGAGGAAGGCCTTCTGGGTCCAGCGGTACAGGCCGCACTACACCCAGGTGTACAAGCCATCCAGAGGCCACATAAGGCAGAGACTAAACAGGATTTAACCTGGCCGTCCGGAGACGGGCGGCAAATGTACAGAATTTTTCGGTTTTAAGTAATTGCAGTTTTGGTGGTTATGGGTTATCATTAGTTTAGTTGTTTGTAGCGTTTTTTTAAGTTTAAGGGCTTGATTAATTATCCAGCCAGAGAACCTTTCTGGGACATGGATATATGTTTTGTGTGTGCCCCTACAGAAAGGACTTCGGGATGACAAGGTTTCTGCTCCTGCTCGCCCTGGTAGGGGTGAGCATCGGTGACCGAGGTGACATGGAGGACTCCCACATCTATGGGTGCTCAGGAGTGAGAACACCAGTCGTCACCGCAGGGGGTGGCGAGCGGGGAGTGGAGGAGCTCGCCATCTACTTCCACGAGGGAAGGTGGCCAGGGTGGTTGGGGTCCAACTCTACTAAATACTCCAACCAGCCCGGTTCACGTACGGGGAGGCCTCCCTCCCATGCCCCAGAATACAGGTCGTTGCCACAAGGGTCATTGTCACCGAGGAGAAGCGTGTGTGCCTTACCTGTAAGGGACGAATTCCCTTGAATAGGTGGTGGTGGCTCAGGAAGCTGAGCAGGGACGCAGGGGACCATACAGCCGACTGGGAAAGATTAGGGAACGACACCCACCGGACAATCACAGGGACCCAAGGAGGAGTGAGTGTTTGTTGGGATAAGTGGTGGGAGTCGGAACAGGGAGTCTATGTTTGTATGTGGGGATCAGAGGAAGCCTGCCCCACAGGGGTATCCATCATCTTCTCCAGCCAATGGCAAGATGCCGGGGAGGGGATAGGGTGGGATTCTAGCCTGCATGGGTGCGTGGTCCCACACATTCCGGTCCCAGTTAATGCCACTGAACTCGTGGCACACACCCGAAAGCCCCTACCCACGACCCAGGTACCGAAAACCCTGGAAGAAAAGTGCCCTACCACCACCAAGGGACCAGGGAATGGGTTAGTCCTAGTACCAACCGAAAAGGTACTATACCAGGGGGTACACTATGCAGTAGCTTCAGTAATATTAAACCTTACCGAGGTATACTTACCTGAGTGGTGTCCTAAGGAGACGGAGCAGCTGTACCAGGCCCTGCTAAAGGAAATGTTTAGGAAATTTTACGAATTTGATTTTTGTCAATATAGACAAAGTAGAGCTATACAGAATACACCCTGAGAACCCTATGGGCACGGGTAGACAAAGAAGGGGAGCCTGGAATGATGTCTTCACTGCCTATAGTACAGGGTCCTCTGTAATAAATAGCCTGGATGACATGGAATTACAGACACAGATAAATGGTTTAAAAACCCAGTTAAGAAGGATCCTGAAGGATTGGAACACAGTGGTAGGCTCAGAGCTACATGAGGACCAAGCTATGACGGTTCATTTAAAGGAAATTATTGCAGAATTGGAAAGGCATGCCAAAACAGTAAATGCACTCATACAGGAGGATAGGAATGCATCGGATCAGGCTGCACAGAATGAGGTGTGTGTGCTGTACAGGGCATGGTTGCTGGGCGAGGGCCATAGCAACCTGGAGGATTTAAAGCAAGGTTTAGTCCCCTCCTGGATCAGCAACAAGCACCTTGCAGCCCTCCACCCGTTTAGTAATTCGCTGAGCCCATGCCAATTTCGTCTAGCCTCTGAAGCCTACCCTGTCCCAATAGATTGTGGGCGTTCAAATCACACTATCATGGGGATAGTAGTGAGAATGCCGGTCATGAGTGGGACAGCCCGACCCGTACCGGTATACAGGGTGGAGAACATTGGAGTCATTCAAGGGGGTGCACACATCCGTTTTACAGCGGTCCCACCTTATGTCATAAAGTGGGAGCACGCCATGACAGGTACTGACCTCTCCGGGTGCCGGAGCCGGGGTTCACACATAATACTGTGTCCCCAGCACTTGAACGCCTATTCCAAACCACAGTGCAGGTTTAAAGCTGCTGGCGCACGACCTATCAATTGTACCATGGAGGTGATGGCACACGGCCATGTTTCCCCACAGGTAGCATATATAGGGGGTGGGACATATTGTGTCACCACAGGTGCGTCCCACTACCAGCATGGACACTTCTGGTGTCCGGTAAGTGACAGCAGTTTCTGCTTTAAACCCGAGGCAGAAGTTCAAGTGGCCCAGGAACGGATTGTCCCCATTCCTGAACCCTCCACTGTTCACCTCACTGTAACAGAAAACATCACCAACCTGCAAAAGTATGTGACTTACTTTGGATATAAAATTCCCCCTCTACCCGAACATCTTACCATCCGACTTAAAGCTGTAGAGATTT
The DNA here is from genome assembly GCA_030390025.1 of Squalus acanthias. NCBI lineage: Eukaryota > Metazoa > Chordata > Chondrichthyes > Squaliformes > Squalidae > Squalus > Squalus acanthias. The sequence goes on from CM059427.1 coordinate 38,395,487, forward strand.
CACAAAAACATTTCTACACCCTGGAACAGAAAACAGTTGAAATAGGTGCAGAGATTTTGGATATAGTAGTTCCAGCCTGGTGGGATATTTTCGAGAATATAGAGGTGCCGTCCTGGATCAGGATGGCTTCCCATCTTTTGGTGGTCTGCCAGCTCGGGATAGTTCTCTACCTGCTGTGTACAAAGTGCAGGGGAAGGGACGGGGAGCTCCGCTCCAGACACGAAGGGACTTGGGAAGTGCATCAAAATAAAGGCTATGGCCAGGGATGGAACGAACCTTGAATTTTGTCTTTTAATAAAAATTTGGATGTGTGTTGTGTCATTTTTATGATGTGTATGATGTGTTTTTTCCAAGCTGTGCAGGGGTATCGGACCCTCTCCGTGCTTGGATGTGAAATAAAGATTGATTCTTACCTGTATGTACCTGAAACACCACTTTCAAAAGGGGAATGAATGTTTGGGTTTTTAGTTTAGGTAATACAGGGGAAGGTTGGTTTTTGGGGATCAGAAATTTTGCTCACCTGTTAATGATACTAATTCAGTGTTAGTATCAAAGTGGGGGATGTAGGCTTCGCAAAATCCCCCAGAAACTCGAACAGAGCCCTAAAGGGAGTGATTTTTGGACTTTTCATACAAACTTGGGATGATGGGGCCTAAGTGAAGTGATTTGATGTAAAAACCTAAAGATCAGGGAAGAAAAACCTGAGGAAACTGATTTTTTTTTAATCTTATTGTTGGGAGAGACATTTTTTCACAGACACAAGCTGCGAGGGGCGTGGCCGGTCAGTGAACAGATCAAGCTGTCTGGGAATTGTTTGAGACAAAGCAAAACTCACAAACACATTCAAATATGGATCCCCAGGGGCAAACAAGATGCTGGAAATCTAAAAACGATTCAATGACAATATAACTTCGATCACACAGTTTCATAGCCATTATCCCATCAAAAAAACCAATCAACCAGGTATCCACAGAACAGATTTAAAAGCCCGCCAACAGAAGGACAATAGGGTGGAGATTTGGCGCGTAGATAAGGCTGTGTTTAACTCGGAAAACGATTAACACTAAGCAAAAACCATCGGAACTGGCAAGCCCGCCAAAAACTAGACAATTGGACTAAGCAAGGTTCATTTACAATCAAAAAGGAATTCGTTTTAGTAAGGGGTTTTTGGGCGCAAAAAAGAAACAGTATAATTTGAGAACCTGTGCCATAATTTCTCGCTCTTTCGGACTGGCTGACAGCTCTCTCCCTGCTCCAGCAAAACCTACCACAAGCCACGAGGAAGAAGGCCAGCACGCAAGAAGAAACCAGAGCGACTGCCTCAGTGACCATCAGACACCTCGCTGCAACAAGGGCCTTACGGAGTCCTTTTAAACAAAAGACTCTAATATCCTGTCAAGGATTCGTTGGTGAGCATTATCCCTGATCTCCTGAAACCAAAAACCTAGCCAGATAGTGGGATCTTTGGGAGGGATAAGGTTTTGTTTGATATATTGTCATTTCCCTCGCTTGTACCGTGTGTTCTCCGAATCTGTGTTTAAGTAATAAGTGTGTTTCAAGTTTGTTACCTTTTTCTTTTAATAAAGTAAAATTCTTTCATCAGAACCTGTTTACTGCAATTTTGTTCACAACCCCTAAATAAGCCCAAAGTCTAGGAACCGGAGGGGTGTGGGAGCGATTCGAACCGCTCACTGTGTCAGAAAGCGAAGGCTGACCCCATTAAGATACCCCTTACAATGCACAATACCCAATCTAGGATAGGCTGTTCCCTAGTTGGCTCCTCAACTTACTGGTCTAAAAAACCATCTCGTACACACTCCAGGAATTCATCCTCCACAGTATTATTGCTAATTTGGTTTGGCCAGTCTATATGTAAATTAAAGTCACCCATGATTACTGTAGTACCCTTGTTACATGCATCTCTAATTTCCTGTTTGATGCCATCCCCTACATTACCACTACTGTTTGGAGGCCTATAGACAACTCCCACCAATGTTTTCTGCCCCTTGGTGCTCCTTAGCTCCACCCAGACTGATTCTACATCTTTATTTTCTGAGCCAATATCCTTTCTCACTATTGCTCTGATTTCATCTTTTACTAACAACGCCACCCCAACTCCTTTTCCTTTTTGCCTGTCCTTCCTAAATATCGAATATCCTTGGATATTCAGCTCCCAGCCTTGGTCACCCTGCAGTCATGTCTCTGTAATTGCATCGTATCCGTTTACATCTATTTGCGCTGTTAATTTGTCTACCTTATTACGAATGCTTCGTGCATTCAGATACAATGCCTTTAAATTTGTCTTTTTAACATTTTTAGACATCTTAACATTTTTTTGTACCATGGCCCTATTTGTCTTATTACCATTTTTTCTTACCCGGACCCTATTTGTTAGTGCACTCCGTTGTTTGTACGCTCTGTCCCTTGCTGACACAATCTGGTTATCCTTACCCCAATCACTTTCCTGCACTGCTTCCTTGTCTTTTCTCTTTGGCATTTTAGATTTCTCTCCACTGGGACCCCCCCCTTATTTAGTTTAAAGCCCTATCTACCCCCCTAGTTATTCGATTCGCTAGAACTCTGGTCCCAGCATGGTTCAGGTGTAGTCCGTCCCAACGGAACAGCTCTCTCTTTCCCCAGTACTGGTGCCAGTGCCCCACGAATCGAAACCCACTTCTCCCACACCAATCTTTGAGCCACGCATTCATCTCCCTGATCCTATTGACCCTATGCCAATTTGCTCGTGGCTCCGGTAATAATCCAGAGATTATGACCTTTGTGGTTCTGCTTTTGAATTTAGTCTCTAGCTGCTCAAACTCTCCCAGCAGAATCTCTTTCTTTGTCCTACCTATGTCGTTGGTACCTACGTGGACCACGACAACTGGATCCTCCCCTCCCACTCCAAGTTCTTCTCCAGCCCGGAGGAGATGTCCTTTACCCTGGCACCAGGTAGGCAACATAGCCTTCGGGACTCACGCTCCTGGCTGCAGAGAACAGTGTCTATCCTCCTAGCTATACTGTCGCCTACTACGACCACCTTCCTTTTTACTCTCCCTACTTGAACGGCTTCCTGTACTGTGGTGCCGTGGTCAGTTTGCTCATCCTCCCCGCAGTCCCCGCACTTGTCCACAAGGGTTGTCACAAGGGTTATCCCTCAGCATTGCTCCTCCCATTTGTCCCTCAGCATTGCTCCTCCCATTTGTCCCTCAGCATTGCTCCTCCCATTTGTCCCTCAGCATTGCTCCTCCCATTTGTCCCTCAGCATTGCTCCTCCCATTTGTCCTTCAGCGTGCTCCTCCCATTTGTCCCTCAGCATTGCTCCTCCCATTTGTTCAGGCCCATGGATGTGAGGAAAAGTAATAACTTACAAATGAGGCAAAAAATTAATCGGAAAAAAATCTCCGAGGCTTCAGTGGAACATTCTGTTTTCAGACTTACAGTTAGTGGAGTAGCCTGTATAGTAGATCCCACTTATATGCTATTATATCCTACAACTTGTTCAAGTTCATGTGAATCACTGGAACTAATTCATTTTCATTAATGTTTTATAAAAGAAAATGAACAACATAACTAATACATTGCTTAATGTACTTGCAATTATATAATATCTTATGCCAAAACATTTCAATGTACTTTAAATTATGAATTACTTTTTAAAGTGCAGTGAGTGTTGTTAGTGCATCAATAATTTCTGCTAGTTTACAGTTTATAACTTTGAATATGCATATTTCCCATTGTCCTTGAAGAAGAAGAAGACGACTTGCATTTCTATAGCGCCTTTCACGACCACCGGACGTCTCAAAGCGCTTTACAGTCAATTAAGTCCTTTTGAAGTGGAGTCACTGTTGTATTGTGGAAAACGTGGCAGCCAATTTGCGCACAGCAAGCTCCCACAAACAGCAATGTGATAATGACCAGATAATCTGTTTTTGTTATGTTGGTTGAGGGATAAATATTGGCCAGGACACCGGGGATAACTCCCCTGCTCTTCTTTGATATAGTGCGATGGGATCGTTTACGTCCACCTGAGAGAGCAGACGGGGCCTTGGTTTAACGTCGCATCTGAAAGACGGCACCTCCGATAGTGCAGCACTCCCTCAGTACTGCACTGGAGTGTCAGCCTAGCTTTGTGTGTTCAAGTCCCTGGAGTGGGACTTGAACCCACAACCTTCTGACTCAGAGGCGAGGGTGCTACCAACTGAGCCACAGCTGACACTCAAATGATATCTGAGTGCAGTCTGAGTGTGAGGTACTTCTATATGAGTGGACATCATAGGGAACATGGGGAAACATTTTGTTCAGTTTGGAACATAGGAACAGGAGTAGGCCATTCAGCCCCTCGAGCCTGTTCTGCCATTCAATGAGATCATGGCTGATCTGTGACCTAACTCCATTGGCCTTTGCCCCAAATCCCTAATACCTTTGGTTAACAAAGCCATTGGCTGCTTTTTTTGTCTGTTTAGCTGACTTGCCAGGTGAATTGCATAAACTTTTTTCATTCTCAATGCTATGCAATGAAATGGGATTTACCATATTACATTTAATACCCTGAAGTATTCACTGACAGCAGCTTTGCTGAGTCATGTTCCGGTACCTCACCTGACATCTTAGCTCTTTTTTCAGCTTTTCTGTTTTGTATTTCAGATCCTTGTGCAAACCCCAGTCTGCAGTTCTCTTCTATCTCTGAAGGATAGTCCAATATGTCGGAACATAATGGTTTCTTCTCCTCATCAGCAGAGGTAGAAAAGGAAGATGAAGCACTCCGCTTCTCTTCGGCATCTCTTTTTTTATAATAATGTTGCCGGTCACCTCTTGAGATGTCTTGGGATGCTTCATGGATCCCATAGTCGTCTTCATTATCATCTGTAATAGCAAATATTACTGAACAAAGTGAGAGATTGCTATTATAAATAAGCCAAACACTGGAAAGTAGGCTGGCTTTTGATTATTAGCATTCTTATAGATTCCCATTAATGGACATGGTTGATTTCTGATGTAAGTTGCATAGGAAGAGCCAGTAAAACATTCAACAATCAGTAACCATTACTTCAAATCTATCCAAAAAATAAATCCAGCTTATCATTCACATTCCACTGTATAGTCTGCTGGTTTCAATATAATCATGCAGTTCAGTAATAATTGTGATGCATTACTTAGTTTAAGGTAAAGCTCCAATACGGTATGCCATTGTGTTGTATCATGAAATGCATTTTATGGTAATGAAAATGGAACTCTAGTTTAAAATAAGCAATTTTTCCTATAAACAAAACTAGCGGTACCCAAGACTGCAAAAGACACAAGAAGAACAATACTGAATTATAAAGTTTAAATTGGAAATATCTGCTTGTATTTGCTAAATTCAGATTTTAGGACCAACACAAAACACAAGAGAGAAATTACCTTCATCTGTTCTCTTTTTGAAGGAAAGTTTTCTTCTTCGAGGTCTGGGAATCTCCTCATCTGAATCATCACTTGTTTCTGCTCTGAGTAGCATGTCTGCCTAGAATGTGAAAGAGCAGCAGTGGGTGGCTTCAGACAAGATTAATCACAGTAAATGAGAAAGAAACATTTCACTCTTTGCTGGACTAAGGTTTAAAGGACATAAAGAGACACAATTGTGGGGGGGGGGAGGGTAATTTTGACAACAGTGTTAAATGTGCATTATTGGCTCAGCCACCTGCTAAACAACTCTCCTGATGTTCATTTAAATGACAATCAGGAGAGGTGTGTAATAGAGGGGTTAAGCTAATATGGCGCCTTTACACAATCGACTAAAGAAATTACCCCTAATGCTTCATAAACTGGCCAAAACTGATTCAATCTCCCTGGGTAGAGGTATCATACTTTTCTAACCCCCATCAGTCCATTCAACATTGTTCCGATAAGTAACATTAACATCTGAAATAACAACAGAAAATGCTAGAAACACTCAGCAGGTCAGGCAGCATCCGTGGAGAGAGAAACAGAGTTACCGTTTCAGGTCTGTGACCCTTCCAGACCTGAAACGTTAACTCTGTTTCTCTCTCCTCGATGCTGCCTGACCTGCTGAGTATTTCCAGCATTTTCTGTTGTTATTTCAGATTTCCGGCATCCGCAGTATTTTGCTATTGAATATTAACATCTGGTTGCATTTGTAATTTGAGCATGGATTAACGTTTTATTGGTGGGGCTTAATCAGGTATGTTACCTGTAACATTTCATTTCTAACCTTTGTGACTTTATGAGAATATGAAAGGTGACAGTAATTTAGCTCTATGGTTACAGTATGTTCATATCTTTTCCAGTTCTAAATACCTTCTTTTATGAAAATGCCTGGGAATTGGATTTTGTAACAACTGTGATAATTTCCCACATTGTGTACTTTGCTCTCCAATACAAGGTTTATTCTAAAAATAAGTTGTTGCACTTTGACCTAGTTATATCAATTGTAAAACAACAATTTATTTGTTGATATCTAGAGATTATTAAGGGCAATATTCTATGTTGTCATAGTGAGATCTCTTGTAGCACAATTAAGCTTAGGTGAGTTGTGTTCACAGAACAGTACAGAAATGGCAGCAGCAACTTCCACCCCATGTTGGGATATTGCAGCCCTCAGTGGAGCACCCATGAGTCGCGGTGGGGAGGTGGAATTGCTCTGGTCGTTTGTGTCTCGACATCTTCAATGCAGTCATGAAGATTTTATTTGTTCTGCTTATGATTTTGTTAGAAGTACTAACCAGAGGAAATCTTTATTTATGATGTCACTTCAAATAGCAACCAGAGCAATTCTAACCCCAAGATCAATAACAAGTGTCTTCTTTGGCCATATCCACAAGCACATTCCATCTTCAAATCCAACAGATATTACAGTACTATAGCAAGCATCGTATGCATTGCAAATGACATTGATGTTTAAGACTGCATGCACAAGCATTATGGGCTGGATTTTGCCAATGGGGAGCTTTTGGAGGCGGGACTCCCACTCGTCAGGTTTTAGTCCTGCCTCCATTGACTTCTGGCCAACCCACGCTATTTTCCCTTGATTGACCTTGTTAAGCCCGTCAAACACTGACATTCTCTGTTGTTTGATGAGTCCTTGTATCCAAGACTCACCAAACCTATTTCCTGAGCAGAAATCAGATGGCTGTTGCATCGGAGAATGCAGCAGCCATTCTGTCAACTCTGCCGCGGAGATGCCGGAGTCTCCGGTTCCCCAACTGTTGAAGCCTGCAGGAAGAAACAAAGGTAAGGAAACATTTTCTAGCACTTTTCACTCACCTCACATACTTACCTCTCCACACTTGCACTCATCATTCACCTCCACAGTGCACTTTTGGACTCCTCCGACCCCCGCAGACCCACAGCTCGCCTCGCTGACCCTGGCGGGGTTTCCTGACGTCGGAAGTCCGCACTTGCAGGGGTAAAATGGGGATAATCCTCTTAACTGCCTGTTAACTACCTGTTAACAGGCAGTTAAGTGGCTGCAATCCCCTTCCCGCCTCGGGGAGTCTGCTCCCAGCGCAGGTCAGGTACCCGCCTCCTGGGAAGATGGCACGGAGGTGGGTTGGGGGCGGGTACCCGACCCCAGATTCTGCCATTTTCCCGGCAGTCCCGCCTCCAAACCTGCCTCCCCAGGGCTAGGCAAAATTCCCCCCTATGACTAAGTGTAAGGCTGCACAATCTACATGTATCATATTACTATTCAATTTCTCCATGGATTTGTGTCTTTAATGATGTTTCTGCTTCTCCTCTTGCTACACAAATTTATTTTACAATTGCGTTAACAAATTCTCACTTCTTCACAGAAGTTTCTTTCCCACCAAGTTCCATAACTACACGGCTGCTTTTTCTCTCAGGCCCTACAGCAACATAACTTCAGTAGGCTGGGACTTCCACATGCCCCATCCAATTTCCCAGGGTTTAGCTCATTGAAATAATTCCAGCGGGCTCCCAGTGTGATTCCTGCCTGCAGTAGAGAGCCCCTCCTTGGTGAAGGGAGGGACATCGCTGAGGCAGGCCTCAGGCATCTGCCTCAGGGTAGCCTCCGGGGCAGCTGAAACAATCTATTTGAAAGAAAGAAAAACTTGCATTTATATAGCGCCTTTCACAACCTCAGGATGTCCCAAAGCGCTTTACAGCCAATTAAGAACTTTTGAAGTGTAGTCACTGTTATAATATAGGAAACATGCAGCCAATTTGAACACAGCAAGGCCCCCAAACAGCAATGTGACAATGACCAGATAATCTGTTTTTAGGTGTTGGCTGAGAGATAAATATTGGCCAGGACACTTTGCAATAGTGCTTACATCCACTTGAGAGGGCAGACGGTGCCTCAGTTTAACGTCTCATCCGAAAGATGCCACCTCCGACAGTGCAGCACTCCCTCAGTACTGCACTGAGTGTCACTCTAGATTATGTGCTCAAGTGTCTGGAATGGGACTTAAACCCACAACCTTCTGACCCAGAAGTGAGGGTGTTACCACTGAGCCACTGCTGATGCTGAAATGTTAAATTTTGCGGGGTTGAAGTATGTAATTGAGTGTAACTCCAGAGGGAAATCTGCCCCTGCATCTTCAAGTCTGAGCACGTTGACTAAATACTTAAAGAGAATTTGATACTGTTTAACTGTTAAGCCATCATTAACACTGTTTAATGATTTAGCTCTGTCTGACTTTAATTACTGTGACATCATCTGTTGCATTGCTTCCGTTAGTCTTACAAGCAAACTCAAGGTTTTATATAACAAAGCTGTCTGGCACTGAATGAGCACCAATGGAATAATGTGTTCAAATAGATACTGAGCTAAAGGCAATATTTGTCATAGGATACATTCTGTGGTGATGATAAGTATAGCAACTGATCTGATCTACAAGATAACTTTAAGCTTGAGAAGTGATTATATTAACAGGGCAAAAAGCACAAACAGTTTGATAGAAAGAAATAAAGAAGAAGAGCTTGCATTTACATAGCACCTCTCACACTCTCAGGACGCCCCAAAGTGCTCGTCAACCAAACTTTTGAAGTTTAGGCACTGTTGTAATACTGAAAAATAAGGAAGCCAATATGTGCACAAACAGCAATGAGATAATGACCAGATCTATTTTTAGTGATCTTGACTGAGGGATAATATTGGCCAGGACACTGGGGAGAGCTCCCCTGCTCTTCTTCAAATAGTGCCATGGGCTCTTTTACATCCACCTGAGAGGGCAGTGTTGATATTAAGCTTATTTTTCTTACTGCTGCTAGTACAACTTTGGACAGAAATCAGACTTAAACCAAAATGGTTTAACATTATGCCAATAAACTTCCTGTGAAATTCTCTTAATTAAATACGTGACCTAGTGCTTTCAACAGTGACAGACCTATAGCCTAGTGTTATATAGCCAACAATTCCTTCCTCCTGATACAACCCAAGTTTGGAGGGACAGAATCTATCATTTGTACTGTTGCATACTTCAAGTGGACGCAGTACAAACATTCATACTCAACATTATTCTTTACTGCTGACAATATTATTAATTGCAGACTTTATCACCAATTTGAAGAATGGATATGCATCTCACAATAATGTGCAGTGTGGAGTAAATAATGTATTGTAATGTTGTAATTTTTAGCTGTTATAAGTATATTACAATAAACTAAATAAGAACTTTCTTAACTTTAGTTGGTTGATGTTTATGAGTTTTCTACACTTCAACATCACAATAACAATTTAAGATATCAAACTGTGTAGGTATAGTGCCACTAACTGCCGACATGGCACAGTAAAATGCTTGTACATAGTTCAACATAAAATGTTGGCATATTGCTATTTGAGTTGTCTTTGTTAACTGCAAAGAATACTCTGTAAGGAAATAACTTTAGTGAATAAGTCGTTACCTTCGAACCTTCATCTCGTAGATTGAATGTGAGTTCTAGGTTTGTTAAGAAGTAGTCAGAAAATTCAGGATACATGTCCAAAACTTCTAAAAGGTCCTCCCTCTGGATCTTGTGCAAATCGCAGTACGTCAATGCTCGTACATCAGCATTAGATTTCCCAGGTCTTGCATAAAGATGGATCATTTCACCAAAGATATCGTTTTTCCCTAGACAGAAACAGATGTTCCTTTAAAAATCGAAGCTCCTTGGACATAAATCTTGAGTCACTATTTCCCCCCTGACACCGAGTTCATAAAATTCCTCAACTTCTTTTGATTTTCATACCTTGAGAAAGAGATTTGAATAAATGATTGAAACATGTAGCTCAATGAATGCAACCTGGGGTCTGTGCTGACGTATTGTTATTGATGATGTATGATATAGTTCTGACCTTCTCTGTAGAAGAAGTAACATAGATGCTACTTATGTATGAAGCTGCCGCTGAAACTTCAAAACAACTGTTCTCTAACTGAGAACATGTGTAGAATGCTAGGGCTGACTAGTAAGCTCCTGCATAGTATCTCGAGTGCTTTATTCTTTTCTCTAGGGCTTTTACAGATCAGTTTTGATATCAATAACACACACCATTTCTTTTGCCCTATTTAATTTTATTTTTCTAACTAATTAAATTGTATTTATTGATGATTATGTGCTAAGTTTTGCTAAGTTCTAGTTGGCTAATCCTCAATTTCTGAAAGAGAAATTCAACCAGACAAGTAGAATGTTGGATAAGAATTACTGCAGCTTTGAAACAGAATGTTTTAATTTACACAAAGTATTTTTTGACTTTGTTAGACTTGTTGTAAATGGAGTTCTATTCAAAGCAGAAGTGGTCGTATTTCTGTCCTGCTCAAATGAAGTATAAGTTTTGTAAATGATTCACAGCAAAAGCAAGTGAAAGTATTTTTAAGGTGTCTCTATTACTAGGGGTTAATCATTGCAGTTGCACAGGACTCGATATATTGGTAATTTAGCACAGTCATGCTTACAAACATTTGGTGTGATGCACATTCAAATAAACTTTCTTTCCCAAGTAATCAAGGTCTATTTTTATGGATGATAGTGAACTGTTAAAAGAAATTCAGAAACAAACACAAATGAGATGTATGATTCCTTCGAAAAGATTTTATGAGATGCATCTGTGCTGATTTTTTAAACTACCCAAACAATTAACAATCCACTAATAAGTAAACACAATTTCTCTAACTTCAGTGATCCAGCTGTGCAATGCACAATAATAGTAGAAAATTGCTTAACATTGGCAGAGAAAATCCTGACCTACCCAAAAAGATTGCATGTGCTCAGGCTCCTAGTTTTCTCCTGTGTGTATTATGCATGATGGTAACATTAGGACACTTTGGCATAATTGCAGATTAAAAGCAAAATCATTTTCAAATCTTCTCAAGGGCTATTTCACTTTCACTGCTTGGGTGGTAAACTGCAGGAATGGATTGCTCTCCTGTTATAGAACCGGCCTGATTTTCAATTCCATTTAATTTTCATTGATCCGCTCTGCCCAGTTTCACCAGGGGATTGCCGGGGGGCGGGGGGGGGGGGGGGGGGGGGGAGGAGGGGGTGGCCCAGGGTCTCCAGACAAGGTGAGGCCCCCCAGATCCCTTGTGCAAGGGAGCCAATTTGAGGGTCCTGGCTGCGTCTCTTACCTACCCTGTCCCCCTGTTGGGGTTCACTTCTGCCCATTTGAACGCATTTGGCATACCAGCCTGCAGTCTTACAACGGGTTCTGTCTGACCCAGGCAAGCAGGAACTCCCAATGCGAGGAATCTCCACCCCTGGGACTGCTTTCTAATGTCATCTGCCTTGTAGAGGGCGGTGAAGGATCTGTCCCTTACAAGGCTGCCCAGAAAATGCTCGGGTCTATTACAAAGGATGTGATAACAGGACACTTAGAAAATATCAATGGGATTAGACAAAGCCAACATGGATTTATGAAAGTGAAATCGTGTTTGACAAACCTACTGGAGTTTTTTGAGGATGTAACTGGTAGAATAGATAAGGGAGAACCAGTGGAAACAGAGAGTAGGAATAAATGGGTCTTTTTTGGGGTGGCAGGCGGTGACTAGTGGGGTACCGCAGGGATCAGTGCTTGGGCCCCAGCTATTCACAATATATATCAATGATTTGGATGAGGGAACCAAATGTAATATTTCCAAGTTTACTGACGACACAAAACTAGGTGGGATTGTGAGTTGTGAGGAGGATGCAAAGAGGCTTCAAGGCGATTTAGACAAGTTGAGTGAGTGGGCAAATACATGGCAGATGCAGTATAACGTGGATAAATGTGAAGTTATCCACTTCGGTAGGAAAAACAGAAAGGTAGAGTATTATTTAAATGGTGATAGATTGGGAAATGCTGATGTACAAAGGGACCTGGGTGTCCTTGTACACCAGTCACTGAAAGCAAACATGCTGGTGCAGCAAGCAGTTAGGAAGGCAAATGGTATATTGGCCTTCATTGCAAGAGGATTTGAGTACAGGAGCAAGAATGTCTTACTACAGTTATACAGGGCCTTGGTGAGACCACACCTGGAGTACTGTGTGCAGTTTTGGTCTCCTTACCTAAGAAAGGATATACTTGCCATAGAGGGAGTGCAGCGAAGGTTCACCAGACTGATTCCTGGGATGGCAGGACTGTCGTATGAGGAGAGATTGGGTCGACTAGGCCTGTATTGACTAGAGTTTAGAAGAATGAGAGGGGATCTCATTGAAACATATAAAATTCTGACAGGGCTAGACAGACTGGATGCAGGGAGGATGTTTCCCCTGGCTGGGGGGTCTAGAACAAGGGGTCACAGTCTCAGGATACGGGGTAGGACATTTAGGACTGAGATGAGAAGAAATTTCTTCACTCAGAGGATGGTGAACCTATGGAATTCTCTACCACAGAAGGCTGTGGAGACCAAGTCACTGAATATATTTAAGAAGGAGATAGATAGATTTCTAGACACAAAAGGCATCAAGGGGTATGGGGAGAGAGCGGGAATATGGTATTGAGATAGAGGATCAGCCATGATCATATTGAATGGCGGAGCAGGCTCAAAGGGCCGAATGGCCTACTCCTATTTTGCTATGTTTCTATGTTTCTAAAATCCTGGAAATGGCAGGCTGGGATCGGTCCGAGGCCCGACCAATTTGCATGGTTGAGCATCATTTCCATACCGTTGCTGAGTTGCTTGCACATTTCAGGGGAGGGCTGTGGAAGATCAGGCATCACAGGAGGGAGATTTTTGAGGAGCCAAAAGGAGTGTTAAATGGGCTGTCAGGTCCCTTTATAGGTGCAGTGCACCTCAAGTGCAAGCTACCTGTTGGCCACCCAGTGGTTGACCAAAGAGGAAAATACAGCATTCCTTAGAGAATTATGGTTATAATAAGTACTCCCTCTTCCGAATTATTACGCAACAATGGACATATAACTGTCCCAGTTGGAAAATCGTGGGCAGCACGCATATGAATTTGCAATGTGTGCTGCTGACAGGCGAGATTCCCCCGTGGCACCATGAACTGATCGCAGTTTTAGCCAACAGACCGGACCTATGAGCTGCTCCACTCCCTCTGCCTCTACTCCTAAATCTTCCCATTCATTAAGCTAACACTAGGTCTGAACTGGTATTAAACACTCACTTTTTGAAGAGCTCTCAATGGTGTGGATTTGTGCTCGAGTTTCCAATGATTGGTACTTTCCAGCACACCAACAAGCACAAAGTGGCTTTTTCCCTATCTAGGATTAATTAATTTGCGGAGAGATGAGGCTGGTCAGAGCCGCACCAAACACAGACAAACACTCTGTAGGCACTTTAATCAAAAATCCCACCACTGTCTACTTCTTCACCAAAATTAGTGAGGGCAAGAATTTCAGATCACTAATTGTTTTAATAGCAAGTGTTTTTGAACAACAGATGGAAAATGTGAACATTGACCACCTCTCGGGGAAAGCAGAGTTTAAAAGAATCTTGGTACAAATGATATAATAATTTAGGTAGGTTGTCTAAATGACATGAAAAAGAAGCTAATTTATATGTTATTATAGAGAAGGAGTATTCCTGGCCTTCAGAAATATTTAGAACAAAAACAAGAACTGCGAAGATTTACAATGGATTTACCGCTGAGTAGCCCCATTATGTCAAGATTTACTCTGAAGGCCATTTATCCAGTGAAAAATGAGTAGTTTTAGTAAGATTTAGCTTTGAACACCTGCTCAATATCAGCCAGGCATTGAAAAATAACCTAATTATACAAAGGATTTGTCAATAACCTGGAAAGGCAAGTAATATCACAATTTGATGAATGTTGCTTTAATTTTACAATACAGCACTTGCGCCTGAAGGTTAAACTGCAAGAAAGTGTTACAATACATCTTTGCTGACAAGTGCAAAGTACTTTTTTTAAGAGACACTGCATTTAGCTGTAACATGACTTGCTGAACAGTTTTTGAGCATTAGATGTTCAGTTATCAGCCTATTCCATCATTCTGTAGGCAAACAATGTTTACTGATACCGATTAATGGAAAGACTCCCAAGCTCAATGTAACTTTGGTTCTATAAATCTAATGATATGGATTTTGTGATACTCATCTTATGCTAATATATCATTTGACAGGAAACATTTGGTTGCTATTCATACTAAAATCCATAGGTTTCAAAACTGCGACCTGTGAGAGGATCCCGGGGTCCCTGAGGTTGGCAGATTTCTAAACATCGAATTTTTGAATTTTTCTGCATTTGTTTCACTTATTAGTATGTTATTTTTATGCTGTATACTTATTTTAAAAAATACTGCAGAGATAGCACTACTTTCTTTTAAGTAACTGACACTGCCTACAAAAAGTTAGGACAGGGTTTGGGAGTGTGTCAATATTTGCAAGAGGTCCCCCCCACCACATACAGTAATGTTTGATGATCATTGCGTATCCACAATTCCGCAGTAAATAAATTCATTTTTGGTATCTAAATTATGAGGATTTCCCTCAGAAAGCATTGAGTCCCCAGCAAGTTCAGCACAGGGCACTCCTGCTCCTAATGCAGATACTCAAGAGATAATTGTAGATGCAGGTAGCAGATCTTTTGAATCATAGACAACTTGTCAGTTGGTTCAGCGTTCATTGAACACTGATACTCCCTCAGGTAAGGAAGCACTTAAGGGCACAGCACATCCATAACCAATACACTGAGGTACACAACAGGGGTAAACACAACAAGAAAATACATTGAAGACTCAAACTGCACGGCACTCAAACACCACATGCATTCATTAAATAAAATTATTTCACTTTTAATAAGTCTTGTAATTTGCCATTCTTTCATTGTGCCAGAAATAGTAGCAGATATCCAAAAGTCAAACTAACAAATTGGCTGACCCCTGTGATGTCGTTTTTATTGATTACACCTCTGTGAAGTACCTGGCAAGTTTTTCTACATTAACGGTTCTATGGCACTATATAAATGCAAGTTTTTGCCGTTGCTGCTGTTGTATGTGTGCATTTGGAGTAAAAGTATAAAAAATGAGCTCAGTGGTGATCTTCATTGCAACTGGTAGTACTAAACAGATGATTAACTGGAGGTCTAACATCTTAGCTTAACACTCCTCAGCCATACCTGAAAAAGTGACTTTGCTTTAGTACACCTACTACCTGGGGTAATACTTTCTGTGAGTGGTGTGCCTCCTAGAGTCATAGAGTTATACAGCACAGAAAGAGGCCCTTCGGCCCATCCTGTCCACGCCGGCCATCAAGCCCTGTCTATTCTAATCCCATTTTCCAGCACTTGGTCCATAGCCTTGTACGCTATGGCGTTTTCAAGTGCTCATCTAAATGCTTCTTGAATGTTGTGAGGGTTCCTGCCTCTACCACCCTTTCAGGCAGTGAGTTCCAGATTCCAACCACCCTCTGGGTGAAAAAGTTTTTCCTCAAATCCCCTCTAAACCTCCTGCCCCTCACCCTGAAACTATGCCCCCTTGTTATTGACCCCTCTACTAAGGGGAAAAGTTCCCCTCTATCTACCCTATCTATGCCCCTCATAATTTTGTACACCTCAATCAGGTCCCCCCTCAGCCTTCTCTGCTCTAAGGAAAACAACCCCAGCCTGTCCAGTCTCTCTTCATAGCTGGAGCGCTGCAGCCCAGGTAACATCCTGGTGAATCTCCTCTGCACCCTCTCCGATGCAATCACATCCTTCCTATAGTGTGGCGACCAGAACTGCACACAGTATTCCAGCTGTGGCCTAACTAGTGTTTTGTACAGCTCTATCATAACCTCCCTGCTCTTATATTCTATGCCTCGGCTAATGAAGGCAAGTATCCCATATGCCTTTTTAACCACCTTATCTACCTGTCCTGCTGCCTTCAGGGATCTATGTACATGCACACCAAGGTCCCTCTGATCCTCTGTCCTTCCTAGGGTCCTACCATTCATTGTGTATTCCCTTGCCTTGTTAGTCCTCCCAAAATGCATCACCTCACACTTTTCAGGGTTAAATTCCATTTGCCACTGTTCTATATCGTCCATTTGCCACAACCCGTCTATATCGTCCTGTAGCCTGAGGCTTTCCTCCTCGCTATTTACCACCCCACCAATTTTCGTGTCATCTGCGAACTTACTGATCATACCTCCTACATTCATATCTAAATCATTAATGTACGCTACAAACAGCAAAGGACCCAGCACCGATCCCTGTGGTACACCACTGGACACAGGCTTCCAGTCACAAAAACAACCTTCGACCATCACCCTCTGCCTCCTGCCACTAAGCCAATTTTGAATCCAATGTGCCAAGTTGCCCTGGATCCCATGGGCTCTTACCTTCTTGACCAGTCTCCCATGCGGGACTTTGTCAAAAGCCTTACTGAAGTCCATGTAGACCACATCAACTGCACTACCCTCATCCACACACCTAGTCACCCCCTCGAAAAATTCAATCAAATTGGTCAGACATGATCTCCCCCTGACAAAGCCATGCTGACTATCCTTGATTAATCCTTGCCTCCTATATCCTCTGCTCAAATAACCAACAAAGTAGGGATTACTGCTGTACAATTCACTGACAAGGCCATCCCTGATCACTTCTTTGTCTCCCTCACCCCCACCTATCTCCTTACACCCTTCCAACCCCACTTCCCTCTGCATCCACAAAAGGTAACAAACTCTCCCCCAAGTCATTTACAAATGAACTTTCAAACTCCCAACTGCTCAGCCTTTGGCCCTCCACTCACCACGATACTTCTGCAGCTGTCAATTTGCGTAACCACTCCCTCACCTCCATCTTTGATGCTCTTATTCCCAGCAAAGCCTTTACTCTTTCGTCATTCCTCATAGTATGGCCTTCATCTTCGTGCCCTCAAGTCTAAGGTGTGCAGACTTGAGCATACCTGGTGCACAAATAGTTTAGCCATCCATCATCAGATCTGGCTGAACCACATCAAGTGCTTTCAGGCTTCATTCTCCACTGCCAAAATCAGTCACTACTCCAAGATCATCCTGGAGAGCAAAGATAACTCTGGCTTCTTTTCTCCATTACCAACTATCTCCTTAGATTCCTCTCCCTGCACCCTTGCCTCCAAGTGCGAAGAGCTCATAGACTTCTTTCTTACTAAAGTTGAGATCATCCATTCAGGTGCATCTGCTTTCCCCTTCCCCACCAAGCCAAACCTCCCCCAAGTCATCCCCTTGCTTAAGCTCTGAACCAGCATCTTTCTCTAGTATCTGTGACAAAACCCCTCATGACCCACTTAATAAGAACATAAGAAATAGGAGCAGGAGTCGGCCAATCGGCCCTTCGAGCCTGCTCCGCCATTCAATAAGATCATGGCTGATCTGATCCTCACCTCAAATCTAAAGAACACAAGAAGTAGGAGCAGGACCCGGCCACTCAGCCCCTGGGCCCGCTACGCCACCCACAGGGCCTCGACCGATCCGAACTCAGCCTCATGTCCAATTTCCTGCCCGCTTCCCGTAACCCCTAATTCCCTTTACTTCTAGGAAACTGTCTATTTCTGTTTTAAATGTATTTAATGAGGTAGCTTCCACAGCTTTCTGGGGCAGCAAATTCCACAGACCTACTACCCTCTGAGTGAAGAAGTTTCTCCTCATCTCAGTTTTGAAAGAGCAGCCCCTTATTCTAAGATTATGCCCCCTAGTTCTAGTTTCACCCATCCTTGGGAACATCCTTACCGCATCCACCCGATCAAGCCCCTTCACAATCTTATATGTTTCAATAAGATCGCCTCTCATTCTTCTGAACTCCAATGAGTAGAGTCCCAATCTACTCAACCTCTCCTCGTATGTCCACCCCCTCATCCCGGGGATTAACCGAGTGAACCTTCTTTGTACTGCCTCGAGAGCAAGTATGTCTTTTCTTAAGTATGGACACCAAAACTGTATGCAGTATTCCAGATGCGGTCTCCCCAATACCTTATATAACTGCAGCAATTTTCTTCTGCTTCCTTAACTCCATTCTCACTAAACTACTGATCACCCAATTTCCCTTCCCAGTCCCAAAGCTAGCGGATATTGTTAATGGTTTGCTCTCCTTAGGTACTGTTCCCCTCCCTTTCAAAACTGTTGTCATCACCCCCATCCTCAAACAACCCCCCCTTGACCCTTCTGTCCTTTGAAAATTACCTCCCCATCTCCACTCTACCTTTTTTCTCCAAAGTCCTGGAATTTGTAGTTGCCTTCCAAATCTGAGCCCTTCTTTTCTGCAACTCCATGTTTGAATCTGTCCAATCAGATTTCTACCCCTGCTACAGGACGGAAATGTGACTGTGAATGAGAACTGCATTATCTCTCCTCCTCCTCTCTATAGCCTTTGACACAGCCCGCCATTCTCTTCCAATGCCTCTCCTTCATTGTCCAACTCAGTGGGATTACCCTCGCTTGGTTCCCCTCTTACCTATTCGATCATAGCCAGAGCATCTCCAGCAATGGTTTCTCTTCTGGCCCCTGCTTGGTACTAGTGAAGCCTCCAAGGATCTATCCATGGCCTTCTCCTCTTCCTCATCTACAAGCTGCACCTTGACAACACCATCCTTAAAGATGGAGTCAGCTTCAATATGTATGTTGACAACATCCAGCTCTACTTCTCCACCACCTCTCTTGACCCCTCCACCACCTCTCTTGACCTCTCCACTATATCTCTGTGCATCCAGTCTTGGATGATTTGCAATTTTCTCCAGTTAATCATTGGTAAGACCAAAGCCACCATCTTTAGCCCCTGCCACAAAATCCGTACCCTTGCGACAGATTGTCAGATGGTTTTAGGTGGGGTGTGTATACATTGAGATACACAAGGCATCACAATTGTGTGGGACAGGCTGGATGGGCCAGAGGGTCTTTTCCTGTTTGTCATTGTTCGTATGTATATTCCATCCCCCTGCCCGGCCACTATCTCATGAGTCAGACTATTCACAACCTTGGCACACTATTCGATCCTGAGCTAAGCGTTCAACTCTTCATATCCTCTCCATCACAAAGACTGCCTACTTCCACCTCCGTAACTTTGACTGTCCCTGTCCCTGCCTCGATCCATCTGCTGTTGAAACTTTTATCCATGCCTTTGTCACTTCCAGACTCAATTATTCCAATGTTCTCCTGGCCGCCTTCCCGTCCGCCACCCTCTGTAAATTTCAGTTTTTACAAAACTCTGCTGGCCGAATCCTATCTTACGCTAAGTCCTGCTCACCCATCATTCTTGTCCTCACTGACCTCCTGTCCTTGGGTCAAATGGCTCAAATTTTAAATTTTAATCCTTTGGGCTGAGTTTCTGCTTTGGGCGCAATCGATGATCTGAGCGCAAATTGTGCCCAAAATTGCCCCTGTTTTGAAAAGTGCTCGTTTTTCTCAGGTTTTCGCTCAAACTCATTTGCATATCGCCGAACGCAAAATCTGCCACGAACCAGTGTAATAGGGCAGCATTTTAAGACGTAATTTAAAAAAAAAAGAAATTTTGCTTCAAAAAATATTTCCATATATTTAAGAGTGGTAACTTAGTGCAGTTTGAGTAATACAGCTGAAAATGGATAAAAAAATAAGCATTTTTAATCACAGTGTAAATTCTCCACCTGTGAGTAACCCGATTTAAAAAAAATATACAGAACCATTTGCTAGTTATATTTGGGTACAGTAGTCACTTTCTTAGTAAATTTAAAAAATAAATAAATTCAAAAGCTTTTAAAAGGTGCCTAAATGAAGTGTCCTTGCAGCCAATAGAACCAGCTTAATTTTTACAGCCTCCTCGAAGGCCTACAAACGAGTGCAATTAGTAAAAACTCACAATGGTGATTCATTCATCCTGGGGGTGTGGCCAGTTTTGTGGGCGGGGCCGGTTTCTAGCGCGGTATCTTTTAAACTAGCGCAAAAGATCGCGGAAAGTCGACTTGTGCGGAACGTAATTTGTGCTTAAAATTCCGCGACCGTTTGAGCCGGTTACGCCGCTTTCGACCGAATTACGCCTAAAAAATACCCAGTCCAACCGATCAGAAACTCTACCCCACTTCTGTTTGAATCCCTTCATAGCTTCTGCTTCTGACCTTGTTGAAAATATCTGCAGTTAGGAGGAATCACCACCTTTAAATAAAGCAGGTGAGTGGCCACACCACTATGGCCGCATCTTGGGCTGCCAGCAGGGGGCAGAAAAACCAGCATCGGCCAGCTGCTCGCTGAGAAGCTGTGGCCACTGGCTTATAATTTTTTTCTTCCTGCAGCACAATCGGCCTCCTTTATATGGGGGCTGAAAATAATACAGGTGGAAATGTTATGGGGGTCTAGGCCAGGACTTTCAGGAATTTTCTCAAATATAGTTAGAGGTTGTTCTGTTGTATAAGTATAGAAACCTTTAAAATTGTTTTTTTTTACTGATCCACGGAATTCCTGGGTTTTTCTGGTTTGGTGGATCGGTGAAAAGTTATTTTTGCCTGATTGCTATCTTTCAAAAGCCTGAATTCTCCTGCTCCTCGTGGATTCCAAAACACACCAAAACCCTGGTGATGTCATCATACACTTTGGGTGATGATGCAGGCATGCAATGTGCACGATGATGTCACTCGTGCCATGTACGTGCATCCTGGGGAACCTAGACTGAGATTTTTAACGCACACCAGCTGCAAGGATTAGCTGATGTAGGTGGAAGTGAGGAGTTTCTGACACAGAGTCTGGAGAGTTTGAATAGTGATTTCTGCAGCTACGTTTTGCCATTCTATCTACAGAAACCTGGACGCACTTCTCACTGCTTCACACCTGGTCAGATCACCGGCAGATTTCTGCTGCTCCACCTGTAGTGAGGGCTTCGCAGGAGCAAGCATGGCATTCCTTATGGGCATTCCCTTGTATGCAATTATCATGGAAGGTGATGGAGAAGAGGAGAGTCAGGCAGCATTCAAGGAGGATACAGTACACCTGGTATTATTTCCTCCATAGAATATAGAGGCAGTACATGCCAAACGAGGATCTTACTGTGGAGTTGTGCATGGATCAGTGAGCTTCATCAAAGAAGTATTGCAGCCATGCTCATTTGCTCACACTGCTCTGTCTGTGGCTATGAAGGTGACATAGCCTTCAACTTTGATGGCACTGGATCATATCAGGCAGCCACGGGCGATCTCTGTAATATCAGCCGTGCTGCAGTATGGGGATGCATTCATCAGGAGAGCTGACGAACACATAACCTGTGACATCACGACAAAGTAGCAATAAGATGCCATGGAGGGGGTGCAGCGGCGATTCACCAGGCTGATACCAGGAATGGTGGGATTGACCTATGAGGAGAGACTATGTAGTTTAGGGATGTACACACTGGAGTTTAGAAGATTGAGAGGGGACCTCATAGAAGTGTATAAAATTCTGACAGGTCTAGACAGACTAGATGCAGAAGGAATGTTTCCCTTGGCGGGTGAGAACAGAACTAGAGGACATAATTTAAGGATAAGGGCTAAACCATTTAGGACAGAAATGAGGGGGAATTTCTTCACTCAGAGGGTGGTGAACCTGTGGAACTCATTGCCACAGAGGGCAGTGTACGCCAGCTCATTAAATATATTTAAGAGGGAATTAGATATATTTCTACAGGCAAAAGGGGTTAAGGGTTACGGAGAGAAGGCGGGGACGGGATACTGAATTGGAGGATCAGCCATGATCTCATTAAATGGCGGAGCAGGCTCGAAGGGCCGGATGGCCTACTCCTGCTCCTATCTTCTATGTAATCTATGTAATCTATGTAAGATAGGGCCATACAGTTTAATGGGGTTGCTGGCTTCCCCAAAGTCCAGGGTGCAATCGTTGGTACCCATGTTGCTTTAAGGGCTCCCATAGAACACTCCCTCAATTTAAAGCTTATCTGCAGCAACATGCATAAGATTCTGACATGCTGGAAGTTGTCACCATGCATTCATCCTTTGAAATTCTGCCCTCCCTGACCTCTTCAAGGAAGAAAATCAGTGGGTGGCTTCTGGGAGACAAAGCCTACCCTCTGCTCCCATGGGTAATGATCACAGTAAGAGTGGCCCAAACAGCAGCACTATAATGAGGTACATGCTACAAGAGTGGTCATCGAGAACAAATAGTTCAAACCCGCTGTGCCCTTCACAACTTTGCCATTCAAGAAGGGCAGACTTTGGCGTTGTTGTCAAGGAGGCCCTGGCTCCAGTGATTCACAACTACATGGACCACAGCATCACGATGACCTGCACTCAAACAACTCCTCAGTGACTGCTGCAAGGGGCAGCCAAGCACATCTCATTCTGAAGTCTTCTCTTGTGTGTAACACAGGCTACGTTTGGCACCACAACCTTACCTCCTTCTTGCTCTCTTTCGAATAAAGGGACATTCCCTCAATCCACTACTCATAATATAACATGATAACACATCAGCCCTCTTTGCCCCTATATGAGCATGCCAATAATCATCACCTGAATGAATAAGTCATCAACAAATAAGTGGACCCTTGACTCTAACCTCCATCAATAACAAAGTGCCATGCCAGTGCTCTACCTCACCACTCTCTCTCTTGACCCCTCCAGTGCCTCGGTGTTGTCAGACTGTTTGCCTGATATCCAGTCTTGGATGAGCCACAATTTTCACCAATTAAACATTGGGAAGACTGAAGCCATTGTTTTCGTCCCCCTCCACAAACTCTGTTCCCTAGCCACTAATTCCATCCCCTCTCTGGCCACGGTCTCAGGCTGAACCAGGCTGTTCAGAACCTTGCCGTCCTATAGACCGGTAAGTCTGATATCGGTAGTGGGGAAAATGCTAGAATCCATTATAAAAGATGTAATAGCAGAGCACTTGGAAAACAGTGACAGGATCGGACAAAGTCAACATGGATTTACAAAAGGTAAATCATGCTTGACTAAGCTACTGGAATTTTTTGAGGATGTAACTGGTAGAATAGATAAGGGAGAACCAGTGGATGTGGTGTATTTGGACTTTCAGAAGGCTTTCGATAAGGTCCCGCATAAGAGATTAGCGTGCAAAGTTAAAGCACACGGGATTGGGGGTAAGGTACTGTCTTGGATAGAAAACTGGTTGGCAGACAAGAAGCAAAGAACATAAGAACATAAGAAATAGGAGCAGGAGTAGGCCAATCGGCTCCTCGAGCCTGCTCCGCCATTCAATAAGATCATGGCTGATCTGATCCTAACCTCAAATCTAAAGACCGATCCGAACTCAGCCTCATGTCCAATTTCCTGCCCGCTCACCGTAACCCCTAATTCCCTTTACTTCTAGGAAACTGTCTATTTCTGTTTTAAATTTATTTAATGATGTAGCTTCCATAGCTTCCTGGGGCAGCAAATTCCACAGACCTACTACCCTCTGAGTGAAGAAGTTTCTCCTCATCTCAGTTTTGAAAGAGCAGCCCCTTATTCTAAGATTATGCCCCCTAGTTCTAGTTTCACCCATCCTTAGGAACATCCTTACCGCATCCACCCGATCAAGCCCGTTCACAATCTTATATGTTTCAATAAGATCGCCTCTCACTCTTCTGAACTCCAATGAGTAGAGTCCCAATCTACTCAACCTCTCCTCATATGTCCACCCCCTCATCCCCGGGATTAACCGAGTGAACCTTCTTTGTACTGCCTCGAGAGCAAGTATGTCTTTTCTTAAGTATGGACACCAAAACTGTTGGAATAAACGGGTCTTTTTCCGAGTGGCAGGCAGTGACTAGTGGGGTACCGCAGGGATCGGTGCTAGGACCCCAGCTATTCACAATATATATAAATGATCTAGACGAGGGAACTAGATGTAATATCTCCAAGTTTGCAGACGACATAAAGCTGGGTGGGCGTGTGTGCTGTGAGGAGGATGCAGAGAAACTCCAGTATGATTTGGACAGGTTGGGTGTTTGGGCAGATGCATGGCAAATGCAGTATAATGTGGATAAATGCGAGGTTATCCACTTCGCTGGCAAAAACAGGAAGGCAGATTATTATCTGAACGGCAATAGATTGGGAAAAGGGGAAGTGCAACGAGATCTTGTAGTCCTTGTGCACCAGTCGCTGAAGGTAAGCATGCAGGTGCAGCAGGCGGTTAAGAAGGCAAATGGTATGTTGGCCTTCATAGCAAGAGGATTCGAGTACAGGAGCAAGGATGTCTTGCTGCAGTTGTACAGGGCCTTGGCGAGACCACACCTTGAGTATTGTGTGCAGTTTTGGTCACCTTATCTGAGGAAGGATGTTCTTGCCATGGAGAGAGTGCAGCGAAGATTCACAAGACTGATATGTGGGATGGTAGGAATGACGTATGAGGAGAGATTGGGTCGATTATGCTTATATTCGCTAGAGTTTAGAAGAATGAGAGGGGATCTCATTGAAACTTATAACATTCCAACAGGACTAGACAGACTAGATGCAGGAAGGCTGTTCCCGATGGCGGGGGAGTCCAGAACCAGAGGTCACAGTCTAAGGATAAAGGGTAAGCCATTTAGGACTGAGATGAGGAGGAATTTTTTCACCCAGAGAGTGGTGAACCTGTGGAATTCTCTGCCACACAAGGCAGTTGAAGCCAATTCATTAAATATATTCAAGAAGGAGTTAGATATATTTCTTAAGGCTAAAGGGATCAAGAGATATGGGGAGAAAGCAGGGACAGGGTACTGAATTTGGATGATCAGCCATGATCTCATTAAATGGCGGAACAGGCTCGAGGGGCCGAATGGCCTACTCCTGCTCCTATCTTCTATGTTTCTATCTGACCCTGAACTAAGCTTCCAACCCCATATCCTCTCCATCATAAAGACCGCCTACTTCCATCTCTGTAACATCACTCATCTCTGCCTCAGCTCATCTGCTGCTGAAAACT
Organism: Squalus acanthias; assembly: GCA_030390025.1. Classification (NCBI taxonomy): domain Eukaryota; kingdom Metazoa; phylum Chordata; class Chondrichthyes; order Squaliformes; family Squalidae; genus Squalus; species Squalus acanthias. Next base: position 38,420,692 of record CM059427.1, read on the forward strand.
TCATCCATGCTTTTGCTACCTCCAGACTTGACTATTCCAATGCTTTACTGGCCAGCCTCCCATTTTCTACCGTCCATAAACTTGAGCTCATACAAAACCCTGCTGTCCATATCCTAACCTGCACCAAGTTCTGCTCACCCATCACCCCTATGCTTACTGACCTACATTGGCTTTCAGTCCACCAACGCCTCAAATTTAAAATTCTCATCCTGGTGTTCTAATCCCTCCATGGCCTCACCTCTCCTTATCTCTGTAACCTCCTCCAGCCCTACAACCCTCCAATAACTCTGTGTTCCTTCAACTCTGGCTTCTTATACACCCCCACTTCCTTCGTCCCATCATTGGCGACCATGCCTTTAGCCATCTAGGCTGTCTAGGCCTTAAGCTCTGGAATTCCCTCCCTAAACATCTCTGCCTCTCCATCTCTCTCTCAGACCCTCTCTTTAAGACCCTCCTTCAAACCTATCTCTTTGACCAAGCATCTTTCTGTGTACACCACCCTCAATGTTTCCACAGCAATTTAAGAACAGGCGGAAACTGGAGAGTAAGCAAGTGTTATATTACATTCTCGACATTGCTGGTTGTTATCGCACATTTTCCATCGGTGTAAAGGCTTACATGGACAACAATTTCTAGGCTATAAGGGGCAAATAGGATCTGGATTTTATATGTTGTACCATGAAATTCAAAAGCAATAAATATGTTGATGAATTAGTACAAAACTTTGGTTAGGTCACAGTTGAAGTACTGTGTGCACTTTTGGTCACCGCATTCTAGAAAGGATATTGAAGCCATAGAGAAAAGCACAATGTTCATCCTGTCACTGGGATGATATTGCGGGTGAGGGAATGTGGTTATGATGAGGGCTTTATTCACTTCAGCAGAGAAAGTTAAAGGGAAGGGGAAATCAGTAGTTGTCAGCGTTTGCGAGGTTAAATAGTAAAAGATTATTTCCAATGGCTGTGGAATTGGTAACAAGGGTGCATTAATTTAGAATTAGTACTAGAAGTTTAAAGGGGAGCTTAGAAGGAATTTTTAAATGCAAAGAGTTATCACAATATGAAATATTACCACAAGTCGTTATTGAATTCAAGCCAATCATAACCTTTAAGAGGGAATTAAATAAATACTTGAAGAACAAAACCATCAAGGTAAATTGAATTAGAGTAGATAGCTGTGATGTGGAACTAGCAAAAGTACAAACACAATGGGCCAGCTTCTTCTGTGGTGAAATGTATGGAATCAAAATTAGTAATGTTAGAAATGGGACGGTGCAACGGGCTAGCATACTATCCTTTCACCTCTAGTACTTGGGTTTGAATCCAGTCGAGTCTGATGGGATGAAAATCCACACTATTTTACGTTTAGATAGCTCAACTTAGTTCCTTATAGGGTTGTGTCACAAAATCTGCTAATTTAGTACTATTTGGCACTAAAATGCAATCTTGTGTACAGAAGCCAATTGAATAGCTTTGTTGTGAAATAGATCCATCACTTTGTTAAGTAAGTGTTGAAGATACATTTTTAGAACCTACAAATTAAGTTTAGTTGAAGATTATTAGAGTGATATAAACGTACTGGGATGGTCAGTCTCTGCTGCACACATTTAGAGGGCTTTAGTAGATTTTTTTAATATGTTATTAATTATTTTTTTATTTTCTGTTTTTTATTTCACCAGTTACTGATAGGTTAGCTTACATGTTACTAAGGTCACTGTAATATTCATGTTTAATATTTATGTTTAGTTACTTATGACACCATCTCAGAGGAGACAGAAATGTTGTACATTAAATGATCTTACAACCAACAAAAAAACAACCAACAAAAGAAAAGTTTAGGTGCCAATATCTATATAAGTCTCATATTACAAATAATCCATGTCTCTATCTATCCTAAAGGAAATTTTCCATCAACACTTCACTAAGTCAATATATAGAAGGCTCAGATTGTGAATGCACAAATGGGGTACGGGAGCATAGTGGTTATGTTACTGGATCAGCAAGCCAGAGGCGGGACTAATAATCCAGATAACGTGAATTCAAATCCCACCAGGACAGTTTGCGAATTTGAATTCAGTTTAAAAAATCTAAAATACAAAGCAGGTATCAGTAAAAGTAACCATGAAGGTATCAGTTTGTCGTAAAAACCCAATTGGTTCACGAATGTCCTTTAGGCCGTCTTCACCCGGTTTGGCCTATATCTGACTCACATCAATGTGGTTGACTCTGAACTGCCCTCTGAAGTGGCCTAGCAAGCCACTCAGTTGTATCACCACCTTCTCAGGACAATTAGGGATGGACAATAAATGCCAGTCTTGCCAGCGATGCCCACATCACCCACAATTAAAAATAATGAATGAATAACCTTTGATTAAGATAGACAAAAAATCCAAGTTAATTGATTTCTTTTTATGTATTCAGCACAATGGGAAATTGCAAATTTGCAGGAAGAGCTTGACAAATATCTTTTGTCATTTTACAGGCATACTTCCAGCATTAGTGCTTCATATCAGCTAATGGAAAGCTGGAGAACACCATTCTAAAAGTCATGTAAATTCTAATTATTGATTCTTTATGTTTCTTGTTCACTTACCAAGGATTGCTACTACAATGTTTTCCTTTAGGATTTCTATGGAACCCCGAGAGATGAAGTAGAGTGCAGTGAGGATATCCCCACTGTGAACCAATGTGTCACCTGGTGGAGCATGTGTGGTTTTAAACTTCATGGCCAGAGCTCGTAGGCAGCCTTTACTGGCTCCTTTGAATGCCTTGCAGTTCTGAAGTAATGCCTGGTTGAGGTGGAGGCATATGTCTGCCTGTAGACATTCAGGAAATCCCTTGAGGACCTAGTGGAAAAATTATACATTAGCAATAATGAATGGACACAGTCTTTAATTCTAGTTAAAGAATTGTATCCTCAAATGTGATCATAAAAGTGGCATTCTCGGCGACACTTTTCATTGTAGAATTCTAAGCAACTGCTGCAGCTATTAGACAATTCTGTGGTGTTTCCAAATCTGTACCTTATTCCAAATGTGAATTAAGAATCTTTAATAATTTGAGCATTCATTCTGGAAATTGGTTTTACCTAAAAAAAAAACTAAATTCAAGATAACAGTACTGAAACTGTGCGTTGTTCAGACTGAGCTGCTGGGCAGATCTGATATAAGTTTCCCTACACCATCATGTAAAATAGTGTCCTTTCTATCCTTGTACACTAGGCTGTATTTTAACTCAGATCTAGGCATGAAACCAAAGATCCAAAGAGTTTCTTTAACGATCTTAAAGAAATGATGATACTGGACCAATAAAAAGATTAATAGCAGAGCTGATCTAAAAAAAATTAAGAATTAAATTACTATCAGAGATGTGTTTAAAAGAGATCTGTGAACATGCCATTCTTGATATGTGTATATTTATGTAGACCAACAGAAAGGATAGAGTAAAAACTTCTTACTATTTTTAACTGAAAATGTCAACACAAAGCGTACTATAATTTAGAAAGTTTAACTTCCTATACTATTGAAAAACATAAATATATTTTTAACAGCTCCCACACTGCAGAATTATTCCATGCTGAAGAATTTGCTAAAAATGCTTCTGTTTCCCAATTTAACAGTTCAGTAGACAGCCACAATAATAGAAAAAAATAGTTCTGGATTTTTGTTCAATGCTGTTCAGCCACCAGATGGCACAAAGTGCATCTTTTTATCACTGAACAGATTTTATTCATATAGACATACTTCACCAGGAGCAACAGTACTAAACTGAAAAGGCATGCCTACATAGGATTACATAGGATATACGGCACAGAAACAAGCCATTCAGCCCAACCAGTCCATGCCGGCGTTTATGCTCTACTTGAGCCTCCTCTCATCTTTCCTCATCTAACTCTATCAGCATAACCCTCTATTACCTTCTCCCTCATGCTTGTCCAGCCTTCCCTTAAATGCATCTATACTATTCACTTCAACCACTCCCTGTGGTAGTGAGTTCCACATTCTCACCACTCTCTGGGTAAAGAAGTTTCTTCTGAATTCCTGATTGGATTTCTTGGTGACTATCTTATATTGATGGCCACTAGTTATGCTCTTCCCCACAAGTGGAAACACTCTCTCTGTATCTACTCTATCAAAACCTTTCATAATTTTAAAGACCTCAATTAGGTCACCCCTCAGCCTTCTTTTTTCAAGCGAAAAGAGACCCAGCCTGTTCATCCTTTCCTGATATATATACCCTCGCATTTCTGGTATCATCCTTGTAAATCTTCTCTGCCCCCTCTCCAGTGCCTCTATATCCTTTTTATAATATGGCGACCAGAATTGTACACAGTACTCCAAATGTGGTCTAACCAAGGCTCGATACAAGTTTAGCATAACTTCACTACTTTTCAATTCTATCCCTCTAGAAATAAACCCTAGTGCCTGGTTTGCTTTTTTTTATGGCCTTGTTAACCTGTATCGTAACTTTTAGTGATTTGTGTATTTGTACTCCGAGATCCCTTTGATGTCCCATCAAAGGAATACTGCCTTTACACAACTTTACAATGACAATACTGTAGTGCTTTCAATTTGAATTTAATGGTAATAAAAGGTTAGAAATTGAATTTTAAATACAATAGGATACATTTTCTAATGGGCAGAAAATGACAGGCTGGGGAAGGGGATGCAATCTCATGATATGTGTTTGATGTGGCTCTGATTGCAAAAGTGGAAAATTTATCCTTATAACTCTTTGCTAATTGTCCTATACAATGATGCGGTGTGATGTAGAATGTTAGGTTTACAATGCAGTTTATTTACTGGGATTTCATATTATCCACTGAATTCTAAAACATTAATAGAGTCATTATTCTGTTCTGTGCAATGCAGAAGAGCTCGATTGAGTTGAAAAAAACTAGTCAGTACTAAACTGAATACAAATTCATCACAAACTCCCAGCCAGCATGTGTGAATGCCCTACACACAGAGTTATAAATAGTACGACTTGCCGTGTTTCCATGTGAACAGCTGCAACCTTTGTATTCATTTTTTAATCTCTTCACATCTAGTCTGCAACATTCCTGAAAGATTTTGTTTTTGGCAAGTTATGTTTTTAATCTCTTTGTGGAGCCTTGATCTCTCTTTTTTTCTTCTTTAGTTTTGTTTGTGCCCATTTTCATTTATTTTCAAAATTGTTTAATATCATATTGCTGCACCATATGCTGACTGAAACACTGGGTGAGATAATGAAAGGAATCAATCCTGTTTAATTTCAGAGGCAGCCACAATCTGAAATATTATAATAACATATTTTCTTCACTGAAGGAAGATTGTTCGTGACTAAAAACATGATTCTCAGCTGCTGGATCCATTTATGTGTGTTTCAGTTACCAATCTCTTTGTTTAAGAAGAGCTTTTGTTTTCAGGACACAAAACCATTTCCATCTTGGCTCTTAACATGTCTGACACTATCAATAATTGGTCCAGGCGAGAAATATAAATGAATGTGTTTCCCCGCTATATCTAATGTAAATACACTGCGAGCAGTTTAGAACACCCTGTTAAAGGTAACATTGATTTAAGGGGAGTATTTGCTCAGTCCGCAATCAAATCTCCATACATTGCATTTTTTGCTTGATGGGATGATTGGATAAAGAAAATATTTGATTGCCTCCGTGGCTTTCCTATTAAGTTGTTTTAAGTACATTTGTGGTTCTGGAATTGGCATAATTCGATGTCAACTTTACTCTCATGTAACCTGGATAATGCAGATTCCATCCAACCATTACCAGCCAAAACACTGTTGAGAGATGCCTTATCCACTGTATCAAACTTCAAAATATACATTCTTAAATAATCAAAATAATTAAATGTTACTGGTAATAAAAACAGTTAGCCCTCACATAATTTAATCCTTCGTTAGCACAAAGTAGGACTAATAGGGAAGGGGGATTTTTTTTTCATTCAAAGCACCTCTTATTTTTTGACCTTTCTCACTTCTTGGTGCATTTCTGTATACACAATCTAAAACCATCCACAGCATTCTGCTTTTCTGTCAAGAAATGATCAATTAAATGAGATTTTGGATGTGAGATATCAAACTGCATAAATGCCAAAACACAAAAGCTGGAAATGCTCAGCAGATCAGGCAGCAGCTGTGGAGAAACAGAAGCCAGCGGCCTATAAATTCTGTCGCTAACTGGCCTAATATGCCCCAATATGGCAGGCAGGAAGCACGCATGCATTTCAGGCTGAAGTGCGCCACACACACTGGGAATAAAGATAACTGCGCTGTAGGCATGGCCCAAGAAGCTGGAATCTAATTTGTTCTGATCTTAATATTGTGTCTGAATGCAATGTCAAACAATTAGTGGACAAACTGCAGTACAATCCATTTGTTTTAGATATCGTTGCAAAGAATGCATTTCAAGATTCTGTACATGGTGTACTTCCCAATTAGACAGTAGTGTGTCAAACTCAAGGTAAAAATATCCTTCTTTATGCAAACAATATGTTTGATTTTTTTTTCCTGTCGCAGTATGACAGCAGAAACCTGATTTTCCATTTGATATAAAGCTACAGTACAACCAGACTTTCCGTTTTCCTACCACAGCAGAGTGCCTGTTGCACTAGGACTGATCAAGGAAAGAGCAGGATAGTTTGCAAGGGGATGAGTGGGTATAAAACCATCAGTTGTTTTCCATTACTACCACCACAATATGTCATCTCCCTGGTCTGGTGCAGTTGCCATTTGACCTGATGCCTTGTCCTGTGCATGGGGTAAAAACTATATAACTTTTTTCATTCCAAAAGGTTCAACTTACCACTTGGTAAATCTGTTGTGGAAAATAAAGACTGCAGCATGTCGAGTTTGCACTGCAGATATTGATATATGACACTGAACAACTTGGATTACTGATGGGCAAGTCACAGATTTCCCAGAGCAATTCTAGTCTAAAAAAATGAGTGTGAGGTTTTCCTACTGGCCCTAGCTGGAAGCAGTGCTACTGCCAGTTTACACTAAGGTATTAATGGTGATACTTCCTTCACTGAATTCTATAGTAAGTTATTGTTAGGGTTGGAGGAAGCAGCTGGGACTGTTGACAATGGGGTGAGCCAGTGTTGATCCATTTCTGTTTCTCTTCCATTGCTAAGTGCTGGTTGAGATAGTCAGATAAAAGCACATGTCATTGCTGCAAGTCAGCTTCATGGATTAAAGTAGCCAGGACTATAGACTGAAATTCAACACTCAGCAGAAGAGGATATTGGTTGGGTGTTGCAGAAAATGTTTTTAAAACAATTGCACCCACCTAAAATATTATAGAATGCTGTATATTTAACCCACTGAAGAAAATGTCCAGCACAATATATAAAGTCCATTTACATTTTGTATTGTGATCAGGAAGGTGGACATAAATATTAGTGCCTGTACCATCACTGTGCTCCTGGTAAAATTCTGCCTCTTGGGAGCCCGATACTGGTCAATCTATATTATAATGAGTTTGAATAGCCCTGAATTCTAAAATGCAGTTTCACTAAGAGCTGCGCTGTTTCCTTTTTGCTTTGCCTTTGTGGGGGCGGGGGGGGGGGGGGGGGGGGGAGGGGAGGGGGAAGAAATGGTGGCAATGGTCACAATGTCATCTCTTCCTTACTTTACTTAAATATGACCCCCTGGGGCCTCCATGCTTATGAAACCTGGAAGACAGTCATTATGCTGGCACGGATAACATTAGATAATTGCTTATATTCATCAGATTAACTAGTTTGCCCTCCATCTCAAAAAAACTAAGATCTATATTCATGGAACTTGGATAATTATGCTGAAAGGGGAGAACATATAAATGAAGCATACTAATTAGATCCAGTTTGAACATATAATTTGATAGGTTGATTTAAAACAGATGTTCCTGTCTCTTTTTTTTGAAAAACCAAGGTGAAGGGCTAAAGCCCCGTAGTGCAGGATACCATCAAGGTTGAAAAGAACAAAACAGAAGAGAAGATAAATCAGCAAGTGACGCCAAGTAAAAACCAAATACCATAAATAACTGTTGCACGTGCAGAGTAACCTAATATTGATAAGGTTTACAACTTCATTTTGTTTTATGCTGCTTTCATTGTTTTTGTCTATTGATAGCAATGCTGCATAGTCTAGCGTAATGAGCCTGTGCATGGAACAAAGAATAAATTATTGGCCTGGATTTTGCGATAGAAACAACAGTGAGGCTATCAGTGCTCACCATTATTATGGAATAAATTAGACAGCAACCTCTGGCACCACACATGCGCAGTTAAACACAGAAATCTAGAAGTTGCTTCCGATTTGCCCTGCTCCTCCATAAGCTTTGCTACACCGGTACCTTGTACGACATTAAAGTTGGAGTACTTACCCACTAGTTACTCACTAAACACCCCAAAAATATTTAGGGCTGGTGCATTCAGGTGTAATTGAATTTTTACCGGTGTGTTATGTCTTAATTACTGCCGAACTACCTCTCTGGCCCTGAAAATTTAATTTTACAAGTATGGAGTCTCATTCCTTCAGATTTTAATTATTGTTGGAGATTTAAAAAAAATTAAAAATGAACATAAACATTTTTTGTTACTTATTCTTTCTGGCTCATATTTCTTAATCCTATCTTTCCCTCTTTTTATTTCGCTTTCTGTACATGATTTTACATTAAATTAAATATTCTAATTTATACTTCCTGCATGTCTCAGTGAGGATTCTTCAATCTGATTGTTTGAAGAGATTCGCTGTTGCTTGACCTGCTCTCACACACCACAGTAGAGGGCGTTGCACTGAAAAGGATCTCTAAATACCGTAAGTTGCTGCTCAAAAGCCCATGAAAAGTCTGTGGACAGCTGTAAGCGTAATGAACAGCGAGAGCCGTTCCTTCGCCGCTGACCGCAAAATCTGGGCCAATGTGCTTGGAAGAGCAATGTGCAGAAAAGTGTTACATGTCCTTTAACCTCTCTGAGACCGAAGAAAATTTTTAGGTTATGGAAAACAAACATGCTTTCTGTCATATGTTTTTAAATAGCACTCTTAAAAGTCAATATTGTGATTAAGTATAAAATTACTGTATATTTCATTTCATAGTACACTGTAATTCAAATGAAAAATTCCAGTCTTGTACTTTTGTCTAGAAATGGAGTAAAATGCTACTTCAAGTACTAATAAACTGTAACTTGCTTCCATCAACTCAACATCTAGTACTTATAATTCATAACATTGCGCATTCTACTGACTGCCATAGAGACTGCTCTTTACATCACACATATGTAATCCGGATTTCCCTACTCTTTCATTTCTTTGTACAATAAGAGCTGTCAGATTTTATGATAATGATGTTTGAGAATGTCATGCAGTAGCAGTTTGCTCAAAAAACATGCAAATCTGACAAGTGTGCAGTGGTTTAGAGGCTAGAACAGTGCAGTTAATCCTTGTAATGCTGTCATGCATATGGTTTGAACTTAAAGCACTCACACGTGGAAAATAAATCACAATGCTAAAGCAAGGCAACTTGTTCATAGTCATAAAGTGAAAATAACATTGTTTACAAGGAAAACTATGCAATGCAAACCATATACATATGGAAATAAAAGGAGATGTGGACTGTGGGATACAAACTTTTAATCAAATTACAACCAATTATTGAGCTATATAAAAAGTTGTAATTTGCTTTTGCTATCTCTGTCTTATACTTTTCTCCCACAATTCACCTTACTCCCATTTCTTTATAATTCATTACCTAACTATTGGCTCATGCAAGAAATCTCACAAATTAAATTTAGAAAGCATCAAAAAAGTTCAGTAAGCCGCAAAAATAACAATGGTGTTTTCCACACTTGTATACAACAATGACATATACCTCCTGTTCTTACCAGAGGGGGGGTTGAGTTATTCCAAGTATTAAGTTGTGAAGCAGATAAGGAAGAGATAAGCTTTTATAAGTACAGCAAATAATTAAACGTTGTATTACATTGATTTTATTTTTACACTGGTACATCTTATATTGGGACTTAAAACATGATTAATAAAATGTTATTATATGTAGCAAGATTAAGATCATTCGTATTCAGACTAAGAGATATCCTTCGGTACTTTTGTAACTGATCATGAAGAATTTAAGAATGGAAAAATTCTTGCACTAATGTGTTTGATCAGCCTAAAAATGTTATGTTTTAAATTAAAAGTGTGTAAACTTTGCCTACTGATCGACCTTCTAATTGATGCAGTCAGTGCATATTTGTTAAACGTTACGGTTGTGCACTACCAAAAAAACAATCCCACCAACCTGAATACTTGTCCAGGGACAGAAATGCTAGTAACCGTAGCACATCTGTTCCTGTGCAATGTGCTTACCAGGGAAGTGGGTGAGTTGGCAGAGAGGGGAGGGAGATGCACAGGCATAGCTCCCATGCACTGGCTCTGTTCCAAAACTGCAGCTCTGACACAGGGTTGTCTCATCAATTGGTTAAAAAATGTGAGCTGATTACAAAAATTAAAAGCAACTGTTTGTTTCCACACATTATTAGTAATAGAAGTGAAAATTATCTTGACACATTTGCAAAATTATCCTCAAACTATCAGCTATTTTATCCTCAAAGAAATAAAGTTCTAATATACTTGAAATTCTGTTACTGCCGTATTACTAGTCAATTGGAGGCAGACGTCAAAACACCAGGATGTTTCTACTGTAGCTAATATAGCATTGGCAATAAAATAGGAGCATAATGTCTTCAAATACCATTTGTATTGATGTTATTAAGCAGATGTGTCAGACTTGGTCAGGAAACCATCTTTTACATTTGACAGTACTGACTGGGTTTCTGACTGGATCACTCACATGCTGCTTTTCAAAGCAGTTAAGGAGCTTGTGAATGTTGAATAAAAACCTCAGTTCCATTAGTATTTAGCCACACAGGTTATAAATAAGAAAATGACGTAGACTATCGGCTTATTTTTGAAACTTCAGAATTCTAATAGACTATTCTTAATAATTTTCACCACAGATACATTTCTTTGGACCTTAAATCACAAAAAGGTTTATTTAATGTTTTCACTCAATTTAATCTCAGTTGCAGAACCCTAATTTATCAACTGTGCCAGGCTAAGTAATTAGCAGCAATAGCTGTGCTCCATATATCTTCTACTGTTTATTAATAGCACATTGACAGCTAGTCAACTGCTTCCAGTGTCCCTGCAGTTATCCAATCTTCTGTTCCACTACTTACAGGTTTTGTCAACCACAGTTCTGCCTAATTAAAAACAGTCTCAACTAATGAACAGATCTGTTGTACATACCATATTCATATCTATGCCATTTGTATATGTCCAGGCATGTTGGAAGTATTCCTCTAGCCTCTGACGAAGAGGGTTGGGAATCTGATGAAAGCGTATGAATTCTTTGACTCGAAGCATTTGCATGTGATACCTTGCTGTTCCAGAATACAGTCTCTGGATAATTGCTGAGACATTACCAAAGATACTGGCGTACATTAGTGCTGGTCAAGGAGAAAACACAGATCCAATCAGACAGGTTAGGCATCACTTGCATTTATCTGAAGTATTTTTTAATATATTGTATTGGTTAAATTGATGAGTTTTTAAAGTAATTATGAACTATCTTGAATCATAACTGCCAAAACATGCTACATCCCACAGGTGTGTCGCATATGCCAGGTAATTTGCCATGCCATAGATTTAAAAATGTTATAAATAAAATTAAATCATGCTATGTTGGTTCTCCCCCAGTTTATTTAGTCAAATACTTTCACCTCCTTGCATTTTCTTTCAGAATCACATTGTGGAAATATCTTCAAATGTAATCATTATCATTAGAGTACAAAGAACATTCAGAGAGGGGCAATACTGTTCCAAATATAGTTTAAATCATGAGGTTTTTTTACTGTCTATTTTTGGAGGGTAACTGGGAGTTTGTAAAAGAGCAATATTTGAATTCTTGAGAAGAAGCTGAGAATTGTTGCTAGCCCCTCAAGACTTGCTGTCAACTTGTATGATTCTGATCTGTTTTAAAGCAGCTTGAACCAGCTGTCTTGGAAACCAGCTGTCTTGGGATTTGAGGCACAGTATCTTCATACACTAGGGCCCACGGAATATCACTCCAGTGCCAGGCCACCACCATGGATGCACCACAGCTGAGTAAATATAGTCTGTACTAAGATGTTGTGCAGCATTTATACCACTACAAGCATAAATGCAGTACAAATATCTTGGTGTAGTATAATGAAGATATAAGAGGCAATGTGAAATGACTGACCGTCTTTAAAACCCACCTGTTAGTATTTGAGGTGGTCACTGTATCAAATCATTGTATTAATCTTGAACATTTCTCTGCAAAGCCCAAATTCTAGAGCAATGGCAGATATAATGGCAAAGCAAATCCTAGGACAACTCTAATCTAATTACGGAATTCCATTTAGCAGATCACTTTCCATTAACGCACTTCAATCAATCATAATCCTTAGTCAAGCTTGAAAGTTCTCACTTATTTCTGTTTCCAGTGCCCAGCACGCTAGGTAGAATCATTCAATTGATCAGTTTGACCTAAAGGCATTTTACCTTCAGGGTTTAAGCTTCTGAGTGCCACCATGCTCTAGTAAAAGATAATTGATATTAAATTCTCATCATCACAGCAAGCATTTTGTCTGGTTTAACTTATGCCCTTATTATATCTAGCCTGTTGTGCTGAGTAAGATGTATTGAATAATGTCAGCTTAGTAACACCACCCAGGCATAATTAGAGTTCTAGCCTCCTCTTAATTTAGTACACCACTGCACATGCACAGCCACCTATATAGTGTGCTATGCATCATGTACATTTTTGCACATTTGTAGCCAATACAAGCTGGCCATGTGCACATTATACTTACATATCAGAGCATCATCTACAGAGCTAATAAGTTCATACTAGCTCAGTAGTGAAAATGACAGCTCCAATGACGCATTGAATTTGAAGCATAGTGCTGATTCCAGATGTTATACTGGAGCTGACACATTATAACACCACTGTCAGGCCACCACCCTGAGTGCACTACAGCTGAGTAAATAAGGCCCGTACTAAAATGTTGTGCAGCATTTTTTACCACTACAAGCATTAATTTAGGATAAATATAACGGTATAATATATAATTATGAAATAAATGTAGACCGGACTGCGATAGAGAAATTCTCCTTCCTGGTAAACTAGCTCAGCCTTCTGAAAATGTAGCTTTACCATGTCAGCTCATTCAGAAATACCAGAAACGGCAGTGTCATTAGGTATGTACATTACTGACCAACAACTGAATATACCTCATAAATAATTCCAGAAAATTATGACAATAAGGGAGGCGGGGGTTACTTGACACAGTTCTTTACTACACATTACATAGACCATGTCAAATACTAGAACATCACAGAGGTGTAGTAACAGTTGCAGGGATTCATTCTCCTTGAGGTCATCTCCAATCACCTTCCCTTTAAAAAAAATATTTGCAGTATTTGAATGTAATCCTGAATAGGGAACTTATTTGTTGAGTATATCTAAAGATATAAATCCCAACTAGAAGAGTTGCGGTTTAAGATGCATTTTACAAAAGAAGATGGCAAGGTTATAGAACTAAAGCACCTTTAGGTATTCACATTCAAGAAACTAACATTCTTTTAGATTGCTTAGTACTAAAAATAGTTCAGACAGTAAGGATCACTTACAGCCAATAAGCATGACGCAGATGGAAAAGATCTTCTCCGAGTTGGTGTTAGGAGACACATTCCCAAAGCCAACGCTTGTCAGACTACTGAAAGTGAAGTAGAGTGCTGTCACATATTTATCCTTGATGGATGGTCCAGAGCTAACATCGCTGTCATTATATCGTTTCTTTATCTGTTGTCCTAAAGAATCCAACCAGCCAATTTTGTCTACCAGGTAAGGCCGCTCCACATTCCCGATGGCGTACCAAATGCAAGCGAGCCAGTGAGCAATCAAGGCAAATATGCACATGAGGAGCATCAGAACAGCAGCCCCATATTCAGAGTATCGGTCTAATTTACGGGCAACCCTCACCAGACGCAGCAGACGAGCTGTCTTCAGGAGACCAATCAGTGTTGTAGTCTGTCAAAACAGTAGAATTATTAGTGATCATGGAAAGTGACTACAGCTTTTCCAAATCCTCTAAATTAGAACTTTGCGTTCATTCATTTTCTAAAAGATACCCTGCCTGATACCCAGCATAAGAATATGCAGTACAGTGCTTTCAGTACAGTAAGCCCCACTTTCACAAATTAAATGGTTATAATAAAACCTCTAATGTTTACTGGAGAAAAGCTTAATGATAATCCTCAATAGTTACACAGCAAATAAATTAATGAGGTAAGGAATTAATTAGATTCTCATTGCAGATTCAATCCTTGACAATCGTTAATAAATATTATGTGCTACCCATCGGCCATATCATCTGCAAGCTTGGGATCACCTTCCACATGTATTACATTTATGCTGACACCCTTGAACACCAATTGCCTGCCCAACATCAAACAGAAATTTCCTTCAACTCAATCAGTTGCAGCTCCCAGGACCATTTATATGCCTCCAGTCTGGATTCCATCCACCTCTCCAGTACCCTCTCAGGTTAAATCTGCTGGTGTGCAACCTGAGCTCCATGTTTGACCCATTCCTGAGTTGAACTTTTTACCCCATTTGTTCTGCTACCAAGATTACATTTTTCTACCTTTAGAAAATTGCCTGCCTAAGCTGTTACCTCCCCAACTGCTGTTGAAGGCCATATATGCACCTTCATAACCTGGAAGATTACATTTTCTAATGTCCTCTTCACTGTCTCCCTACCTCCACCCTTTGCAAACTTCAGCTAATCCACAGTTCTGTGGTCAGCGTCTTCTCCCACCACCATCATTCTTGCTGAGTTTCACTGGCTCCCTGTACCTCAGTTAATGGGCTCTCAATCCGTGTACTCATCTTAAAGTCCCTCATGCCCTCACTGGGCTCTATCTGAGCAATCTTCTGCAGTCATACTTCCAAGCCTGTACCCTCCACTTGCCTGACCCTGCTCCCTTTGCTACACCATCGGAGGCTGATCATTCAATCACTAAGCCTCTGTCCTTTGGGATTCACTCCCAAACTAATTCACCTTGTTACCTTCCCTGCCTTTAAAAGTCTCCTAAAATTTCTTTTGGACTGTGCCTTAAACTTCGTCACCTTGTTTGGTCAGTGCCCACATTTTTCCATTTCGTTAAGTGCTCTGACATACCTTGTTTGTGAGAAGCCCTATATAAATGCAAGCTGTGCTCCGAGATTTTTCTTATGAATGATGAAATTCCTCAGGAACAAGGAGTTACATACTTTTCTTTTGTTTTAAAATACCTTGAAAATGATGTGGGAAATATTCTGTACTGATTGTATTTCTAACAGTAAATGTATGAAGAAAATACTTTGGGGTAGAAATTAGGTCGCGCCCCATTTGGGGCGCAAATATCGTCTGGACGCAAATATTAGCGCCTGGCGCTAATTATCGGCACTGACTGGAAACTTCACTTTTACCGCCCCGGGAGGTGAGTGGAGCGCTAAAGCAGGCGCTGCACACCTGTCTTAAGGCGCAAAGGCCAAGGAGTGAGGCGCTAACTCAGAGCGCTGGCGAAGCTCATGTAATGTCAGTCAGCAATGGAACACACACACAATGGCACGGGCCAGTTCTTAAAGGGGATGGTTAATCTTGCTTTCCATCCACATCCTGTTCATTGCAGCCTTGAATCTCGGCCTGGAGAGACTTGCACATCAAATGTGCTGGAAAGAACAATGGAGAGTACCAGGCAAAGAGCTCAGAGTGCAGCTCCCACAGTCTCTGCTAAATCGATACAAGGAAGGGCAAATCAAAATGAACCTGCAAAGTGCTGCTCAGTACCCAAAACTCCTTCACACAATGTTGAATCTCTCCAGAAGTCTCTCCCTCTCTCTCTCAGAATGCGTAGTTCAAAAATGCCACCAACAATAAAAGACAGGAAGAGGCCCCCTTTAAATAGTGCCCCCCCCAGCCCCACAGCGATTGATAGCGTTCCAGTCTTCTGGTCGTTGCTAGCGTCAGGCGGTAAGGCAGGGGGCGCCACTCAATTTCCGCTCCGGGGCGCCACAAGGGCGTTGCACCATGGAATGACGTCACAATCTGCGCGCGCAGGTGGTCGCAGCGGTAAAGTTTAGCGCCACCGCACAATGTCTAGTTAAGTTCCCGAGCGGCGCAAACATCGCTGCACCCGGGCGTTAGCGGCTTTGCGCCCCATTAGCGCCCTCTTAAGGCGCTAACGGGAGGCGCAACCAACTGAATTTTTACCCCTTTATATTTTGAATTTACTATTTGTGAAATTAAAAATCTTGCAGTAATGAATAAACACAAATGTCTCTTCATTTGTGTTTCAGAATTAGTTCTGCATGTGTGAGAAAACTTTCACAGCTTCTTTCTAAATGTCACTTTTCTTAGTAAAAAACAATTATATTCAATTCATCCACATTTACTCAAGTCCAATATTGTACACTTCACAAACTGATTTTGTGGACATTTTAAGGTGTACAATTCATTCCTGACCTAGGAATATATTTTAAATTCTTTCACTAAACTGTTGCATAATTGACATGAGGAAGAGGCGTTCAAGGGGGGCCAATAAATAAAGGTGCAAATATCTCTCCGACCTTTAGGTCACATTCACCACTACCCTAGGACCTGTACCTGGACGTGTTAGAGAAGTCCTGTCTTCAGTACCTCCACTTCACAAGACAGGCTGCAAATGTGCCATATGCTGACCAGTGATCTGCACACAACATCTGGATCAGAAACAGCTTCTCCCATAGGAGTAAAGGTTACTACAGCAGGATGTTTAATGCCATCAGATTCTTCCAAGTCACTCAGGAGACAGTCCAGGCATATATCAGGAAAGTGATAGCTGGTATAAGAAATAACATCACAAGGGAACATCACAAGGGAAAGGGTGCATGGCTTTCACTGGGTGGAGTAACAGTCACTCATGGTACCCTGTGATGCCCTCATGTAGAGAATTTCTTTGCACTAAATTAACGTTCAGGTGGTATCTGACCACAGAAACATAATTATTCATATCAGTGGCCATTACCCAAGAGGTCGCTATGATGCCTTCATTATAAGAAACAGTATGGTGCCACATTATTTGAAGAAGAAATGCTGGCTGGGTGGTTCTGAGGAGAACTGGCTGTACTCTGTATCCATGATAGGTCCCACAACAAATGTATACAGTCACTTTCACCTTGCTCTTGATACCAGCACACATCTTCCTCATTTGCAGCCGGGTACAAGGGATTTGGGTGACTGCATCAACCCAGTCAGTGACCTCTTTCCATTCAGCTGGCACCTGTGCTTTTCATGGAAGGTGGCCTTTAGCCTCAAATCGGACCACCTTCCTTTGCTGCCTTTCTTGCAGAAGACATTCAACTCTTCAACATCAAAGGGAGCAGTGTTGCCTGCATGTCTCCACTGTGAACAATTAGTTCACTTTGCCGTCCTTCGCCAGAACTCTTCTTTTTATTGTGAGCTGCTGCCTCACTGGATTATTTGCTCTTCAGTCGTATGATACAGGCCAAGCTCTCGGGGCAAGCTTTTCCTGTAGCCTACACAAAGGGCTGAATTTTGCCGGCGCTCAGAGGGCAGGTTCAGAGGCGGGTCCGCTGTCAAAATCAAAAAGATTGACAGTGGGGCGGTATCCCGCTCTGAACCTGCCTCCTTGTAAGTTTCCCTAGTGCCGGCTCTGCCTGCGCTTTGCAGACATGGCACTAAGCGGCGGGTCAGGCAGTTGAGATAGTTAAGAGGGTGTTTAAAGCTATTTCATCAGCATTTTACCAGGTACTAACCATTTTCCCAACTTTTTCACGAGGTTCACATTGCTCGGGGATCACGCCAGGTAAGTATGTTGGGTTTTGAACAACTCTCCATTGCTTTGAATAGGGGACAGCTGCAAAAGTGGTATAAAAGCTACCATTTCACAGCTGCTCACTTTCCAATCTCAGAAGCTGGAGCCTTCAGTATTTGGAAGAGAATTTTCAGCTTTATGCAGTTTGGAAGTGTTTGCAGTAAACTCTCTATTCACTGTCACCTCCTTGGAACATCATATCTCACCCTTGATAGATTTCATCTTTCGGATGAGACGTTAAACCGAGGCCCCGTCTGCTCTCTCAAGTGGACGTAAAAGATCCCATGGCACTATTTCGAAGAAGAGCAGGGGAGTTATCCCCGGTGTCCTGGCCAATATTTATACCTCAACCAACATCACTAAAAACAGATTATCTGGTCATTATCACATTGCTGTTAGTGGGAGCTTGCTGTGCGCAAATTGGCTGCCGCGTTTCCCACATTACAACAGTGACTCCACTTCAAAAGTACTTCATTGACTGTAAAGCGCTTTGAGACGTCTGGTGGTCGGGAAAGATGCTATATAAATGCAAGTCTTTCTTTCTTTTTATTGCTTCTGTCATCTCAACTTCACCGGGCATCTGAAACATCAGAATGGGCACGATTTATGCTCTCTCACCTTGGTCCTCAGAATCTGATGACGATCAACCGCAGCAGCAGCAGAACCAGCCACACCAGCAGTAGCAACAACAAGAGCGCCAACCTTCTCCTCAACCACCTGATGCTGCACAGGGCATCAGCGCAGGGCTACACCGTGCCGGAGGCGATACCCCCAACACAGGGTATACAGGCAGAGGATGAGTTCCTCAACATGACGGAGCAGCAGTGTCAAAGGAGGCTCAGGCTATTGCGCCAGGTCGTCGCTAACATTTGCGCTTTGCTGGAGCAAGACCTGCAGCCCAGAGGAAGGGGTAGACACCCCTTACCAATAGCTGTCAAAGTCACCGTTGCCCTCAACTTCTTCGCCTCAGGCTCCTTCCAGGGATCTGCAGCAGACATTTGCGGCATCTTGCAGTCGGCCGCCCACAGATGCATCACAGTGGTCACTGATGCCCACTTTAACAAATCCGTCAATTATATCCATTTTGCAACTGATGAAGCCAGTGTCAATGAACGGGCGCTCGGCTTTGCCGCTCTAGCTGGCTTCCCAAGGGTGCAGAGAGTCATCGATTGCACACATGTGGCCATCCCATCAGAACACAATAGTATTTGTTAACTGCAAGGGCTTCCACTCCCTCAACGTGCAGCTGGTCTGCAACCATAGGAACATTATCATCCATGTGTGCGTCACATTCCCCAGCAGCTACCATGACTCGTACATCCTGCACCAGTCCATCGTCCCTCAGCTCTTCGCACTGCCAAACAGTCTTTCCGGCTGGCTGCTTGGAGCCAAGGGCTATTCCCTGAAGACGTGGCTCATGACACCTTTGAGGAAGCCAACAAACGAGCCTGAGGAACGTTATAATCAAAGCCACATCTCCATGAGAAGTGTCATCGAGCAGACAATAGGCTTGCTCAAAATGTGCTTCAGATGCCTCGATAGATCTGGAGAAGCCCTTCAGTATGCACCAGCGAGGGTCTCCAGAATAGTCGTGGTCTGCTGCGCCCTGCACAACATAGCGCAGCAGCGAGGATTAGCACTGGATGAGGAAGATGGCGCAGAGCACACAGCCTCATCAGAGGATGAGGAGGAGGAGGACGAGGAGGAGCACCATGAGGTTGGTTACGAGGATGACAAAGACCTGGACGAGCCGGCGGTGCTATTGTGACCAGTACGTGAGCACGTTGCTGCCCGTCACGCCAGGGATACCCTAATCAATGCCAGATTTCACTAACTTTAGGCAGCTCATACATGTGGCTGCCACAGGTGTGCGCAGGTTGGCATCACCCCACACCAACACCATAGAGCAGTCAAACAATGAGTAGTCCCTTGTTTTGACTCTCACCACCATTGCTGGATGTGAAATGAGCCCTGACCCTTCACTCTGCCACTTCCATTTGAGCACATACATTTGGCAACAACGTCAAAGTGCCACAATTAAATGATTTATTACAAAGACTTCATATATCAAGATTACATTGATAATGAAAAAGATACCCGAGTGACTACCCTTGTGACTATTTGTGTGGGATCTTTCTTTTCCTGGTGCTTCTACGTGGTGCTACGCCTGTGGCTTCAGCAGAAGTTGAGGCAGCCTCCTCACCTCCCTGCTGCGCCTGCTTAGATGCCTTTTGGCAGACGTCCTCTGGGTTTTGGAGCCAGTGTTGGCCCCGCCACAGTCTGCTCCTCCTGTGACTGTGCAGGGGCAGACTCAGCCATTAATTTCCGGGGAGGCATCTGGGGCTCTGACCGAGGGGTTTGCAAGGGGGTTGAAGTCAGAGCGCTTGGAGTGGAGCCCCCACTTCTATATCCCCTCCCACCATCATCCCTCTCATGGGCCACCCGCATTTCCCTGCTAGCAAGGAGCTGGAGAGCACCTTGCTGCACATCAGTGGAGCCATGAGGGCCCACCTCTATACTGACATCCCTCCGACAAAGGACATCTAAGAGCCTCTGGTTCTCTCCTCCGTAGATGACCATCTATTTTGAAGAGAAACCATGTTCTCATGAGACTGGTGCTGTGTCTCCTCCATGCAGGTGGCCATCCTATCCATGGAGGAAGCTATAGTTGCCAGTGACTGCGCAACGGTGGTGCTCACATTGGAGATGGACTCCTCCATTCTCTGCACACTCACAGTCACCGCGGTCGCAAAACCAGTCAGAGCCTCCTGCACTTGTTCCTGCAGCTCCAGGATCACCCTCTTCCTGGATGGCCCCGAGGCTCAGCATCTGCATACAGCTGAGCAGAGCTAGGAGACTCCTGCGCCCTCTGATGAGGAGCCTCCACTGCTGTCACTGTCTTCATTATCTGCTGCTGCTCAGTTGTGATCTGTGAGACACCAGGTGGCAACACTACTCTATCTCGCGACAGACCCACCGAGGTGTGCGTCTCTGCACTGGTGCTGGGTTGCGTTGTCTGAGGTGCTGCTGCGCCCTCAGAGACAGGAGGCTCCTCTGAGGAGTCTTCTTGCTGTTCCTGCTGGACAGTGGGGGGGTGGGGGGGGGGGTGGCTCTTGATAGACCTGTGGGAGAGTGAAGACATCAGTTAGATATACAGGATCTCGACTGCAGATACATACCATTATCCACATGATGAGTATTCATTTTGTCTTGACCTCACACCCCATATGAGGGACTGATGAAAGGCATGCAACTGTATGGAAATTAATTCTGTCACCAGCTTCTTCTACTGAGCCCCCCTCTCCGTCCCCCACTTCCAGCAGGTCCACCACTCCAGCAATCTCCAGTGCTGCCTCCTCTGCAGTGGTCAGATATACCATGGCTTGTTGAGGGCCTCCTCCCATTCTCTCCCTCTCCCTCTTATTGTGGGCTATCTTTTCCTGCAAGGAGGGAAAGAAGAGAAGGTTGAGTGAGAGTGATGGAATGAATGTAAGGAATGGAATGGGATAGAGCTTTACAGGGAGACTTTGATGGAGTGAGTTGCCAATACCAAGTTGCCTCCTTTTGTGTTGTTAGCTGCTGTCATTACATTACGAAGTGGATGAGTGTGAGAGGTGCATCGTAAGATGGGGACCTGATAATGTAGATTGAGATAGAGGGATGGATGAAGGCACAAGGGATGTTGGGATGAATAACTTTGTGCAGGAGTAGGGTTGGCAATGCAGAGTGGTGGGAATGTGATGACAGGCACAGCAGCATCAAGGTAAGTGTGGCTTTATACTCACCTTTCCTGATCTTAGAAGATCACTGAACCTCTTCCGGCACTGCACCCAGGTGCGAACCGCCACTGACAGCCCCGTTACCTGCTGCGCTATTTGCAGCCACGCTGCCTTCGTCTGCTGGGGAGGCCTCTTCCTACCGTCCATAGAGAAGGGAACTTCCCTACGTGCTCCATCACTCCCTCCACAAGATGATGAAGGGTCTCATCTGAGAAGCGAGGTGCTGCTCTTTGGCAAACACTGCCAGCACTGAATGGTATGAAATTGCAACTGAGACTAAATGGGACCATGGCCCCTTTAAATAAATCGGCAAGAATCGTGTCATCCGGTGACGTCACCAGACCTGCACCTTTTAATTGGGCCGGAAACATGCAGGGCGGGCTTAACAAGGCCCATTAAGGGAAGATCTTCTTTATCAATGGGATCCACGCAGCAGCGGGGTCATCGCCGGCCGCCGACCTCTCCTGTTTTAAAGCTGACCAGGTTGCTGAAATCGCAGCCAAAATAGAGGCTGGGCCTTATATTGCAAAATTTGGCATGGCCCATCCCCCACTCTATGGGCAGGATTTTCCCTGCGGAGGCGGGATGGTGGCAGGAGAGCTGTTTGGCGGGTTCCGGTCCCGCTCCCGTCTGCAGCCGCTCTCTGAAAATGATTTTCCGTAGATTGGGCTTGTTAAGCCTGCCCTGCGGGGTTCCCGGCCAATTAACAGGAAGCGGGTGTGATGACATCATTTGATGACACATCATCAGCCGGTTTACTTAAAGGGACCACGGCCACATTCATTTTGACAGCTGTGCTGTCAGTGTTCTACAGCATTGAGGTGCTGCAAACATTGACAAGCACTGCACAAAGGTGCACGGCTGCACCCAGGCTCTCGCATGACTCCCTCCATATGCTTATGGAGGGAGTCACAGAATGCAGGGAGGTTCTCTTCCCTTCCCATGGGCGGAAGAGATCTCCCCAGGACACCAACACAGCCTGGTTGCACATTATACAGGAGGGCAAAAGCAGGGGTGTCGTCAGGAGTCGCTGGTTGCTGTGGTGCAAACCTTTCAATGATCTCAATAGATCACGAAACGTTACTGCAAAGCCACACTCAACCTCATCCTGCTGTGCCACTCATCACATCCCCATCACTCTGCCTTCCCTACCATACTCCTGCACATCCTTACTCACACCAACTTACCTTGCACCTCCACCCATCCCTCTCTATCTATATTATCACTTTCCCATCTAACTAGCCACCCCTCACACTCACCCTCATCCTCGTGCAATCATACCAACTAACAACACACAAGGGTAGCCATTTGGGTGTTTTATGCAATGTTCATGTGAAGTTTCTGTTAATGTGCTGTCAAACATTGAAATCTTTATTTTCAACATTTTGCGTTCTTGGACAGATTTGTGTGCACCTTTGAAAGTGGCTTAGTGAGTTGCAGTGAATGGTGAGACATAACGGCAATGAGTGTGAAAGGAATGGCTTGGCCATTGTAGGATGCTTTATGGTGTTGGTGTGGGCTGGTGCCAACCTGGCGCATGATGTGGCAGCCAGGGTGTACAGCGTCAAGTGAAGTGAATCTGGCCGTGGTGAGGCCATCCCTGGCCTCCTGGGCAGCAATGTGCTCGGGTGCTGATGCCCTCTGTCCTGTGCAGCATCAGTTGACTGCATAGAAGGCAGGTGTTCTTGTTGGTGATATTGGTATGCCTGGTGATGTTGGTGTTGGGGCTGATCGTGGAGGGGTTCAGAGGACCAAGGTGAGATTTTTTCAAGGGCACCGATGTTGCTGGAATAGATCGCAGCTGAAGTTAAGAAGGCAGACGCAATCTGTCAATGGTGAGAGAGCTTGCTCCAAGGAGGTGACAGTGCATATAGAGTTAACACCACAAACTTACAGCCTCCAGCCAGATCAAATGTGTCATCCCAATCCTGAAATCAGACACCTCTGACATTTGAAAGTGAACAGATGTGAGAGTTCAACTTTTATTCTGTAGTTGCAGCTGTGAACTATTCAGCTGGTTGGAAGACCCGACACACTTAGCTGGCGTGTTTGCTGAACGACGTGAAACAGATAGAAAATGTGTGAAAATAGAAAAAGCCTGGCAAAATAGCTGTTAACAAGGAGTTAACAAACACCTCTCCCGCCGCTTGGTGTCGGGTCCGTTCTGATGTCACAGACCCGACACTTTGGAAAGTGGCGTGGAGGCGGGATCGCGGCGGGTTGATAACCCGCCATCAATCATTTTGAATTTAACAGCTGACCCGCCTCCGAACCCGCCCTCTGAGCACTGGCAAAATCGCGGCCTTTGGGTGCGCATAGACCCATTTTTATTGGGATTGCAAAATTACAGTTATATTGTGTGTTACATGGTACAAAACAATGCTTCCTTTGACTACAAGTGAAATCATGTAATATTCACTAATTCAGTTATAAAGTTGCAATTCAAATGTGCAACAGTAGATACCAAATTGGGCTGCAGAATGCAGTTTCTATCTTTAAATCATGTATAAAAATGTTACAATATTTTGAACATTTTTACTTTTACTTTGTCAGCTCTGTTCTTTCTTTCCAGATTCAGAGGGGGAGGCAGATAAGAACATAAGAAATAGGAGCAGGAGTAGGCCATTCAGGCCTCGAGCCTGCTCCGCCATTCAATAAGATCATGGCTGATCTGATCTTGGCCTCAACTCCACTTTCCTGCCCGCTCCCCATAACCCTTGACTCCCCTGTAGCTCAAATATCTGTCTATCTCCGCCTTGAATATATTCAATGACTCCGCCTCCACGGCTCTCTGGGGTAGAGAATTCCAAAGATTCATGACACTCTGAGTGAAGAAATTCCTCCTCATCTCTGTTTTAAATGAGCGACCCCTTATCCTGAAACTGTGCCCCCTAGTTCTAGATTCCCCCACGAGGGGAAACATCCTCCCTGCATCTACCCTGTCAAGCCCCCTCAGAATCTTATATATTTCAGTAAGATCACCTCTCATTTTTCTAAACTCCAATGAGTATAGGCCCAACCTACTCAACCTTTCTTCATTAGACAACCCCGTCATCTCAGGAATTAAGCTAGTGAACCTTCTCTGAACTGCCTCCAATGCAAGTATATCCCTTCTTAAATAAGGAGACCAAAACTGCACGCAGTACTCCAGGTGTGGTCTCACCAGCGCCCTGTACAGTTGTAGCAAGACTTCCCTACTTTTATATTCCATCCCCCTTGCAATAAAGGCCATCATTCCATTTGCCTTCCTAATTACTTGCTGTACCTGCATGCTAACTTTTTGTGTTTCATGTACAAGGACCCCCAGATCCCTCTGTACTGCAGCATTATGTAGTCTCTCCCCATTTAAATATTGAGCCAGAAATTCGGCTCCCTGGCTTCCCGCGGGTGCAAGGATCGCGCGCGCACCTACCTACCGCGCCTGCCGTTGACCTCTGGGCCCACGGGGACTTCAGCTCCTGGGCCTCCCCCAACTGCCGGCGCGCAGTGCTTGTGTATCCCAGGGGCGTAGTTAGTGCGATGCGTCCCCTGGGATCACGTGGGCCATGGAGAGCCAATGGCAGCAGACCATCTTTCATTCATAGATTTGACAGGAAGACCTGTCAAATCTATGAATACAGATCGGCCCCAAAACATCCCTAAAACTACAAATAAATTTTAAAAAAAAAATCACATTTTTAAAATAACTATAAATTACATTAATTAACTATTTTAAACAAAAAATTAAAATTTTTGAAAAAATTAATTACATTTTTTAACGGGGCTAAAACTAAACTTACCTTTCTTTAAAGTAATTAAAAAAGATAAATCTGTGAAAAAAATGTTTAAATTTTAATAAAATCAACACTTACCTTGTTAAAAGAATGAGAAGTCGCACAACACCAGGTTATAGTCCAACAGATTTATTTAAAAATCTTTTTAAATAAATTTGTTGGTCTATAACCTGGTGTTGTGCGACTTCTCATTTTTGTCCACCCCAGTCCAACGCCGGCATTCCGCATCATTGTTAAAAGAAGGCCTTGCGCATCCTTTTTAAATGTGTATCTCTCCGTGCTTACCCTCACGGAGGAACCTGTAAAAAAACCCGAAGTGCGAGGCGAACGCGCTGGCCCTCCGGTGTGCGCGTTCGACCTCTGAACCCCTTTCCTCAGGGGAACGGAAGTGCCGGTTTCCCGCGCATGCGCAGTGCATGCAAGAAACCAGCACTTTCGTTCCGTCCACGGGTGAGTACACAGTGCGTACTCACCCGACAACAGCCGAATTTCTGCCCCAATAATTTGCTTTTTCATTCTTCCTTCCAAAGTGGATAACCTCACATTTTCCCGCATTATACTCCATCTGCCAAATTTTTGCCCACTCACTTAACCTATCTATATCCCTTTGCAGACTCTTTGGGTTGGATTTTGATTCGGGGCGGGCTGGGGTCGTGTAATCCGCATTTCGTGTTAGCCACCCGAATCTAAATCGATGTGGGAGATTGATGCGATTTTAACATAATTGGCCAATTGAGTTCCAACGTGTGGGAACCCATGGCCAGTGAGTTTTTCCAGTCTGAAAGTCGCTTCCGATGACGTCATCATTGCTGCAGCATTTAAGGTCTGCAACAAGCCTTGCTTCCTCTGCAGACTGCCAAGCTTCTGCCTTTGCATGTTAGAGGCACCTGCAGGAAGAATGGCCAGCCAGAGACCTAGGTCTGCACCTCGATTTGATGACGTCGCCCTGCAAGCTTTAATTGAGGGAGCCAGAGCTAATAAGGAGGTGCTCTTCCCTTCTTCAGGGAGGAAGAAGCCGTCCCATCAAACCAAGGCTGTGTGGATCCAGGTGGCAGAGGAGGTCAACTCGTTGTCCATAACCCGCAGAACCTGGCTTCAGTGCAGGAAGAGGTTTCATGACCTGCTGCGCACTGGAAAAGTGAGTATGAATTTCCCATCACCCTCATTCTGATCCCCATTGCCTCTCCTCACCAGCACTCAGCCTCGACAACCTCTTCCTCCACATCCCACTTGACACTGACATCCCTGCACCCTTACCCATTCCCTCTCTCTGTATGGTCACATTCACCTAACTATTCGACTATGCAGCCCTCACACTCCCTATCGCTGTGATGCTATGAAAACAACTTACAACACATAGGGAGGGCCCATGGTCTTGCTACCTCACTCTGAATTTGTCTCCTTCTAATCATCAATGATATAGATGCTCTACACTCACTCCTTCATTCTCACTCAAACTCCACTTGTCTCCCTCATTGCAGGAAAAGAGAGCTCACAATAAGAGGGAAAGAGCGAGGACAGGAGGAGGGCCACCCTCAGTAGCCCAGCTCACCACCTGGGAGGAGGCGGACAGACGGGTGCATCAGAGCAAGCTGGTGACAGAATAGTTTATCATCTCTCTCATTGACATTGCATGAGTCACTGACAATGATTCTGATGCTCCAGCAGACTGACTTATGATCATCTGCAATATGCAATGTGCATGTAACCTTGGACTCACATCTCTGACTCTTTCCTTTACTCCCCCCCAGGACCATCGCGAGCAGCCGTCCCCACTGTCCAGGAGGAAGAGCATGAGCCTCACCACTCCTCAGAGGAAGCTGCAACCTCTGAGGGCGCCACATCAGCAGAATTCAGCGCACCCAGCACCAGCGCAGACACTCACACCTCGGAGGGAACATCGCGAGATAGAGTAGTGTTGTCACCTGGTGTATCACAGCTCACAAGTGAGCATCAGCAGATAGTGGAGACAGGGACAGCAGTGGAGAGTCCTAGTGGGAGGGCGCAGGACTCTCCTAGCTCGGCTCAGCTGCATGTCGACCCTCTGCCTCTGGGTCCATCCATAAGATCAGCAGTGCTGGAACTCCAGGAACAGATGCAGGAATCTCTAGCAGGTTTTGTCTCCAGGGTCACTGCGAGTGTGGAGCGAATGGAGGAGTCCATAGCAAACATGAGCAGAGCCTTTGTGGAGTCATTGGTGCATGAACGCATCACCACGGAAAGGATGGCAACCTCCATGGAAAGGATGGCTACAGTAGAGGAGAGGATGGCTACGGCTATGGAGGAGATAAGTCGCCAGAGTGTAGAAAACATGGTCATTGTTCAGAATAGACTGGCATCTCTTGAGGAGCAATGGTCATCTATTGAACACAGAAACCAGACCTTCATGGAAGTCCTTCTGAGTATGACTTCCAGTGCAGATATGGGTCCCCATGGCCCCCCTGATGTGCAGCAAGGTGCTCTCAATCCACTTGCAAGCGCTGAGGTGGGGCTGAGAGGGATGTTGGTGGCAGACAACAAGGAAGTGGGGGCTCCTCTCCAAGTGCTCACACAACCAAGCCACTGCAAAGCCCTCGGTCAGAGCCCCACCAGAGTCTTCACCCAACTGAGATGGGCGTCTCAACCCCTGCACAGCTGCAGGAGCAGCAGACTGTTGCCGAGCCCTCACAGGCTCGCAACCCAGAGGACGCCCACCAAAGGTGTCGAGGCAGGAGCAGCAAGAAAGTGAGCAAGGGGCCTCCACATCTGCTGAAGCCACAGGGGAAGCACCACGTAGGAGCACGCATAAAAGTAAAATAATGCACAAGTAGTCACAAGGGTAGTCACTTGGGTGTAATGTTGTGTTTAATCTTGAAATGCCAGCACTTGCTTGGTGTGATTAAAAATTCTGCTGACAAACTGCTGAAGTTGTGGCATCTGCCATTTCGCAAATGGGACTTCCACATTGAGGCCTTCGGATGACTTGCAATTGTCAGTATGGTGGTCAGAGTGATAGCAATCCGCAGGTTCCTGGCCATTGTCGATGGTCTGATAAGAAGGTGTGAGGCAAAACTGTTTGATTGTGCAGGCTAAGCAAATCTGGTTAAGTGCGTCCCTTGCATCTCGGGCAGCAATGTGGTCGCGCGCTGGCACCTTCTGGCCTGTGCAGCTTCAGGTGGGTGAGGAGCAGCTTGGCACTCCTATTGATGCTGCTGCTGCTGGTGGTGCTGTTGTTCATGGTTCTGCTGCTGCCACGGCTGGTCTTCGTCCGAATCTGATGTCCAGGAGGAAAGGAAATAAATGGTTCCCATGCTTCTGGTATATGCCTCAATTGAGGAAGTGCTCAGTTAAGGTGGCGAGAGGGGTTTCCCAGGAGGTCACACTGGAGATGGGTGTCAGGCTCCAAACTTCCATAGCTGTGGTTATGCCATATAAAAGATCCCCCAGACCTCAGACAACAAAGTCCTGCAAACTGCAAATGATGGCTGATCACATCTCCTATTTCATGGTTGAGCTGCAGCTGATAGTCAGCAATCCAAATGTGCTCCCGCCAGGTTTCACATTCGTGGTTCAGAACAGGCATGCTTCACGTGGAAAAAGGGTTAAAATCACAAAGGCCTTTCAAAATGGCATTATAGAGGCAATTTAGTGCTTGTTAAGGGCCTTAACAGCCTATCCCGCCTCTTGGAGGCAGGACGGAGTCGGGACCAGCAGACACGATTTCATGAAAATTGCGTGGAGGCAGGCTTGTGCCCGCCCGCCCGCCAGTTTTTGCAATTTTAACCCCCCACACGCCTCCAAACCCGCCTCCACGGGTCAATGAAAATTCTGCCCTTTGTGTCCTCCTCACAACTTGCTTTCCCACCTATCTTTGTATCATCAGCAAATATGGCTACAATACACATGGTCCCTTCATCCAAGTCATTAATATAGATTGTAAATAGTTGAGGCCCCAGCACTGATCCCTGTGGCACCCCACTAGTTACAATTTGCCAACCTGAAAATGACCCATTTATCCTGACTCTTTGTTTTCTGTTAGTTAGCCAATCCTCTATCCGTGCTAATATATTACCCCCAACCCCATGAGCTCTTATCTTGTGCAGTAACCTTTTAGGTGGCCCCTTATCAAAATGCCTTCTGGAAATCCAAATACACAGCATCTACTGGTTCCCTTTATCCACCCTGCTCGTTACATCCTCAAAGAACTCTAGTAAATTTGTCAAACATGATTTCCCTTTCATAAAACCCCGTTGACTCTGCTTGATTGTATTATGATTTTCTAAATGTCCTGCTTCCTTAATAATGGATTCCAGCATTTTCCCAATGACAGATGTTAGGCTAACTGGCCTATAGTTTCCTGCTTTCTGCCTCCGTCCTTTCTTGAATAGGGGCGTTACATTTGCAGTTTTCCAATCCGCTGGGACCTCTCCAGAATCCAGGGAATTTTGGTAGATTACAACCAACGCATCCACTATCTCTGCAGCTACTTCTTTTAAGACCCTAGGATATAGGCCATCAGTTCCAGGGGACTTGTCAGCCTTTAGTCCCATTAGTTTACCTAGTACTTTTTCTCTAGTGATCGTCATTGTTTTAAGTTCCTCCCTCCGTATAGCCCCTTGATTATCAATTATTATTGGGATGCTTTTAATGTCTTCTACCAGTGAAGACCGATACAAAATATTTGTTCTGCCATTTCCCTGTTTCTCATTATTAATTCCCCAGTCCCATCCTCTAAGGGACCAACGTTTACTTTAGCTACTCTCTTCCCTTTTATACACCTGTAGAAGCTCTTACTATCTGTTTTTATATTTTTTGCTAGTTTACTTTCATAATCTATCTTCTCCCTCTTTATTATTTTTTTAGTCATCCTTTGCTGGTTTCTAAAAATTTCCCAATCCTCTGGCCTACCACTAATCTTTGCAACATTGTATGCCTTTTCTTTCAATTTGATTCCATCCTTAACTTCCTTAGTTAGTTACGGATTGTTCATCCTTCACGTAGAGTCTTTCTTTTTCACTGGAATAAACCTTTGCTGAGAGTTATGAAATATCACCTTAAATGTCTGCCACTGCTTATCTACCGTCTTACCCTTTAATCTATTTTCCCAGTCTACTTTAGCCAACTCTGTCTTCATACCTTTGTAATTGCCTTTATTTAAGTTTAGAACACTAGTTTCAGACCCAAGTTTCTCACCCTCAAACTGAATTTGAAATTCTATCATGCTATGATCACTCTTCCCTAGAGGATCCTTTACTTTATGAGATCATTAATTAATCCTGCCTCATTACACATTACCAGATCTAAAATAGCCTTCTCCCTAGTTGGTTCCACAATGTATTGTTCTAAGAAACCATCCCCAATACTTTCTATGAACTCGTCCTCAAGGCTACCCTTGCCAATTTGATTTGTCCAATCTATGAAGATTAAAATCGCCCATGATTATCGCAGTACCTTTCTTACAAGCCCCTGTTATTTCTTGATTTATACCCTGTCCTACAGTGTAGCTACTGTTAGGGGGCCCTATAGACTACTCCCACCAGTGACTTCTTTCCCTTACTATTTCTTATCTCCACCCAAACTGATTCCACATCTTGATCTTCTGAGCCAATATCATTTCTCACCACTGCACTGATCTCATCCTTTATTAACAGAGCTACCCCACCTCCTTTTCCTTTCTGCCTATCCTTCCGAAATGTCAAATACCCCATAATATTCAGTTCCCAGCCTTGGTCACCTTGTAACCACGATATCCTGTTTTCAGATCTCCGTTAATGCGGCTACTATGATATCGCTAGGATGTGCGTGAGAAAAATGCAGCCTCTGATTTCCTCTCCCATGCAATGGGTGAGCATTTCCCCATTTCAGTGCTTTCCCAAAATGGCCCCATTATGATTGACAACTCACCCTGTGGAGAGCTGTGAATTCAAAGCTCTGCTCTCACTGGCTAGATTTGAGAGTCTTCTCATTCACATCAATGTCAATGCTCTAGGTATTAATGTGGAAAATGTGCCTGATCTATGAGTGCTCCTAAAGCTGAACAATAATTCTATTAGCGGCACCTTTTCAAAGGGCTAACCTCTAATATTCACAGAAAGAACATTCCATTTAAAGAAAGTCAATATTTTTTTTACTTGAATTGTAACTAAAATGTCAGATTTGGTGGTGAGTTAACAACAGTTTATTGATATCAAAGTGATAACTGCTGGAGGTTTAGACATATATTGACCAAAATAAACATCCATTTATTCTTCTCAGCAAGTAATATTAATTTTATATTGCTGCCCTTTCTAAGCACAGCTGGCAGATATGACTGAACGCTGACACAAACCATTGTGTACTGCTGCAGAATTCTCTTGTGTGTTCGGGAATGAAAGGATTTCAGCCACATGACCAGTCTGCAGTTGAGCTGACATAGTGAGAAGGAGATCCAGCTTTTTATAGTGAGTCTCCATCAAAATGCACCACAAATACTCAATGGCAGTTCAAGAACTGCATGAAAATGTTCTAAAAATGGTAGTGACTGCACATGAAGAGTCTGATCAACTGTTGAAAAGAAATTCTAAAGTCATTCAGTAAAGGTTTAATGTTGGGGCTTCATACTTCAATTTAGTTATGATTTCTTTCAAGGGTGTGGCTCAGACACAGTTTAGTCCAGAAATGTCAGTTTAGTACACCAAAGACCGGGTGCAACGTTTACCTGAGCAGGTAAGTAGGAAAACATGGAAAATGTCTTTAGTTCAAACCCCCCTGCTTCATATCATTCGAACACATGGGTCAGATCCTGCCTCAGAGAGGGTAGGTGTCAGAGAGGTGTTTTAAAAATATCAATAGTGCACAAATAATCTCCTGTGACAAAAACTAGAATATCAGAAGACAGGTGAGTAATTCCACCATCACATGGAAAATCCTAACCATACAAATTAAAAATGCAATTAAAAATCCTATTTATGTCAAGTTTTCTCTTTTTGCTGTGAGTATTTACAAACTGAATATGCGCAGCTATACTCTGCATTTCAAATCCACTGGTCAATTCCAAATATAGGCCTAGAAATTGTGTCGCGTAGCAGCCATTATTCAGGCGCTACGTGGCCTCCTAAGGTCCCAAAATGACGGGCAGGAAGCCCCGCCGAAGCCCAATCTCCCCCACCCCCCATTTTTACTTACATAAATTTGTCAGTTTGAACCTGCCCATTGAAAGAATAAATGCTATGTTTAGAAATACCAAATTTCCTTCTGCACGTGTGCCAGTGCCACACTAGCATACATGCGCAAATCACTTTCAGCACTGGTTAGCTTCCCACCATCCTGACAGCAGGCAGACATCCGCGGGACGATTTTCTTCTGCCTAATGCCCCGTGTGCATCAGTTCCCAAGGCGTTATGCAGAGGAATGGAGACTTGTAACACCGCTTGACAAGCACTTCCTTGGTATGGATGGAAAATTCCTACACGTTTCGGTTGAAGCATTTAAATGTTATGTAAATGATTCTGGAGTGATGTTATAAAGCCTCGAATGTCATTTTCTGGGGATACTGCTGTGCAGGTGTTAGCCTTGAAGACGATCTTAAAAAACTGGACGTTGGAGTTTGCATGACTACTCCTTCAGATTGGAGAATCTGAAAGACGCAAGGCTGAACTGCAGGGGCAACAATCAAGAGATTTGGTTGAAGTACTTGCAAGTATCTTCAGCCAGAAGTGTTGTTGACAATCCTACTCTGCCTCCTCCCACAGTCCCACCATCACTGGTACAATTTAGTTCACTCCAAGTGACATTAAAAAGTGGCTGAGTGCACTGGACACAGCGAAGACTATGGGATTCTGAAACATCCTGGCTATGGTGCTGAAGATCTGTGCACCAGAGGTAGTCATCCCCCTCCTCCCCCAGCTAAGCTGTTCCAGTACAGCTATGACACTGACATCCAGCTGACAATGGAAAGATTGCCCAGGTAGGTCCTATCCCCAAAAGCAAGATAAATCTAACCCCATCAATTCACCAATTACCACCCTATCAGCCTCCTTGCAATTATCAGCAAAATGGTGGAAGGAGTCATCAATAGTGCCGTCAAACGACATTTACTCAGCAATAATCTGCTCACTTAAGCTCAATTTGGGTTCTGGCAGAACAATTCATCACAGCCTTGATCCAGACATGGATGCAACAGCTGAATGCCAGAGAAGAAGTGAGAGTAACTGCCCAGCAAGGCAGCATTCAACCATGTATGGCACCAAGAAATGGTACCAAAATTGAAATCTATGGGCATCAAAAGGAAAGACCTTCAGTGGCTGGAGTCATACCTGACACAAAAGAAGCTGGTTGTGATTGTTGTAGGCCAATCATTGCAACACCAGGACATCGTATCAGGAGTTTCTCAGGAAAGTATCCTCAGGCCAACCATCTTCAGCTGTTTCATCGATGATATTTCCTCCATCGTAAGTTTAGGGCACGTTTGCTGATGATTCCACAGTGTTCAGCTTCATTCACAACTCCTCCAATAAGGAGGCAGCCCATGCCAGCCTACAGCAGGATAATAATGACATTTGGGCCGACAAGTGGCAGGTAACCTTCAATGTCACCACCATCACCCAGTCCCCCATGATCAACTTCTTGGGGTCACCATTTACCAAAGCTTAACTGGACCAGCCATATCAACATCATGGCTACAAGAGAAGGGCAAAGACTGGGCACTCTGCAATGAGTGGCTCAAGTTGAGAGTGTGGTGGAATAATCACCACTCACCTGGATGGATACAGCCGTAACAACAATCAAGAAGCTCCAAACCATCCAGGACATAGGAACAGGAATAGGTCATTCAGCCCCTCGAGCCTATTCTGCCATTCAATTAGATCATGGCTGTAAGCATACATCAAACATCTGGTGGTCATGTGGTGAGTACTTATCTTCATTTCCTGCAGTAAACATATATCTGATCCTGGGAAAGTGCCCATGTTCCCACTAGTTTTGTTGTTATTTGTATCCAGGGAATTTACTGTGTGCATGTTGCTGGGAATAGAGAAATATGGCATATTCCCTTGCATTCTCTGTAGACTTTTACAGACTTCTTACAGAAACTCAGCACCCATGGACCAGTTGAACCAGGAACACTCCTCGCCACGATGGACGTATCGGTACTCTACACCAGTATCCCCCACGATGACGGCATCGCTGCCACAGCCTCAGTACTCAACACCAACAACAGCCAATCTCCAGACGCCATCCTACAACTCATCCGCGTCATCCTTGACCACAATGTCTTCACCTTCGACAACCAGTTTTTTACCCAAACACACAGAACAGCCATGGGGACCAAATTCGCACCCCAATACGCCAACATCTTCATGCACAAGTTCGAGCAAGACTTCTTCGCTGCACAGGACCTCCAACCAACGCTGTACACCAGATACATCGACGACATCTTCTTCCTTTGGACCCACGGCGAAGGATCACTGAAAGGACTACACGATAACATCAACAGGTTCCATCCCACCATCAAACTCACCATGGACTACTCCTCAGAATCGGTTTCATTCCTGGACACACGAATCTCCATCAAAGACAGACACCTCAGCACTTCACTCTACCGCAAGCCCACGGACAACCTCATGATGCTCCACTTCTCCAGCTTCCACCCTAACCACGTTAAAGAAGCCATCCCCTATGGGCAAGCCCTGCGAATACACAGGATCTGCTCAGACGAGGAGGAACGCGATGGACACCTACGGACGCTGAAAGATGCCCTCGTAAGAACGGGATATGACGCTCGACTCGTTGATCGACAGTTCCGACGGGCCACAGCGAAAAATCGCATAGACCTCCTCAGAAGGCGAACACGGGACACAACCAACAGAGTACCCTACGTCGTCCAGTACTTCCCCGGAGCGGAGAAACTACGCCATGTTCTTCGCAGCCTTCAACATGTCATCGATGACGACGAACACCTTGCTAAGGCCATCCCCACGCCTCCACTACTCGCCTTCAAGCAGCCGCCTAACCTCAAAAGTACCATAGTTCGCAGCAAATTACCCAGCTGTCAGGAGAACAGCGACCATGACACCACACAACCCTGCCACGGCAACCTCTGCAAGACATGCCAGATCATCAACACAGATACCATCATCACACGTGAAGACACTACCCACCAGGTACATGGTACATACTCATGTGACTCGGCCAACAGTGTCTACCTCATACGTTGCAGGAAAGAATGCACCGCGGCATGGTACATCGGCGAGACCATGCAGACACTGAGACAACGTATGAACGGACACCGCGCAACAATCGCCAGGCAGGATTGTTACCTCCCAGTCGGGGAACACTTCAGCAGTCAAGGACATTCAGCCTCGGATCTGCGGGTTAGCGTTCTCCAAGGCGGCCTTCGAGACACACGACAACGCAAAATCATCGAGCAGAAACTGATAGCCAAGTTCCGCACCCATGAGGACGGCCTCAATAGGGATCTCGGGTTCATGTCACGCTACAGAACGTGACTCGACATCGTTGCCTGTTTTTCCAGTTTAAAAAAAAGTTAAAAGCTTAACTGCAGATGGCAGCATTTGACACATTGGACCCCCTGTGACCCACCTCATTGTCTTAGCTGTACTCTGCTGTGTCTTTGATGTAATGCCTCCCTGACGGATTGTATCTCTGCAGACACATTGTTCTCTGTCTATATATACGGTGTAATCGATTTGTGTTCCCTCACTGTACCTGAAGAAGGAGCGGAGCTCCGAAAGCTCGTAATTTTAAATAAAACTGTTGGACTATAACCTGGTGTTGTGCGACTTCTCATTTTTGTCCACCCCAGTCCAACACCGGCATCTCCGCATCATGACTTTTACAGTGACTTTGATTTTAGGATTCTTTAGCTTAGTGATAAATGAATCTTGGAGTCCTCCGAAGCCAATTCCGCCCCTATAAAAACTCAAATGCTCATCCCTTCTCTAGCCTTAGGATTGCAGATACTTGCATGTTAAACCAAGGTGCAAGGGTCATGATTATTACAACAGAGTCAAATCCATTTACACCTACATTCTTGATATAAATCATCCTTAGCTAGTACCATTTTGCTTTTGAAATAGTCTTCAACAAGTGGTAAATCTGTTATTTTTGTCTGCCAGTCTAGCTCAATGCAACTTTTATTGTGCATCCTGGGTATGAGGAGATTCTACCTGATTAAGTTAAAGGTTAGCCTGAATAATACATATCAATCCACCTATTAGCACATGAAAGATAATGTAACCAGTTTACAGATATCAAAAAGTTTACTTATAACACCAATAAGCAACATCACACATTTCCCTCCAGGTCCGTGAATAGGAAATTAAGTCATTTTACTGCATGGACAACCTAATTCTGTCTTAGCCAAAGAAAATACTTTTTAGTCTTTATCACTAAATCCGAAGTATTTTGATATTTTTAGGATTTCCTTTTCAATAAAAAATTATACTAATTGTAATTTTCAAGACTTACCTCATCAGACCCAGATCCAAAAATCAGCAGGTCAAAAGGTATAGCAGCAACCATGTCAATGAGGAACCAGCCTTTGAAGTAGTGTATTGCAATTTTTGCTGGATGGCTAACCACTTCTTCATTTTGGTTTACATAAGTTGTTCTAAAGTTTATTAGAATATCAATAATGAACATAATATCCACTATTAAATCTACGACATTCAGTGGGCTGCAGGAGTATCCGCACTCTCTTCTCTTCTGCTCCTCCCGGTCATTAAGTAGAAAAGCTGCAGAGTAGGGGGTGAAGATAGCTGTGTAAATTACTAGTAGCAGAATTAGCCAGTCCCAGACGGCCTTGAAAGGACTATAGTGCAGGATGGTGAGCTTGTGGATGCGAGGGGTCTGAAGCTTGTACTCTGGCAAAACATCAGCTCCCAGGGATAGAACCTGTATGGTGAAGAAATGGACAGATGTTAGAATGCAGTAATTTTATTTTTCATATTTAGACTTAGCCCAATTTATGCACACTCTTCGGACACAGATTTCTGTTATAAGTTTGACAAGTACTGAAAAATAATTAGAATTTGACCAGAAAATACATGGTTGCATATTATTTATAATCTAGGATGAGTTTTTTGTCCCTTTTCTTTAGGAACACAGGAACACGAGTAGGCCATTCAGCCCCTCGAATCTGTTTCATTATTCTATCTGTACATCAACTCCATTTACTCGCCTTTGATCCATATCCCTTGATACCTTTACCTAACAAAAATCTATCGCTCTCAGTCTTGAAAATTTCAACTGACCCAGCAGCCACTTTGCCAGAAAACAAGGAGAAAGGGTGTAAACAGCGGTCAGAGAGTTGAGGGGGAATTTTAACTCCCCGATCAGCGGAAAAGAAGCGGGGCAACAGTTGAAATGGAGCGGTTCCATTTCCCACTCTATTCCCGCCAATCTGTGATTTTATCACAGCTGGTTTTGGCAGCAGGTGAGCCTCCTGCTGGACTCCGGCGGGAGTCTCATTATTAAATGAAGATGAGGATCCCATAATGTACATGGGACACCGATGGCATTTTAACCTATTCCTGAGCAGGACGTCCACCAGGTGAACCTGTCAGGAAGCCAGCCAGGTGCACGAAGGTAAGTTGTAAAAAAAAAAATCCTCACTGAGGCCCAAAAAACAGCAGTGCTACTCCATGTCCCACAAGGTTCGTAAGGGTTTCTGCTACTCCGGGCTCTCCGCCCTACCCATCCACGAAACACTTTGAACAGCCCCCTGGACTGATCTTGCTGCCGGCAGCCTTCTTCCGCTCCTGCCTACTTCCGTCTACTTCCCACCAGGAGTTAAAATCAGCCCCTGGATGTTCAGCATCAGCCAGGGAGATCGCGATCCTTCCACAATCCAACATTTATTCGGCTATTTAAACATTGCTTCAGCAGTGAAAAATAATACTAGTTTCCTCAAGGTGGCAGTATAGCCACTTTGATACTTGCAGTTTAAAAAAAATCAGACTGTGTAAAAAAAATCCTCCAGATTTTATGTAAAGCACCTGATGTTATACATTTCTGTGAATTAAAAATATACAAGTTCATCTCCCATGGTGTTGCTATTAGACAAAACTAAAAATTGTCTCTCTTCCTGTCTCTGCTTCTCTCCCATTTTCTTTGTCTCCCTCTCTATGTTTTCCACATTTGTTTTCTCTCCCTCTCTGAATGGCTCTCACACACTTTCTCCAGTTAACATTTCTGTATCTTTTTATTTCTCTTCAAATCCACATCCATGGTCCTGATTCCATCCCCCTCCCTGACTGCCTGCCCAAGCTGGTTCTGGCAGCATGAAAGCATGTCCTGCTTAATTCCGAGCTGAGCTTCAAACATCACGTCCAATTCATCACCAAGACTGTCTATCTCCACCACTATTTACCACACCCGTCTGTACTTCACCCCCACTGCCATCGAAACTCTCATCTAATCGTTTTGTCACCTCCAGACCCAACTTTTCCAATAACTTAAAGAAAGAAAGAAAGACTTGCAGTTATATAGTGCCATTCACGACCACCGGACTTCCCAAAGCACTTTACAGCCAATAAAGTAATTTTGAAGTGTAGTCACTGTTGTAATGTAGGAAACGTGGCAGCCAATTTGTGCACAAGGTCCTACAAACAGCAATGTGATAATGACCAGATAATCTGTTTTTTGTTATGTTGATTGAGGGATAAATATTGGCCAGGGCACCAGGATAACTCCCCTGCTCTTCATCAAAATAGTGCCATGGGATCTTTTATGTCCACCTGAGAAAGAGCAGACACGGCCTCGGTTTAACATCTCATCTGAAGGACGGCACCTCCGACAGTGCAGCACTCCCTCAGCACTGCACTGCAGTGTTAGCTTAGATTTTTGTGCTCAAGTCTCTGGAATGGGACTTGAACCCACAACCTTCTGACTCAGAGGCGAGAGTGCTACCCACTGAGCTGGAAATACATCACATTACAGGCATAGCCCTTCATAAGAACTGTTTCTGTTTCAGATATCCAGCATCTGCAGTATTTTATTTTTTGTTTTCAAAAACTTCATAGCTGGCTTCCCAAGCTCTGTCCTACACAGACTCTTATTCATCTAGGACTCCACTGCCCACATCTTATCCTGTGCGAAGTTCGACTCCCTTACCACCTTGCTCCTTACTGAGGTCAACTGGCTAAGTCCCCTAGCTCCTTGATTTAATGAGCGGGGGGAGAGGGAGCCTCCATGGATTTGCTGCACTCTACTACTGCAATCTCTTCCAACCCTATGTCGCTTATTATACCCTCCCGCTCTTCTGGGTCTGCACTACTGTGTGCCCACACTCCACCCCACCCCCAGTCCACCCCACCCCCACCCACTCCGCCACAGCAGCATGCTGTTATAGACCAGCAGCTCAAGTTTTAAGAGGGTTAGTCAGCATCCAAACTAGCAGGTCAGCTGATTTGCTAAGCATTGTTCCTACTGTTCCTAAAATTTAAAGAGGTTTTGCATGAGCCTGTGTATTCAACTAAACCTCATGTTCCTAATCTGCAGCAACACCACCTGTGCTCCTCACTTAAGGATCAGGGCTTGGAGCCTGGATACTGGTGGGATGAGATCCTAGAGGTTTGAGAAATGATTGGAGGCAGGGCTGCTCCTAAAACTACTATAAGGAAGTGAAGGAACAGGCCTGGAGTACTGGGGACAGGCCTCAATGGGAGAGAGGGAGCACTTATGTCTGGAGAGGAGTGGACCTTGGTGGAGCAAGGGAGCAGAGCCATTGCTGAATTACATGGGGTCGGGGGGGGGGGGGGGGGTAAGCCAGGGTGACAGTATTAACTGCTATTATAAAATCTAATAATGTTTCTGAAAGTATTAAGTATGCAAGCGGCAAACACAGCAATACTCAACAAGTAAATATTTAGTGTCCCTTCTTATTAGCTTAACTAACAATTTTCATGATAAAATTTCACTGTAGAAATCCCTGCGGGTTATGGTTTCAATCAGGATCTAACCTGGGCTAACACATTCCTCCTTCTCCCTGCATCTTCGTGACTCATTGCATCATCTCCGAATGTAATTCATTTTTTCAGCATCTCAAAACTGTCGAAATCCTTACTGCCCTCTATCTTTCCTTCCTAAGCTTCAAAAACCCAAGCCTGGCGCCACCTTATCACTACTTGTTTTATCTTGTGTTTTCTCCTGTTCTTTTCAACCTTGCTGATGTTCCGTGCTCTAGGCCGTGGCCTTTCACCTAGATTACTCAAGTTTAAAAAAAGTTCAAAGCAATGCAAGCGGAGGAGCGTGTAAGACCAGGTTAGATACTGATTGAAACTATAACCTGCAGTGATTTCTACAGTGAAAGTTTATCACGAAAATTGTTGGACAAGAAGCTAATAAGAAGGGACTAACAGTACAAGTCACTAAATATTTACCTGTTGAGCAATTACTGTGTTTGCCGCTTGCATTGCTTTGAACTTAAAAAAAAAATGACACCGAAGCCAATTGTAATAATAAATACATTTATATTATGTGCCTGCTTTCTGTGTTAGATTAGGGGCACCTAGGGCTGAAAAACTGAAATCCTTAGCATGTGGCCTGAAAGAAAATTTTAAAAAAGCAAATATTCTGTCCGCTATTCGGGATAGTGTCACGTGTTTTTGTGTTTTTTGTTGTTATGGAAAGCCTTGTAGGAGAAGTTAAAAAAGTTTGTAATTGTTATTCTTTTCAGTCATGTTTGTTCTGCAAAATAAATAAACTTCCTGATCTGTCATCAACTTTGTCTTACTAAATGTTCATCAGTTCTGTCTATCGAAAGATTGGAGAAGACATCGTATATCAAAGGGAACAGAGTGTTACATCCATTGAATTACACTACGGTATTTGTAGATATTGGGCAGTATGAATCTGCTCCGGAAAGTGGGATCTGCTTACAGGAGTGACTGACATCACTGAACTTGAATAGGTAACTGCAGTAAACCCAAATTTGTAACAGGCATGTAAGAAGCACTGTTGGTGTTTGGCCAGATAACTGAGCTCACTAAAGGAGTCTGGGGTAGACCTGTCATTGTGGGCTGGGGGGATTCTTCCCACTTGACTCCAGATAATTGTGCAAGCCAATTTTCTAATGTGTAGGCTAGTCCCAGCTGGACAAACAGAAGGAAGCTACCAGTGCTCAGTGCTGGTAAGCTGTACACTTTTAGCTGGTTAAACTCCAGCAGTATCCCTCTGCACACTTTGGGTTCTCTGAGCCTTGAGTCTGCTGACTTGCATCTAAGCTCTCTGGACTTGGGCAGGTGGGGTGTGTCCCTATCGAAGGGCGGATGCATTTTATATCTGGCAAAGAGACCTCCACCCGTGTGGATTTCTCAGTGCCTTGCTTTTAAGAATCTGGAACATGGTGGTGGGTTTCTGCATGTATCACACACTTAGCTAACCGAGAAAGTTGTTGAGAACTGATGAATTATTAGGAGAAGGCAGAGTTATATTTCCCCCAGTTCTAATGCTAGATCCAGCCTGAACAAGCAATGGCCAATTGTTCTTCAATAAAACCATCATAGGTGGTGTTCTGTGGCTGGATGAAGGGTAATGATGACCATGTTAAGTCAAAGTACAGAGATTTCTCTTTTTTGATTTAGAAAACATTTTTCCCAATGGGTATTTAAAATTAAAACATTAAAAAAAACTAACTCTCAGGAGATGGGCGTCGCTGGCAAGGCCAGCATTTATTGCCCATCACTAGCTGCCCTGAGAAGGTGGTGGTGTGCTTTCTTTTTGAACCAGTGCGGTCCATGTTCTTGTAGAGCTTTGATACAACTGAGTGGCTTACTAGGCAAC
Source organism: Squalus acanthias (assembly GCA_030390025.1). Classification (NCBI taxonomy): domain Eukaryota; kingdom Metazoa; phylum Chordata; class Chondrichthyes; order Squaliformes; family Squalidae; genus Squalus; species Squalus acanthias. Next base: position 38,462,932 of record CM059427.1, read on the forward strand.
TTCAGAGGTCAGTTAAGAGTCAACCACATTGGTGTGGACTGGAGCCAGAGACCAGGTAAGGACAGCAAGTCTTATTCCCTAAAGGACATTAGTGAACCAGTTGGGTTTTTACTTCAATAGAAACACTCCATGGTGACTTTGACTGTAACCAATTTTTTTATTTCCGCATTTTCTAATCTGAATGCAAATTTTCAGACTGCCATGGTGGGATTTAAACTCACAGGGAATGAAACTCAATTGGGCCCGAAAATGGGTGCGGGGAGCGCGAAGCGCGATCTGCCCATGCCCAATCGAAGTGGTGCAGACAGCACGCAAAATTCGTGCTGCCTGCTCATTTACATGATTGGAGTGCTGAGCTCAGCTGCTGGTTGGCTTCGAGCTCAAGAGGGTGCCCTGTTTGGGCACTGATTTGCGGAGCAGGATCGAGGGGCCACATGGCCTATTCCTGCTCCTATTTCTTATTTCTTATGTTCTAATATCGGGTGCAGTCTACTGGCCAATAAAATTTTGCCGAGGCTCTCTGCACTACTTAAAGGGGAAGTGCTTTGTTGCAGAAGCTCCTCATTGTCACTCTGCATGCAGCCATGGCACAACAGGGAAGAAAGGGCAAGGAGATTCTTAAATGTAGCACCGGAGGCTTTGGTCCTAAGGGGTGTACAGAAGAAGACAGGTCCTCTACCCGCAGAGAGGCAGGAGGCCTTCCAGGCAGCATGCCAGGAGGCAGTGGGAGCAGATTGCTGAAGCCGTCAGTGCCACGTGTGTTGTCCCCAGGACCTGGAACCAGTGCCGCAAGAAGTTTAATGACCTCACACGAGTGGTCAATGTCAGTCAGTGCATCTTCAAATGCCATATCCCACCATCTGCACCACTAGCCTCACACACAGCTCAATACACCACAACCCCATCACTCACCTACCAACAATCTCTAGCAATCACCACTCATACCTCACAATCATAGCTTCACCTCACCCTCACACACTTACCACTGCTGTAAGCCTCACACCCACATCTCACACCTTGCACACACAGCCAGCTATTCAACCACGACAGGCACATCACCCAAACATATTGCACCAAACCCACTGACATACTTCCCTTTCTCTTGCAGGCATAACAGACGTGAGCAGCAGCAGACAGATGGAGGGGAAGCAAGTCTTCAGAACTTCACTGCACTGGAGGTGACGGTACTGGAGATAATTGGAGGGGCCGTCACTGAGGCTGTGGCGAGCGGCGATGTTGAAAGCATTGCTAATGATGGTATGCTCGTACCTAATCCTTCTTCTCACATCCCACTTGCCCCTCATGGCACAATCTCTTCTGACTTACAAGCTGCTGGTGGTGTAAGCATGCACATCTTGCTTTCCCCTGCTCCCCTCACAACAACCCAACTCTTGTGCCTTTCTCCTTTCAGATACCCAAGAACTGCCAGCAGCCCAGCTTCACGCTGATGTAACAGAGTGAAGGAGAAGAAGAGGCACCATCACTCGATCTGACACTCCCAGGCACCAGCTCTGAAAATGACACTGCGCGTACTTTAGAGGGTAGTAGAGGAGGAATCTGCATGCAGTGAGTCATTGGGCATGAGTGGGCTGCAGCCAGGCCAGGGGGAAAGGGTAGCTCGGGTGCCAGCTCCCCAGAGGGGGAGTACGTACACGAGTTCTGCTGCACAGAAGAAGGGTCATGGGCATGTACACAGAAATGCTTGGTGCAACGGCAGGCCTGCCAGAGAGCCTCTTGTCAGTGTCAAGGAGCATGGAGGAATCTGGCTCCAACATTGCACAGGGCTTTGCACGGAGATTGGAGCCCATGATTTCCAGGATGGAAGTGATGGGCAACTCTATTAGAACACTAGTGGACCCACCATGATGCTGGGTGTGATGGGTGATGTCGCAGCTTCCATTGCAGCACAAGCGGAAGTGACCCAATGTCTGAGTGCTGCAGTGGAGCTCAGACTGCTCTCATGCCGGCTCAGCTTGCTGCCACGCAAGGTCAGACTGATGCCATCGTGCCTGAGTTGACGAGTGTGGAAAGGGGCTCGCGGGGTCTCACAGCAGTCCAGCAATCTGTCCTCCAACAGATGGCTAGAAATGCTGAGGCGCTGCCCCGGGGGAGTGGCAGTGGCTCCGTAAAGCAAGAACCTGCTGTCCTGTCTCAGGATAACAGCCTTCCTATTCCCAACCCGCCACTCCGCTAGTGCCCTTGCAGCTGCCTGTCAGCCAGCCAGCCCAGACTGCTGCCGCCCATGCCTGGGTAAATTATCAAATAAATGTTGCGGCCAAGATGCATTGTGTTTGCCAAGGAGAGATCGAGAAAGTATTTCAAAGTGGGTGAAGGATTTGTATTGGTATCCTAGTTAGACCTTAAATTGGAAGCTCTTAACAAAAATACATATCTTTGAGCTGTCTCCACTTCCTTTCTTCTCTATCAGCAGTTTCCACCTACGTGCACTATATTGAACATCATTTTTCACCTCAATTATCTCTACTAGTCTCATGTATACAAATAGCTAAATTCTGAAGCACATCAAAATCACTCAAAATAAACACAGGTTCCCCTCAATTTTTCTCTCCAAATTACTTGCAGACTCAACATAGTAAATAGTTTACACAATAAACAGTATAAAGGATATCAGAGGAGAAACCATTTGTCTTAAAGTGACATTTTTCAAACATAAGTGAGTTCTCATTGTTAGAAGTTTCGAATCTTACCGTAGATATTGTCTCGGGTACAATGGTGCTCGTCACTACAGCAAATGGTTTTACATTTAGGGCTGTGCCCATACAGCCCAAATCTAACTAAAAATATGATGCGGAGATGCCGGTGTTGGACTGGGGTGGACAAAAGTGAGAAGTCGCACAACACCAGGTTATAGTCCAACAGTTTTATTTGAAATCACAAGCTTTCGGAGCGCTGCTCCTTCGTCAGGTGAGGTGTGACAAAAGGCAGTCAGGAGGATTAAATGTAGTCGTCTGCCATTGTACGCTACACATGCATTGTTCTCTATCTATATATGCTTTGTCGATTTGTATTCCTTTACTTCACCTGACGAAGGAGCAGAGCTCCGAAAGCTTGTGATTTCAAATAAAACTGTTGGACTATAACCTGGTGTTGTGCGACTTCTCACTTTTAACTAAAAATAGTGTAACAATAGTTTCCCCTTTTCATGTGAACTGAATATTCTTACTTTTCACACATTGCCTCTACATGCATCTCCGTTTTTTTCAAGGAGGACCAAGAAAGCACTTGGTAAGATGATGCCAGATATGAATCATGAAACCATTTTATTTCTCAGATAGGAAGTGAACATGTAGAGCAAGTTATGATCAGACCTATTTAATTCTATCAATACAAAAGTCTTCACATAATACTACAAAATAATAAACAAGCTAGACATCAGTGGGTTACCTTGTTTGATTTAAACAAAGTAACTCCCAACTATCATTCTGCATTCAAACATTTTGATCTGGCAAAAGCCTAACCTAACTGCTTTCTATTTAAAAACCTGACTGTCAGTGAGTGATTTTGTCCCTGTTATTATCTACTTCTGTTTAGGATCAGATACCTGCCAAACACCCGGGACCAAGAACTTCCCAACATAATGGGTGAGATGTTCATTGAATACCAGGACAGGCTAATGAATAACTTATTGTTTTCGGTCTTTCAGGAAACAAGTTCAATTCTGAGCTCATTTGCTATTTGACCACCTTTCTTTTCAGTGCTTTAAAAACCTTACATTTAAATGTGACTCCTTTCCAAAGCGTTTCTGTGAGAACATAGTCAAAAAATGGGAAAGAGCGGGAGAGGGGACTAATTGGATAGCTCTTTCAAAGAGCCAGCAAAGGCACGATGGGCCGAATGACCTCCTTCTGTGCTATAAGATTCTATGGGCTAGAAATTCGTGGCCTTAGCACCACTCCGTAGCGCCATTAAATGGTGCTAAACTGGCGGCCGCTGCTCTTTCACCAGCTGCTGGCTGTTCCCACGGCGGCCCCAGTTTTTGTCCTTACCTCTGCGCTGCCAGTAACTGGCAGCGCCATGCTGGACAAAATGGCGGCATTGTGATGTAAATCGGCGTGCAACTCCGACTTTACGGCATAATTGCGAACTTTGATCCTAGCGCTGAATTCAGCGCTGGGTCCTAAGCACGTCAGGTTAACCTGGCATGCAAGCAGACTGACAGTGGCGATGTCTGCACCTCTTAAAGGGACACACACATAATTCAGGTAAGTTTGGATTTAAGCATTTGGACTGGGTTCTTTTGATTTTATTGAAGTGGTGGCTTGCTGCAATAGATGTGAAAAGTTTTTTAAGTGTGTAGGGAATGCTGCTGGATGCTTGCAAGGGCTCAGATGGTAAATGAACACCTTTGAGAAGACAGAACATGCTGCAAATACTCAGCAGGTCACACAACATCCATGGAGAGATAAACAGATTTCATGTCTCAGGTCGAGATGCTGCCTGACCGGCTGTGTATTTCCAGGATTTTATGCTGTCATTTCACATTTACAGCATCCGCTTGCAGAGAGAAGAGGAAGACACAGAAGAGGAGGAATCAGACAGAAGGATGCATCGCAGACAGCCCCTTTGTGGTCGGGATATCCGGAATGGAATCATCCGCCTGCAGTACCAGTGACCGCAACACCAATTCCCCTTTCAACATGAGTCCCACACCTTACCTTCCATCTGTTACTGACCATCTCAACATCCTCTTAACCATGATGCTGAAATAAAAGCCACCACAAAGCAAACTTTCCAATCCACCTGTATACGTCTATCCAGCCAATGTGACATCAAGAAATCAACTCATCATCCGTATGCATTCTCTTGTCTTTGTGACTGTCTTGTGTGTGCCTTTGCCTATCCTACTGATGTCACGCAGTGCTACCCCAGTGGCTGCAGCATGGCTGGTGGGAGGCTGCTGACTTTCAGTGTGGACACTGCAAATGTCCTTGCTGGTTGACCTTGAGGAGCTGGTGGCTGGGAGTGTCAAATCAATCTTCTTCTTCTTTACTCTCCTCTCCCTCTTCTTGATCAACCACTGGCTGGGCAGGCTGCATTTCTTGGGTGTGTGAAATGAGGAAGGCACAAGAACATAAGAACATAAGAACATAAGAAATAGGAGCAGGAGTAGGCCAATCGGCCCCTCGAGCCTGCTCCGCCATTCAATAAGATCATGGCTGATCTGATCCTAACCGCCAATCTACTATCTATCACAGAACCATCTCCTGCATCTAACAGAATTGCACACACGAAATAGGAGCAGAATCAGGCTACACAGTCCCTGGGCCCGCTCCACTACCCACAGGGCCATGACCGATCCGAACCTAGACTCATGTCCAAATTCCTGCCCGCTCCCCGTAACCCTTAATGCCCTTTACTTCTAGGAAACTGTCTATTTCTGTTTTAAATTTAATTAATGTTGTAGCTTCTACAGCTTTTTGTGGCAGCATATTCCATGGACCTACCACCCTCTGAGTGAAGTAGTTCCTCCTCATCTCAGTTTTGAAAGAGCAGCCCCTTATTCTAAGACTATGTCCCCTAGTTCTCGTCTCACCCGTCATCGGGAACATCCTCCCCGCATCCACCCGATCCAACCCCTTCACAATCTTATATGTTTCAATAAGATCGCCTCTCATTCTTCTGAACTCCAATGAGTAGAGTCCCAATCTACCCAACCTCTCCTCATATGACCACCCCCTCATCCCCGGGATTAACCGAGTGAACCTTTTTTGCACTGCCTCGAGAGCAAGGATGTCTTTCCTTAAGTAAGGACACCAAAACTGTATGCAGTATTCCAGGTGCGGTCTCACCAATACCTTGTACAACTGAAGCAATACCTCCCTATTTTTATATTCTATCCCCCTAGCAATGAAAGCCAACATTCCATTTGCCTTCTTAATCACTTGCTGCACCTGCATACTAACCTTTTGAGTTTCGTGCACCAGGACCCCCAGATCCCTTTGCACTTCAGTACTCTCCAGTTTCTTGCCATTAAGATAATAAATTGCTCTAGGATTTTTCCTGCCAAAGTGCATCACCTCACACTTTCCAGTGTTGTATTCCATCTGCCAAATCTCTGCCCACTTACTTAGCCTGTCTATGTCCCCTTGCAGGTTTTTTATGTCCTCCTCACTCACTACTTTCCCTCCCATCTTTGTATCATCTGCAAATTTTGATATGTTACACTTGGTCCCTTCCTCCAAATCGTTAATATAGATTGTGAAGAGTTGGGGACCCAGCACTGACCCCTGTGGAACACCACTAGTTACTGATGGGGTGGAGTTGTGATGATGGGAGGGCGGGAAAGCATGCAAGAAGGAGGATAACGTATGAGGATACCAGCATTTTGTTTCCTTTCAGCCTCGCCGCTGGCCAAGGGCTCAGCTGTGCTCTGCCAAGAATGGCCTGCACCGTCTCCTCCAAGGAGGTGAGGTGAGGCTAGGAATGGGAGGTGTGCCTCGTGATTGGTGCAGATTGTTGGTAGGTGAGTGATTGGGGGCGGGGAGTCATGCATTGAGCATTGTGTGAGGCTAGTGGTGCAGTTGTTAGGAGACGGCTTTTGAAGATGCATTCACTGACCCTGACCAGTGGTCTGAGGTCATGAAGCTTCTTTGGGCACTGGATCCAGGTGGTGGGAGCGACACTGCTGGCAGTGACGGTCTCGGTGGTGTACTCCCCACATCGTTCTTTCTGGAGGGCCTCCTGGCTCCTGTGGGTAGAGGGCCTGCCTTGCAGTGTTGACCCCCTGCACAAAGCTAGAGTGCTTCGTGCGAGACCCTGGGTGCCCCTTCCCTGGCTTGCTGAGCCATTTGTGTTAGTGCTGAGGCATTTTTCCCATTTTTTGAAGTATAGGAAGGGAATTCAGCTTTAAGAGCGGAATATTCACATTTGGGACTTCTTTTTAATGTTAAATATTTTTTTAAACGGCAGAAAGGACTGAAAACTGCATTGTTTCACTTCATTTTAATTTGTATTGCTTCAGTGTGCATGGCCCCTTTAATTCTCAGACCTCTTCATTGCCCACAATTCCTTGTGAGCTCCACAGCCTCGCTTCCAGAGGCTGTGGGAAACTGCAACGCCGCTCCTGCACACAAACTTTGGGTTGGAGGCCTCCAATAACGTCACCAGGATGGCGTTGCATGGAAGATAAGTGCTGCGCCAACAATCTCCAGCCCCCCCCAGACGAATTTTGCTCCGTGTGCGTTGTGGCCATTTTCAGCGGCTGTTAACTCCACTTGTCGGTGATACCGGCAACTTTACTGGCGAAAGCGAATTTCTCCCCCGATGATTCTATGAAATACTGAAATCTGACACTTATGCTGTTTAATATATTCAGATAATTGTACTTAAATTGTCTCCCTATCACTTACCTGCACAACATGTGATATTAGATCTAAATTGTCTGTAATCTTTTTATTCAAATGCCTTCTAAATTCTAACAACCAAGCACCATGGGGGTGATTTTGCCAATGGGGAGCATTTGGAGGCGGGATTCCCACTTGTCTGGTTTCAGTCCCGCCTCCATCAACTTCTGGCCAACCCACGCTATTTTCCCTTGATTGACCTTGTTAAGCCCGCCAATTAAGGGAAAGCCGGTTGCAGAGAACGTCAACGTATGATGTTTCATCTGTCAAAAATCTTTGACAGATGAATTGTCATCATTTGACAGCTCTGTGAAGCTGTCAAACAGTGACATTCTCTGTAGTTTGATGAGGTCTTGAATTCAGAAATGAGATGGTTGTTGCATTGGAGAATGCAACGGCCATCTGTCATCTCTACCGCGGAGGTGCGAGACTCTCCGCATACCCATCGACTGAAGCCTGCAGGAAGAAACAAAGGTAAGTACACTTTTTCTAACACTTTCCACTTACCTCAGATACTCACCTCTCCACACTTGCACCCATCACTTACCTTCACAGCGCACTTTTGCACCCCTCCGACCCCCGCAGACCCACTACTCGCCTCGGTGACTCTGGCGGGGTTCGGAGCCTTCGGGAAGCCGGCACTTGTGTGGGCAAAATGGTGATATGCCTATTTTCTGCCTGTTAACTACGGGTTGGGCATCCGCCCCCAAATTCTGCCATTTTCCCGGCAGTCCCGCCTCCATACCCGCCTCCCCAGGGCTGGCAAGATCGCGCCCTTTGTTTTTACTAGACAACAGTTTGTTTTCAAAACACAGCTATGGAACATGCTGCAGCACCAATGCACGTTTTGACAGAAGGAGACATGCAGATTCATCTCCATCCCAGCAAGTTCCTGATCTCAGCCAAGCAGGGCCTGTGTTTCCGACAGGAAGGGAGGAACAACCGGCAGGACAGTCATCCGCAAGCCCCTCTGACACACCTTCTAGCAGCCAGTTCACAATGGCATTGATAAAATGCCATGTTCTTCCCCACAGTTGGTGCACCAAGGTAGAAAAATGGGAAGGAATGGAAGAATGTCATCTCCTGTCTATTTGTTGTAAGGATTCTGTATAAAATGAGTTTGGACAGTCTTACTACAAATGCTAGTGGGCATAGTCCACAAGACTGTTCCTAGTTCAATAGCAATTGTCAATCTCAGTTGGAAAAGCCATAGGCTGGCTTGTGCAGAATATCGCACTGCCGGTAAGTGCATAGATCTGCAGGATTTGTTCCAGATGCCACATCACAACAAACCACTTGCCCTAATTAGAGGTTTATCAAACCCAAGACACTTAATCATAACTTCCTGATTTATCCTTTCTTTCTGGCCTTTTCTTCTTATGCTTTTTGGCCTTGGTGATGTACTGGATTATGGGTTGTTTAATGACAAAAAAAACGCAAAGCAGGATTGAGACTAATTCAAATCCAGTGTGCACATTTCTTCATTAAGAAGGTGCTGACAAAACAAATGCTTTAATTAATACAAGCTGCAGTAAAATTTGCTGTTTGCCCAGACAAAATGAAAGTCCTTGGAAGGATATAACCCAGTGAATTTTACATAATGAGAAATGGATTTTTTGACATCCTTCAATGCAGTTGTCAACTCCAGGGCAATTTATTACATTAGTGTCCTGCCTGGAGAATTTTTGCATCATGTGCATATAAGTGACAGGCATCCCACTTCACCACAGCAATTTAATTTTTAGACCGATTAAACTAGTTACATCAATGAAGAGGGTAAGTATAATTATGGTAAATATACAGCATAGTGTACAGATTCACAAGACAGATTGCAAAGAGATGCAAAAGTCTAAGCTTTAAAGAATTCGGCAATTTCATTTTTCTAATTGTTACTAAGGATTCTACTGCTCTATATTAATTATATAAATGCAAGTTGTTGTTGAAATCAGACTGTTCTTTTGAAACTCTATAGCAGCATATTTTCTTTAAGTATGCTGCTTAATGAAAAATACTCTAATTAAAAATATAGGTAGTGCTCCCCTGATAACTTGTTGGATAAATACACCATGGGGTAGAAATTAGGTCGCGCCCCATTTGGGGCGCAAATATCGTCTGGACTCAAATATTAGCGCCTGGCGCTAATTATCGGCACTGACTGGAAACTTCACTTTTACCGCCCCGGGAGGTGAGTGGAGCGCTAAAGCAGGCGCTGCACACCTGTCTTAAGGCGCAAAGGCCAAGGAGTGAGGCGCTAACTCAGAGCGCTGGCGAAGCTCATGTAATGTCAGTCAGCAATGGAACACACACACAATGGCGCGGGCCAGTTCTTAAAGGGGATGGTTAATCTTGCTTTCCATCCACATCCTGTTCATTGCAGCCTTGAATCTCGGCCTGGAGAGACTTGCACATCAAATGTGCTGGAAAGAACAATGGAGAGTACCAGGCAAAGAGCTCAGAGTGCAGCTCCCACAGTCTCTGCTAAATCGATACAAGGAATGGCAAATCAAAATGAACCTGCAAAGTGCTGCTCAGTACCCAAAACTCCTTCACACAACGTTGAATCTCTCCAGAAGTCTCTCCCTCTCTCTCTCAGAATGCGTAGTTCAAAAATGCCACCAACAATAAAAGACACGGAAGAGGCCCCCTTTAAATAGCGCCCCCCCCAGCCCCACAGCGATTGATAGCGTTCCAGTCTTCTGGTCGTTGGATGCGCCAGGCGGTAAGGCAGGGGGCGCCACTCAATTTCCGCTCCGGGGCGCCACAAGGGCGTTGCACCATGGAATGACGTCACAATCTGCGCGCGCAGGTGGTCGCAGCGGTAAGTTTTAGCGCCGCCGCACAATCTCAAGTTAAGTTCTCGAGCGGCGCAAACATCGCTGCGCCCGGGCGTTAGCGGCTTTGCGCCCCATTAGCGCCCTCTTAAGGCGCTAACGGGAGGCGCAACCAACTGAATTTTTACCCCCATGTGCCTTACAGATCAGCAGAGTTCAAGGTTCGATCCTTAGACAATGCTGAGTTAGCTGATCTTAGCTAGGATGAAGTTAATCAACTGATCTCAACATTTCTAGGCTGGGAAGAGGAAAAGATCAGTCAACGATTCAGTCCCTGCTTGCTATCAGTGATCCGAATGGAGAAATGCAGATTAGTGAATATTGGCTGAACATGGATCAGGCAAAGCTGCAATGGCCTCAGTGGTTGAATAACCCGTCGACCGGCTTGCCTCACACATGAAAAATGGTCACTTTAGCAAGGTATCATAGGGCTGCCAGACTCCGTGGAATTGTACCCCAGCATGAGTCAATGCCTACATGACAGAGAGGTGTAAGGAAAGAAAATCTTTAAAAACATACACAGTACAAAGTGTGGATGGGGCTATCTGACAAGAGTAGATAAATTGACAATTTTTTGAACATAATACTTTTAGAGGGGTTTTGAAGAAGTGTTTGGTGATTTTGTTTAAAAACAATGATATCAATATTGAGTCACTTGCGTGTGACATCTTCATGAGGAAAACAACACTTCTCTTTTTCGAAACAAAAAAAAGTTGGTTAAATATTTTCATGAAGACGGTGTCCTTTTAATAATCAGAAAAATGTTCCAAATATGATCCAGCTACAAAAAAGGCTTGGTTTTATCTGGTTTCATATGGAGCTATAAATGAGAAAATATTGAGTAGAAGTAATGAACTTTCAATATAAGTGAAGGCTTTAATGGAGGACTGAGCGGTGCGAGACACTTATACATTGCCCTCTTACCCTTGGGGCCTGAGTTCTAATCAAGCTCCGAATGATGAGCTGAAAGTCTCTTTTCTCTACTGAGTTAGAGTTTTAAATGAAATATGCTTGGTAATCACATTACTTCTTAGCAGTTGTGATCTAATAGAGAAAAACATCCCACACACTGGGGCAGAATTTGTGGTTGGTATGACGGCTTACTCTCAGAGTACGCCATCATAATGCCTTTGAAATTGACTGCAGGTTCAGCAAGCGCATTTGCAAAATCCCGAACTTGTGATCTGTCAAGTTCCGACTTGACAGATCATCCACTACAGCTGTGAAATCCTTATTGCTGGCACAGAGTTGGGCTAATTGCCCACTAACTGTCCAGCAATTACGCAAATTTTTGTTACGGCTGGTGCAAACAGGCACAGCGTAAGGGGAGGGGGGATATGCAGCCACTTGAAATATCATTGATATCATGATAAAAAATCTTGAAAATAAATATCTATATCTTGAAATATACACCCACCATGATAAAAAATCTTAATAAATATCTATATTCACCCAACTATATCTTGATCCCAACACAAATAGGCAAAGGGTGACAACAATGCTCAAGCTGTCAGGAAATGCATCAACGCCAGATTCATCAGCCGCACTCACAAGACAGTCCAGAATGTCACCCGAGCACAACGCAACGCCATCCACGCTCTCAAGACCAACCGCAACATCATCATCAAACCAGTGGACAAAGGAGGAGCCATCGTCATACAGAACAGAATGGACTATTGCAAAGAAGCATACCGACAACTGGACAACCAGGAACACTACAGACAGTTACCCGCAGATCCGACCAAAGAACACACCCGCCAACTCAATAGACTGATCAAGACCTTCGATCCAGACCTTCAAAGCATCCTACGCGCTCTCATCCCACGTACTCCCTGCATGGGAGACTTCTACTGCCTCCCAAAGATACACAAAGCCAACACACCCGGACGTCCTATCGTATCAGGCAACAGAACCCTGTGTGAGAACCTCTCTGGTTACGTCGAGGGCATCCTGAAACCCATCGTACAGGGAACCCCCAGCTTCTGTCGTGACACTACAGACTTCTTACAGAAACTCAGCACCCATGGACCAGTTGAACCAGGAACACTCCTCGCCACGATGGACGTATCGGCACTCTACACCAGTATCCCCCACGATGACGGCATCGCTGCGACAGCCTCAGTACTCAACACCAACAACAGCCAATCTCCAGACGCCATCCTACAACTCATCCGCTTCATCCTTGACCACAATGTCTTCACCTTCGACAACCAGTTTTTTACCCAAACACACGGAACAGCCATGGGGACCAAATTCGCACCCCAATACGCCAACATCTTCATGCACAAGTTCGAGCAAGACTTCTTCGCTGCACAGGACCTCCAACCAACGCTGTACACCAGATACATCAACGACATTTTCTTCCTTTGGACCCACGGCGAAGGATCACTGAAAGGACTACACGATAACATCAACAGGTTCCATCCCACCATCAAACTCACCATGGACTACTCCTCAGAATCGGTTTCATTCTTGGACACACGAATCTCCATCAAAGACGGACACCTCAACACTTCACTCTACCGCAAGCCCACGGACAACCTCACGATGCTCCACTTCTCCAGCTTCCACCCTAACCACGTTAAAGAAGCCATCCCCTATGGACAAGCCCTGCGAATACACAGGATCTGCTCAGACGAGGAGGAACGCGATGGACACCTACGGACGCTGAAAGATGCCCTCGTAAGAACGGGATATGACGCTCGACTCGTCGATCGACAATTCCGATGGGCCACAGCGAAAAATCGCATAGACCTCCTCAGAAGGCGAACACGGGACACAACCAACAGAGTACCCTATGTAGTCCAGTACTTCCCCGGAGCGGAGAAACTACGCCATGTTCTTCGCAGCCTTCAACATGTCATCGATGACGACGAACACCTCGCTAAGGACATCCCCACGCCTCCACTACTCGTCTTCAAGCAGCCGCCTAACCTCAAAAGTACCATCGTTCGCAGCAAATTACCCAGCTGTCAGGAGAACAGCGACCACGACACCACACAACCCTGCCACGGCAACCTCTGCAAGACATGCCAGATCATCAACACAGATACCATCATCACACGTGAGGACACTACCCACCAGGTACATGGTACATACTCATGTGACTCAGCCAACATTGTCTACCTCATACGTTGCAGGAAAGGATGCACCGCAGCATGGTACATCGGCGAGACCATGCAGACACTGAGACAACGTATGAACGGACACTGCGCAACAATCGCCAGGCAGGATTGTTACCTCCCAGTCGGGGAACACTTCAGCAGTCAAGGACATTCAGCCTCGGATCTGCGGGTAAGCGTTCTCCAAGGCGGCCTTCGAGACACACGACAATGCAAAATCATCGAGCAGAAACTGATAGCCAAGTCCGCACCCATGAGGACGGCCTCAACCGGGATCTTGGTTTCATGTCACGCTACATGACGTAGAGTCATCCAGACTTGAGTCGTCGTTGTCTTGTTCACAGATGTGATTTCCAGTTTAAAAAAAAGTAAAAAGCTTAACTGCAGACTGCAGCATTTGACATGTTGGACCCCCTGTGACCCCACCTCATTGTCTTAGCTGTATTTTGCTGTGTCTTTGATGTAATGCCTTCCTGACTGATTGTATCTCAGCTGAGATGTGATGGAGGGCAGTCAGAAACACATTGTTCTCTGTCTATATATGCTTTGCTGATTTGTATTCCCTCACTTTACCTGACGAAGGAGCAGCGCTCCGAAAGCTCATGATTTCAAATAGAACTGTTGGACTATAACCTGGTGTTGTGCGACTTCTCATTTTCGTCCACCCCAGTCCAACACCGGCATCTCCGCATCATAACAATCTACCAAGAATGGGAGATTGATTGATTTATTAATATACTGGCTCCCATGTTAGTTGAAATTGTTAACGGTTCGCTCTCCTCAGGTACTGTCCCCCTCTTCTTCAAATCTGTCGTCATCACCCCTCTCCTCAAAAAAACAACCCTTGACCCCTCCGTCCTTGCAAACTACAGCCCCATCTCCAACCTCCCTTTCCTTTCCAAAGTCCTTGAACATGTTATCGCCTCCCAAATCCGTGCCCATCTTTCCTGGAACTCCATGTTTGAATCCCTCCAATCCTGTTTCCACTCCTGCCACAGTACTGAAATGGCTCTCCTCAAAGTCACAAATTACATCCTTTGTGACTGTGACAAAGGTAAACTATCCCTCCTCGTCCTTCTCGATCTGTCTGCAGCCTTTGACACGGTTGACCACTCCATCCTCCTCCAACGCCTCTCCACCATCGTCCAGCTGGGTGGGACTGCACTCGCCTGGTTCCATTCTTATCTATCTAATCATAGCCAGAGAATCACCTGCAATGGCTTCTCTTCCCACTCCCGCATCATTACCTCTGGGGTCCCCCAAGGATCTATCCTTGGCCCCCTCCTATTTCTCATCTGTATGTTGCCCCTTGGCGACATCATCCAAAAACACGGCCTCAGTTTCCACATGTATGCTGACGACACCCAGCTCTACCTCACTACCACTTCTCTCTTACCCACCACGGTCTCTAAATTGACACACTGCTTGTCCGACATCCAGTGCTGGATGAGCAGAAATTTTCTCCAATAAATATTGGGAAGACCGAAGCCATTGTCTTCGGGCCCCGCCACAAACTCCGTTCCCTAGCCACCGACTCATCCCTCTCCCTAGCATCTGTCTAAAGCTGAATCAGACTGTTCGCAACCCTGGTGTCATATTTGACCCTGAAATGAGGTTCCGAACACATATCCGTGGCATAACTAAGACTGCTTATTTCCACCTCCGTAACATTGCCTGTCTCCGCCCCTGCCTCAGCTCATCTGCTGCTGAAACCCTCATCCATGCCTTTGTTACCTCTAGACTTGACTATTCCAACGCATTCCTGGCTGCCCTTCCACATTCTACCCTACGTAAACTTGAGGTCATCCAAAACTCGGCTGCCCATGTCCTAACTCGCACCAAGACCCGTTCACCCATCACCCCTGTGCTCGCTGACCTACATTGGCTCCCAGTTAAGCAACGCCTCAATTTCAAAATTCTCATCCTTGTTTTCAAATCCCTCCATGGCTTCGCCCCTCCCTATCTCTGTAATCTCCTTCAGCCCCACAACCCCCCCTGAGGTATCTGCGCTCCTCAAATTCTACCCTCTTGAGCATCCCTGATTATAATCGCTCAACCATCGGTGGCCGTGCCTTCTTTTGCCTCGGCCCTAAGCTCTGGAATTCCCTCCCTAAACCTCTCCACCTCTCTACCTATCTTTCCTCCTCTAAGATGCTCCTTAAAACCTACCTCTTTGACCAAGCTTTTGGTCATCTGCCCTAATTTCTTATGTGGCTCGGTGTCAATTTTTTGTCTTATAACACTCCTGTGAAGCGACTTGGGATGTTTTACTACGTTAAAGGCACTATATAAATACAAATTGTTGTTGTTGTTGTAATATAACTGGGGTGAATGAGAGACTAATTTATTTATTATACTGGGGTGACTGAGACTAAAAAATCATGAATGAGATTTCTGTTTCCTGTTTGGAGTACTGCCCCACGTGATCCCAGGTACGCTTACACACACGGTGCGTCCCTGGGATCTGTGGGCCACTATGCTGCGCTCAACTCCGCAGCGAAACAATGCAAGTTTTCGAAGGGAGCCTCACAGCAGGTATGTGCGGATTTCTTTCAGAGGTCGTCAGCGTACTCCTTAGTTACACTGCTGACCGCAATTTCAGGGCCATTGCCTTCCTTTACTCATGGCTGATGTGGGAACTGGAAAAGACTGGGATTTATTTTATATCCATATCCAATTGGCAGTAATAATTTTATCTTAACTACATCTAACGTAATTCCCTAGTTTTGCAAATTAGTAAGGTTCCTAAAACTTCTGAAGAATGCTCTGATTGCATAATTAGCAGAAGACATGTTTCATTTGTATGCCACTGGCAAATGTAATTTAATTAAGCTAATTAGCCATAATAGTTGGACTGCTTCTCAGTGGTCATATACAGAAAGGATCTGGTTCACAGAGGAGATGGCATGTGTGTCCATCTGGCCTTCATGTTCTTTTAATATCTGACAAATAAGATAATGCGACTGAAGGAGAAATTTGGCAGAACTCTGAGTTTCTGTGTCTGTTCACCAACTCTTAGCAGCCTTCTGCTAGTTTCTTAGGTTCAGTTATTTCAAAACAGTTAAAATAACAGACCTCTCGGGGATCATTAAAAATAGTCATCATTTCCAAAGTACGCAAATGGAATGTTGGGCAAAGAGTTTGAAGAGTTTCATCATCAACAAAGCGAAAAAATGAAAAGTTCTACTTGCACACTGGCGACACGAACAGCCTTGAAAACATTTTTGGAGGACATTTTGTACTTGTGAAAGTGAGGGTTGCGAGGGATGGGATATGTCTCCCCTTTTTGCACCCAACATCAAGATCATATTCCCAATTCAGATATAGCATGAATTAAATGCAAGGTTAAGTTCTCCCTACGCCAGCTGTGAAGGACGGTTTGTTCTGGTTGCTATGTGGGGAGACATCACAAATGCAAGTTGATCAGAACGATTCTTCTCCCTTGAGTGCCTTACACAGCCAGGGCCACCTAAAAAAAAAGGCCCCGACCAAATTAGCAGTGGCATAAACCCCAGTGCAGCCTCACTCTGAAACTCCACTCCCTTTGTGTTACTGCAGACACTAAAATTCTATCCCCTCAGGAACCCCTTTCTCTGCATCATCAAAACCCTGAGACCCTTCTCAGTTTTGCCAAATCCTGCGAAAACCCCTCACCAGTGTTCCTACAGCATGGGAGACACATCCCTAAGTCTCCCTGAGCAGGGACCACCCGTCCTTTTAATGCTCTCAGAGCCTAAATCCTCCCCTGCCACTGTTACCAGAATTCAACACCTTGCCTCAGTGCTGCCAGACTCCAAGATCTTCCCCCACCCTGTGTAGCCAGACCCCACCTGCAATTTTAACTTGGTGATCTGAGTGGGAAGCCCCAGTCAGTTTCCCGCCAGGCGGAGACAACGGTGAAGAGGATCAAGGCTAGAAGAGCCCCAAAAAAGGTACATTTTTCCGAACTTTTTAAATATTTCCTTGCGGGGCCAGGAGAAGCAAGAATGCTCCTCTGGCCCCCACACGTAAGGCTTAGTCTTCCCCTGCTGTGGACTCACTCCCCCTTCCCAATAGCGAGACCCCCATGGGATGGCCCCGGCAGCTTATCCTGCCAGTTACAAAGTCTCAGTGAGTGGACTTTGAGCCGCATGATTTTCCACCGCTACCCACCAACTTCCCGAAGTCAGTCGATGGGATTTAAAAGAGGACCAGAAGTTAAAATATCTGTGGCCTTCTAGCTGGAGCAGCCCGTGAGTTTCTAACTTACCTGCTGAAAACTATCTTGAAGTTAAAATGGGGCCCACAGTCAATGACATAACTTGTCCTGTAGAAAGCCTCAGAATCCTTGAGCTGGTGTTGCCAGGGCTTCCTCAGTTTGAACTTCCGAATTGGCATTAGAGGAATTTTTACATTGAATTTTATTTTTGAAGTAAGGTTTCAATTTTTTTTTTTTTTAAAAGCACGCAACAATTTTAAAATTTATATAGTTTTTTCTAGTTTTAACAAAACAGCTTTGATAAGAAATAAAAGCAGAAAATGCTGGAAAACCCTCAGCAGGTCAGGCAGCCTCTCTGGCTCTCCATCTCACAGATGCTGCCTGACCTGCTGAGTATTTCCAGCATTTTCTGTTTTTATTTCAGATTGCCAGCATCCGCAGCATTTTGCTTTAGCTTTAGCTTTTGTTATGATTTATTTTTCAAGCCTTTGGTGTGGAGCTCTGTAGATATCTGTTTACTGAATGCTGCTATGAATAATCTCTCAGTAGTGAAATCTAATAATCCCTGTGCTGACACTGGATATAATTCAACTACTCAGAAACCGAAGAGGAGGCACTTTGCTAGTGACCTTTAACCTGTGCAGGATATGAGCCTGAATTTAACCTGTTGTAGTGCCGATTCCGTGATCCCGACAAAAATTGAGCTGAGAGTACGGCACTTTCACAATTCTTTGTGCAAGTAGACAGGGAGGCTGACCTTGCAGGATTCAGCAAGGTCAGCTCATTATCTTAATTTGAAAGTGCTCCTGCATGATTTTCACAAGCACAGGGAATCCAATGATTGGAAGGGAGCCGGGTATCATAAGAACAGTGGCTCTTAATAGGCTACTGCTCCATTTTAATATAGCTGGTTGTTTCGTTTCATTGAAGAGCAGCTAGGGAAGGTCAGTAAGGGCATGTGGGAAGAAACACCCTTTTGACAGTTTGGATATTCTGTTGGAAGAGGTGCAACACAGGATCGTAGCCAGATTTGTGTGGCAAACATAGTAAATGATGGTTGATCAAGTGTCTCCTATCTCCGTAGGTCATGTAATGTGCAACCATATTCTTGGAGCTGAAGAGGAGTACCAACATAAGGCTGCCTGCAGTTTGACAACTCAGATAAAGGGGGAGAAATTTGTGTGGCTTGCGTCACACGTTAGCGCCACAAGATGGCGCTAAAACACCTGTTGAGAGCTTTATCGGCACCTGATGCCGGTTCCAGCGGTGCATGCCATATCGGTGTTGCCGGTAGCGCTGCCACTGAACGCGATCGCCGGGGACCTCGCCATCACGGAGATTGCGACTTCAGTGAGTGTGCAATGCTCACTTGACGCCCGATCTCCCAACTTCATTACAGCTAATGAACTTACCGGCTGGAGAAAACAACGAGAGGTTGAGGTGGCGTGCAGCAGCAGGAAGCCAGCTCCAGCGATGTTATTTAAAGAGATCATCACCAATCACTCGGACCTCACAGGTTTTTGAAGTTTGAGTGGCTGTGTGCTACTTCCTGCTACTGGAAGAGTTTTCTTTATTCATTTCAAGGTTCTTTGGTATCAGGGAGTGTTGTGGCAAGTACAAAACTCCATAATTATTTCTGAAAAGCTTCAACTACAACACCTGCTAAAAGTCATGGCGGCTGTACTGGCAATGGACCTTCGCCCTCCAGGATCTATGGTGGAGGGAGCGGAGGCAGCGAGATAATCGGCTTTCCGGATGGGCTGTCCGTGACCGTCTTATCAGACGCTGATTCACATGAATGAAACCCCAGATCCCCGGAGCTCACCACATTCCCATCATACCATTCCTGTCTCACGCCATATCACAGCGTCCTCCTGGGCACAAAAGTGAAATGAGAGAGACCACAAAATATTCCAAACACAATTAATAAATTTATGTATAAACATATCACATGAATTCTAATAACTAATGACCCTTGTGCCTGCCATAGTTGAATAGCTGTCATTGTGTGCAAGGTGTGAGATGTGGGTGTGAGTGATGTTAGGTAGAGATTGTTGGTGGGTGAGTGCTGGGGGTGTTGGGCATTGAGCTGTGTGTGAAGCTTGTGGTACAGATGGTGATATGTTGCATTTGTTGAAGCCTGACCACCCCTGTGAGGTCATTAAACTTCTTCCTGCACTGTGTGGGTCCTGGGGAGCACAGTGCTGCCCGTGACATGATGTGCCATCTCCCTCCACATAGTCTGGCAGACTTTTGGCGAGGGCCTCCTACCAGTTGTTGGGTACAAGACCGCCCGCCTTCTCTCCACTGCCAGAACCAATGTCCCAAAGCTTCATTGGAAAACCTCCGGGCTCTCTCTCTGGGGCGGCGATCTGCCATGAGGATTTGTAATTAAGTGCTACTTCTCCTTGTCCTTCTTCTTATGGTTGTTGAGGCAACTGCACACCCAACAATGCTGAGAATGTGGTGCTGCCGCATCAATGAACCTCACCTTTAAGTAGTGAAAAAAGCCCGTGGCAATCATTACTTGCAATTAGACTACCACAATATTGGTCCAGCTTTTCAATCAGCTTGGGTTTTTAGATGAGAATCATGACTGCAATCATTTTAATGAGGAGTGAGGACGAATTTTGCTTGCAGCCTAGACGATTTTCAGGTGGCGCTATTTAACCAGTTTTAGTCTAAACACTGCCCATTTCTTGGCTATAACAAATTTCTAGCCCGGAGTCTCTACCCATAGTATGCCTAATGCAGGTACAGTGCCCTGAACCTGGTGCAGCATCAGCAATGGAGCGAGGGAACCACTGGTACAACCCCAATCCCATATCCATAATGCTTCAGTTGAACCTTTCTGTTCACACTGAAAAATACTTACAATGCCATACATAACTGTTGCAAGTTTTACCGTCAAGTTAAAATGACACCTGAAACTACTTGAATGCTGATTAATCATCCATTCAAGGTAGGATGTCGGCTGAGAACTGAAGTGTCACTTTATGTTCTTCCAAATGCTCACAACGTATATTTTGTCTGTTTTAATGGAGAAGGCTGAACATAATCACAGAGAGACAAACTGAGCTGGTTGTGGCCCTGGAAACCTATGATTTCTGAATTGGTATTTAGAGGATGCGGGTGAAGTAGAGCTTAGAAGTTTGGTGGCAGCCCAGGAAAATTATCATACAACCCAATAACTTCCTTTTGGTGTCGTGTGTATATGATAAGAAAGAAAAAAAATCCACTTAAATAGCACCATGTCATCCTCATGACGTCCTAAAATATTTCACAGCCAATGAATTACTCTTTAAGTGTATTCACTGTTAATTTATATCGCACCTTCCATGATTTCAGGACATTCCAAAACTTACAGCCAATGAAGTACCTTTTAAAGTGTAGTCACTGTTGTAATGTAGGAAACACAGCAGCCAATTTGCGCACAGGAAGGTCCTGCCAACAGCAATGTAGTAATGGCCAGATAATCTGGGGCTGGAATTTGCGGTCGGAGGCGTACCTCCGGAGTACACCTCCGACCAGTTAAAAAAATCCGCACCTACCTTCAGACTCCCGGGCTTCGGAGACTTCGGGTCCTGGGCCTGCAGGCATATTATGGGGATTCGATTTACAAACGGAATCCCCATAAGCATATGAGGAATCCCCAAATAATTAAATAATTTATACAACTGGAACAAAAATAAATGTTCCCATTTTCAAATTTAATTAAAAGTCCCTTCAATAAAGCATTTACAATAAAAATTTAATTTTTTGAAAAATAATTTGAAACATTTTAATTCAAATTTACACAAAGTAATTTTAAATGTTTGTGCATGATTTTTAATTTTTTAATTTGTACTTTAAGATTTATATGAATCCTTACGCTGGTGAAAGCAGGCCCTAACGCCTGCTTTTACCAGGCGTAAGGGTTTCGTGGGCATTTGCTGGGCAGTAGTTGGGCAAATAGCCGAACTCTGTGCCAGCAAAAGTGATTTTTGGGTCGGTGCGGTAGATCTGTCAAGGCGAACCCTGCTCTTCGACATAGTGCCATAGGATCATTTGCCCACCTGAGAGGGCAGACGGGGCCTCGGTTTAATGTCTCATCCGAAAGACATGCAGGCCAACAAGGCAGTCAGTTTGCACACAGCAAGATCCTACAAACAGCAATGTGATAGATGACCAGTTAATCTGTTTTTGGTAGTGTTGGTAGAAGGGTAAACATTGGCCAGTACAACAGGAGAACTCCTTGCTCTCCTCAAAAAAGTGGCTGGGGATTGTTTACATCAACTTGAGCAGGCTGACGGATCCTCGGTTGAACGTTTCATCTGAAAGACAGCATCCCTTACAATACAACACTCCCTCAGTATTAAATCTTAGATTATGTGCTCGAGTCCTGGATTAGGGTTTGAATCCACAACCTTCCAACTCTGAAGGAACTCTGTTACCACTGTTACCAATGAGCCAAGTAGATATTTGCATCTCTTTTTCTCCCCTTTTATCCTACTAAGGAGCTTGCTTATCTTTCAGTTTTCAGCTCTGAGAAGTGAATACACATGAAATGTTAACCTGTTTCTGCCGTTAACAGATTCTGATGGACCTGCTGTGTATTTCCAATATTTTGTGTTTTTACATCACGTTTCCAGCAATTGTAGTTTTTTCTTTTTATTTAGTGTCCTCTTTAATGTTTTCTTCTTGCTTTCCTTTGAAACTCATTCACTCATTGACATGCAGACGTAGCTGCCCAGCAGCAGCATGGCACTCAGTGTACTGACTTTGATACTGTGCACTCAACCTTTTCATGCAGGCAGTATGGTAACATATGTTCCTTTTTTCGTTGTGTCGGAGCCTCCCAAGCTGATATACCTGCCACTAGCGATGAGCAGAAAGCTGGGCCAATTTATTATCATCCTTCACACACTGAGTATGTAGGCACCAGTTCAGACACATCCACCATGGATCACAAAGAGAGTGTTAGGAAGAAGTACCCGATGAAGCACTTAGCACAAGTGAAGAGCAGCAATTCAAGGTGATTGCAGAAACAATCTAAGTGAAAGGCCAGGCCCAGATATTTGTCTGCTGCAGGTTCTGTAAATTCTTACCTTATTGGGGCTCCCTCTAGAGGGGAGTTCAGTAATGAGCATAAGCACCATGCAGTTCTTTGAGCATCTTCAGAGCTCCCTGCATGGTATGTCAGAACCTCTGCAGAAGTGCTGCTCTAATATCTGTGTAGTAATGTGAGAGGGATTAGGAAACCTGCGGGCCAATATGGAACTGGTGGCGACTCCACAGACACCCGCAGGATAGCGTTCCAAAGCATAGACACTGTTTCCCTCATGAAGACCGTAACTGTGGTTATTGAGACTTTGCGTTCCAACCTGATGCTGATAACCCTCCCCTTTAAGGTGCTGCTGCAGCCCCCCAGCCCGATTTCCCGCTTCCAGATCAGCGAGCTGCCGATTGCGAAGCGTGTTTCATGCTGGCAGCTTCTCGACTACATTATAATGAGGACCCTGGACCAAAACAGATAGAGTCTCACGCTGACTCCACCTGCGCCCCGCCAATTGCCTGTCTGATTATGCTCCAAATGAAAATCGTCCCACGGTATCACTTTTGTGAATCTCTTCTGCACCCTCTTCATGGCCTTAAGAACCTTTCTAAAGTAAGGCTCCCAAAACGGGATACAAAGGCCTCAAAATTGGATCGCACTCGAATCGCCTAAAGCACCTGTGGCAGGACCACAGGAAAGTGATCCGCTGCCCTCATCAGTATAGTACCGGCAAGCTGCGGCTGCCCGTCACGACCCCGGGGGCAGCTCGCCGGTCACGGAGGAGTGTAATCGGCCTGCTGGGATGCCAGTTGGGGGCAGCAGGTAAGTCTGAGGGGGGGGAGGGAGGCAAATGGGAGGGGGGCCAGCGCTCCTCCTGCTCCACATTCAGGTAAGTACCTTTCTGGTGGTAGCCTCCAGCGGTCCCTTTAAAGATGGTGCATGTTGCGGTCAGTAGCAGAGCAATGGGCCTATTGCCAGTTTCAGACAGGCATCCTGGACGACTACAGGTGTGCTCTAACCAACATGGCATGCGCCGCAGAGCGACTACTGGCAAGGGAAGATCGGGCTGCCAAGGGCTTCCACCAGCATCCAGATAAGGAGGAGGGGTTTCAGGATGGTCTCATGGAAAGGAAGGAATGGAGTCCAGGCAGAGAAGGCTGCAACTTTCCTTGTGGGGTCCAGCGGAGCATGCCTGCTCCTCCTGGTCCCATAAAGGCAATTTTTTCACTTACCTGGAGGGATGAACTACTTGTGGGAAAGCTTCTCTACTCAGGCCCTAGTTAAAATGCCACTGGGGTCCTATTAATGGCATAGAACTGCGATTAGCAATTATGCATGCGTTCCGCCTGAGTCTGGCGGGCGAAGTCAAAGCCTTAAAATCGGAGATCTGCGGAAACGGAGTGAAAAATATTTGAACTGCTGGCCCGCTCCGTTGCCACCCAGCAGAGGAAGTTAAAATTCCCATCTGCCACCACCCCCCCCCCCCCACCCTCGCAGATTTCAGCATGAGACCATTTTATGCAGAATCAAGAGGTGGAATGAGTTCATGGGCATTCTGTGTGAGGCTTCCAAATATTGGAAAACTGAGCAAGTTGCTGATTCGGCACCTCTTGAATGGGATTTCATGCTCCCTCACCCAATTTGGTGAGGTACACTTCTGGAGTGTGAGCACGGGCTGTGTGAGCACACCATTGCTGCATCGGCCCTGTGAGTCTGCTGCCTATTCACCACTCGTACAACAATGAGAAAGAACAATCATTCTTCTGAATATACCATGGATAGCTTGATGCATGTAGAACACAGTGTGACATATTAAAAAAGACAGAAAATGCCTTTCACAAATCTAATACTGAGATCATAATCAATTTACAACGATGGTAATATTGTAGCTTCAGGAAAAATATGAACTATAATTTTAATGTTTTAGCTTCTTCTAGGAGTAATCCGCGCAAACGTGGAGCCTGTTCTATTTTCTACAAATTAGAATTCAAACAGTATCAAATGCTATTTTTGCAGATTATTGACAAAAATACACATAGGATTAATTAAATAATTTTAATCTGATTAATTGAAAAATAAACTGACGAATAATAAAAGGTTACTGAGCTTCTACAATGTTTTAGTTTTAACACAGAGCCAGTAGCATGAACTATGAAAATGACCCCCATTCATTTTATCTTTAAATTATCAATTAAATGTTTCATAACTTGTATTCTCCGGTCAGAAGGACCCGGCAGTATGTAAATACAAGTTCATTACTATGCTGTCTTCCATCTACTCACAGCTCAAATGCATTTTACAACTCTTCTGACCTTTTCAGAATTTTAACGATCTGTTATAAAGCTATAAATTAGAAATAGTCCATTAGGTAACTCAAGTCCAAACATAACCTTAGTGGTACACTAACAAGCAGTTGTTTGAAACTACAGTGAATTGAGAAAGAATTGGATCAGAATCCTGTCTTCACTAACAGGATTTCGGCTGATTTATATGCAAATACCGCATACAAATGAAAATCCAGTTAGCTGCTACTTTTCATATACAAAGCTTTAGAAATCCCTTCTGACAACTGAGAGTGAGACTGTTGGGTATTTATAGATGTGAATTAAATGTAATTCTGCCCCTCCCCCTTGTTAAAGTTTCGTCCAACTGCCAGTATATATCCCAATTAGTGTTAATCTATAGCACTGCTACTATTTGAGCTTTTCAAATGCCATTTTCTTGTTCAAATGGTCTATTAATAGTTTCTGCAAGTGGACCTCTTCCTTTATAATCTGAAATGTGTATCTTTTTACCTTTCAGAGATAACATAACCCAGATCTAACAAGCAATAACACAATTTTAGATCTCTAAAGTTCAAGTTATTATTCTCCAATGGGTGATAGGAGACATAGGAAGATGTAATTTATCACATAGGCAATATTCATCTTTCTTAAATAATCCAATCAGCTTTGCCAAAATTAAGAAAGCCCAGTGTACCTCTCAGAGCACTGATAAAACATTGGTATCTCACTATCATTTGCTCGTCTTCTAAAAACCGATAGGGATAATGAAAGTTTATTGTGCCACTAGTGTGCATTTTAAATGACTTTTCCTGCTACACTAAATTAGGAAAAAAGAAATTATATGTATATAATGGCCCAAAAATTTGTGTTGATACGCGAGAGTACGCACTGTGTACTCTCGCGTATTCTGTCTCCAATTGCCGGTTTTCTGCATGCACTGCGCATGCGCTGAAAACCGGCACTTGGTGAATGGAAAAGGGGGCGGTTCCTAGGTGAACCGCGTGCGCGCTACAGGCTGCGCGCATGCAGTGCACTTAGTGGTTTCAACGCACAGGTAAGTATGGAAGATTTTACACATAAAAAAAGGAGGAGTAAGACCCACTTTTAACAAGGTAAGTAGTGAATTAAGTATTATTTTGAATTTTTTTTAACAGGTATATCTTTTTTAGAGACTTTAAAGACAGGTAAGTTTATTTTTATAACTTTTTAAAAGATTTTAAATTTTTTCAAAAATTTAATTTTTTATTTAAAATGGTTAATTTATTTAACTATACTTATTTTATTAATGTGATGGTTTTTTTTTAAATTTAATTGAGGTTTAGCGGTTCTTTTGGGGGGCTATAGTATTCATAGCTTTCACAGCACTTATGTGAAAGTTATGAATGGAAGATGGTGTGCTGCCATTGGCTCTAACTGAGTCACGTGATCCCACAGCTCGCACGAATTAACTGCGCCTGTGGTATACGCAAGCCCAGCACAGCAGCTGTCCAGAACATCAAGTTCGTGCGAGCTGGAACTGAAAAAGCCAACGCGCAGTGAGAGATCGCGGGGAAGCCTTACCCTCGCACGAAGGCTTCCTCACGAATTTTTGGGCCATTGCCTTTCATATCCATCGGACATCCCAAAGTGCTTCACAATCACTAAAGTTCTTTTGAAGTGTAGTCACTGTTGTACTGGTGGGAAAATGGAGTAGACAATTTTCACAGAACAAGATCCCACAAACATCAATGAGATAAATGACCAGATAGTGATGTTGGCCAGGACAAGAGAATAACACCCCTGCTCTTCTTCAAATAGTGCCATGGGACTTTTATGTCCACCTGAAAGCAGCCCTCCCTCAGTACTGCACTGAAGTTAGAATGTTATCATATCTTTCCCATGCTGACTGGCCGGCTGTGCATTTCCAGCATTTAAAAAAAACCTATTAAATTATTTAATATTATCAGCATTCTTTTTTTTATTCTTCTTGAAATTTCCTCAGACCAATATGATGTCCCTCTAATACTCAGCAGTCCCTTTAGTCACTGAGATGCTTGGAGGGGGAATGTTAAAACTCATCTGGCTGAAGAATTCTTTTAAAATATAACCCTTTATGTAGGTTTGCTTGACTGCATTTTTATATTTGTTGCTTAGTGGTGCCGTTTTCAGTTTGGCCACCCACACTTGCACAGACGTGCGATCAGGTTTCAGTTGGCTTGCCTTTAAACTGATGACTTTGCTTAGTCAAGAATCAAGTGAAAGCAGATGGAGCAGCAGTGAAAGTGCCACACACCAGTGCAGAGCTCAGTGTGCGACCTGCAGTATTTACACTCACCTATCCATGCAATACCAACAGCATTTAGCAACAAAGCAAACAGGGAGGCATGGCCACACTGCTTGCTTGTATTGCGGTAGAGTGGGCTTTGAGCATGCACACTCAATTCATGGATTATTCCGTGGCCAATGCCTATCAAATGAGGAGAGCTGAGTAGAAATGGAAGTGTGCCTTACTGTCATACCAGAGTTTCAAAAAAAGTTAAAACAATGAATTTAAAAGAAAGAACTTGCACTTATAGGGTGCCTTTCATGACCTTAGGAAACCCCAAAGTGCTTCACAGCAAATGAAGCACTTTTGAAGTGTAGTCACTGTTGTAATACAAGGAAATGTGGCAGCTAATTTTCACACAGTAAGTTCCCACAAACAGCAATGAGATAAATGACCAGATAATCTGTTTTACTGTTGTTGGTTGAGAGATAAATGTTGGGCAGGACATCTTTGAATACTGCCATGGGATCTTTTATGTCCAACTAGGATAGCAGAAGTATCTTGGTTTAATGTCTCATCCAAAATACAGCACCTCTGTTAGTACAGTAATCCCTCACTGAAATATCAGTGTAGATTATGTGCTCAAATCTCTGGATTGGGCCTTAAACCTACAATTTACTGACTCAGAGGTGAGTGTCCAACCACCACCTGACACCAAAAACGTAGGCTTTGCAGCAGGGCTAGTCACACTGCCACTGAAGTAAAATAAAGCATGGCCACCTCCTGAGAAAATCTTACTCCAATACTGACCCATGCAGGCAATGTTATAGTTGACATCAGAACATCCATACGTTAGGATAGGGTGACATCAATTTCCTTCTTGGTGCCCTTGCCAACAAATATAACAATGTGCCTTCACAAGAGCTGGCCAGTAAATACTAGTATTTTCTACAGCAACGCATGAATTGGATGGAAAGGACCATCTCATTAGAGCACAACATATTCAGTTCCAAAGACACCTCATGGCGGTGCTCATTCCTGCTAAACTCAAGGGCTCATGTATATACACCATTCCACTCCTACCTGGAGATGTCTAAGGAACTGTGTCTTCACTGACCCCACTCCACAAAAGCCCCAATGACCGAGCTATGCCATTTGCTTCAGGCTGATCTACAGACAATGTGGAAGATTGGGATGGCTCTTCCTGTAGCTGTGAACTATGTCATTAAGCGAATGTGCCTTCCAAATAAACCAGTCCACAGTTCATTCCTGTATGAAATGACTGACGACATATTTTTTAGAGGAAACATCTTTTTCACGTTCCCAGTGGAAAGAGACACAAATAAGAGTGACATAAAACTTTAGTACCTGGCAGACTTTCCAAGAGTCCAGGGCATTATAGATGGAACTCATGTGGCCATCAGGATGCCACACATACATCCCAATGTATACATGAATAGGCCGGGGTACCACTCTATAAATAAACAGGACGTTTCAGATCACAGATATGTTATCCTGCATGTTAATTCCCGTTATCTAGGAAGCAGCCATGATGCCCTGATTCGGCAGAAGTCAATAGTGCCTTTTTAAAAATTTGTTTATGGGATGTGGGTGTCGCTGGCAAGGCCAGCATTTATTGCCCATCCCTAGTTGCCCTTGAGAAGGTGGTGGTGAGCCACCTTCTTGAACCGCTGCAGTCCATGTGGTGAAGGTTGTCCCACAGTGCTGTTAGGTAGGGAGTTCCAGGATTTTGACCCAGTGACGATGAAGGATCGGCGATATACTTCTAAGTCAGGATGGTGTGTGACTTAGAGGGGAACTTGGAGGTGGTGGTGTTCACATACGCCTGCTGCCCTTGTCCTTCCAGGTGGAAGAGGTCGCGGGTTTGGGAGGTGATGCTGAAGAAGCCTTGGCGAGGTGCTGCAGTGCATCTTGTAGATGGTACACACTGCAGCCACAGTACGCCAGTGGTGGAGGGAGTGAATGTTTAAGGTGGTGGATGAGGTGCCAATCAAGCACGCTGCTTCGTCCTGGATGGTGTCGAGCTTCTTGAGTGTTGTTGGAGCTGCACTCATCCAGACAAGTGGAGAGTATTCCATCACACTCCTGACTTGTGCCTGCATTATTTGATTGGCCATAGAGAATGAACGGTTGCCTCTTGGGAGACCAGGGCTATTGTTTGCAGCCATGGTTTATAACCCCAATTATAAACCCCCACACAGCAGCAGAACATAATTACATCGAGACCCATACCCATATCCGAGTTTCTGTGGAGCTCACAATAGGGATGCTTAAAGAACAATATTGTTATTTGGACTGGTCTGGCAGATGGCTGCTCTATAGTCCAGCCAGGTGACCGAGTTCATCACCATCTCGTGCATGCTGCACAATTTTTCCATCCAAAGAGAGGTGAGCATGCAGCAGGCCGAGAGGGAGGCTCATGCTACTGTTGCTTCACAGGAAGAGAATGAGAGCAGAAGGGTGACGTGGAAAGAGATGATGTACCGGCAAGGAAATTGATGACTTTTTGTAGGCAACAACTTCCAATAATGGACACTTCTTGCCACTGACCATCTTTTAGTTTTCTACATGAACATGGACATATATAACCATGGACATATATAACCTTGCACTAAAGCTGCCTTCCTATGTTTCACCCACCTCCCCAGCAATCATATTCTACAACTCAACCCAAAAAAACAGTTCATTCAAAGGAGATATAAAAAGATCTCTAATTACTGAGTGCTATTTATAGTGCACATTTGCTTCAAACCCTATGTCCATATAAGGTGGGTTCATCCTACTCCTCAAACTTAGACTGTATTAAAGTGATCCTTCTGTGAGAGAAGCAAATGTCGTGGCAGGTTGCTATTGATTGCTTTGGCTCTGTATGGATGTTAACTGCTGTCAACCTCTGGGTGTAGGGTCATGTGATGTCGCTGCAATAGATGGTGTCATGTCCGATGATGCACTTTGCTATTTTGGCACATCCTCAATCCTTTGAGGGGCCTGGCTGGAGTGGGAGGATATGCCAGTAACTGCAGAGGATGCTGCATCATTTGGCCCTTCTCCTGCCAGGCCCCTTGTGTGGGTACCCCAGCTTGATTGTCTGTGATCTGCCTGAGACCAGTTGATAGGAAGTCTCCAACATGTGCAAAGCCTGCCGTGACTGCTGTTCCAAATGATTTCCCAGTGGGTCAAATCCAGCAGTGAAAGACTGCTGTTAGTCCCAATGGTGTCAGTCACAGTGCTCATGACAAAACATTGTTTTCTGTGCTTGTTCCCTCACTGCTTTGGGGCTCCCTTGCAAATGGCTGTGAAGACATCAATTGCTCCACTGTACTTTGCATTTGAGTAAATCCCTCCTGTAGAACTGTGTTTCACCCAGTGACCCATCCTCAAAATCACGAATTACATTGTCTGGGGTGCAACTATCTGTGCTGTTGCCAGGGGCTGGGAAAGTACTTGATGCAAAGTGCTGTGAAGGCACCATTTCCTCATCATGGAAAGAAGCTACAGGAGAAAAAAGGAGTAAGATTTATAATGCAACCCCAGTCAATGATTTCTAAGACAGGTAAGATCATAATGCTTTTAGTACACCATGCGGTTGGTTAGCAAACTTAGCCCATGCTCTGAGGTTTTAGAAAGAGTCACTGTATGAAGGATCATAATAAATGGAGGTCACTTAGTAGATGATGGCACCATAGCTCCAAACTTGCCCTCACCAATGCACTCTACAGAGGCACATCCAAAAAAGGCTAAGGACCATCTCCTCAGAATCAGACAGCTGCTTCAGTATGCTGGCCCTTGGCCTGTCCTGGTTCTCTCCTGACAGATGTGCGCACCCTTGGCCTGTCAGCATAGCACAGTACTGAAAATGTTAACAAGTGCCTGAGCACCCAAAACAGCACCACTGTGTTCAAACCACTTCCCACCCTGTGCCAGGCTTTCTCACATTCCTTTTCATGGTGCTTTTCTGACGAGTCTTTTGCAAGTGGACTGGAAAGTGCTGTGTGCATGGTATTATTGTCCCTTACTGCACAAGTGCCATGCAGCTTTGGTTGTTTAAAGAAAAGTTGAAAAAAAAGGACAAAGCTATATGCATATTTTTGTAGCTTATTTCTCAGAGAGTTCAATAACTGAACATTTACATTGTATGAAGGACGATTATGCATGTATATAAAAGTGCCTACACTTACCTTAGCACTCTCTTAATGCCACTGAACTTCTTCCTCATTTGCTCCTTGATATGATGGATCTGGTAACTGCATCTACCTGCTCAGTGATGTCCATCCATGTAGCTTGCATCTGGGTTTTTACAAGTGGTTGCCATTTGGCACCAAACAGGACACCTTCCTTCACTGTGCTTCCTCCATCAATATTTCCAAGGCTTCATTACTAAAGGCAAGAGTCTTTGGATCCATTTTCAATACACACTTAACGCTTAAACTGTTACCCCCCTTCCAGCAGAACAACAACAGGAAACTTCCCTTTCAGAGTGAGAATTAGCCCTTTAAGAGATGCTGGCTCATCAACTTATCTGATTTGTAGCCAATAATCTTGGAGCTGACTCCCTGCTCATAATTCCCAGGTGCAGGAAGAATATTCTAATGAAAAGGATGGGCTTGCCTTGGATGATGTGGTGGGGCGAGCCCTCCATGCTGGCAGCAACTGGATTACTTAATGAAAAACTTGTTCTCTCCCCATAAAGGACAAAGTGTTGCATTGCAGTGTAATGGATACAAATATTATGCACATGTCAAATAAAGGTCAAATCGACAAAGGCACTTCATCATACTTCTAGAGTCACTGTTATGAAAAAATAGACATTCAATACAATTGTTCCCATTGGGATAGTCTCTAACCTATTTAGTGTTAGATAAAATTTCAAGCATACAAAATGACCTCAAAACACACCTTTATTAGATGAAAGGTCATCGACCTGAAAGGTTAACTCTTTTTCTCTCTCCAAAGGTGCTGCCTGACCTGCTGAGTATTTCCAGCATTTTCTGTTTTTATTACGCCTATGTTAGTCTAAATTTGTTATAATTTTGGTCTGGCCTCCCTCTCAGACCCCGTGCCCCCCTCAATTGCTGCTTTATGTTTTTATGAGCTGTTGCTATGTTATTATGTCTAGGTAAATCCATAACATTTCAGAAAGAACAGCTTGTCTGTGGACTACACACTGAAATGAATGTTGGTTTTTCTTGTAAACATTCTGATTGCCTAATTCCAGATTAGAGCTGATGAGTCGTATCTCTCATATTACTGCTCAGCCAGTCATAAAAATTATAAATGCCCTGTTGAATACTTTACAAATATATGACAACATCCCCATAGGAAATATTTTCTCTAAAATTAAGAAACGTTATATTAGTGCAATATTTTGCTCTCCTCGCCATTTTCTGACAGCAATTAATTGCTTCAAGGCAGTTCTCCCGAAGTTGCTCCAGAATGCCTCAAACGTTGCTCGTGCACGTGCATGGAGTTTCACGCAGACACGGAGTTTAAGTGGTTGTTTGGCAGCCTGCAATTAGATTACTTGTGCGCATGGAAACTGGAATTTGGACAAATGCATGGACCACTCACACACCTCCCAGCAATAAGTAACACTTCATGTACACTTTATGCTCATAGTTACTTCCTGCTTTGAGTCACACTGAGCTCCACCGTCTCAGCTGGAGAATAGTGCTTTGCATAAAATCCAAAGTGAGGAGAAAATAAATTTAAAATAGAGTGGCGACTGTTTTAAATAGATATAAAGCCTTTTAATCCTTTTCTCTGAGCCTAAGTAAGTTAAGAGTTTGTGGTATTGAAGAAAATCAAATGATTCAATTCTTTCATTCTCTTTACTTGCAGTATAGTCTGCAGAATTTTCTGGAATCCATCCTTTTTTCAAAATTGAACATGGCATTGCAGTATTACTAATTGACAGAACAAGTGCAATAATTAGGTGTTATTTCTTAGTTAGGGCATTTCTGTGATTACAGCCTGCTTTTACTGGAAGTCACAAGTGCAGCAAATGGGTTTGCAAAATTATTAAGAATAATAATTATTAATGAAAAAGATCTTCAGGAAAGTAAGAGTAATCTTTCTTCAACTGTGCTTTGTCCTATGCTCAAAACTCTTACCTGTGTCACTTTTTCTGTCACGTTGTGTGTCCTTTCCTTCACTTTAGGTGCAATGATGGTCTTCTCTGACGAAGGTGGGGATGAACTCTTCTTTTCAGCTTTTATATCAGAAAAATTCAGGGTGATTTGAGGAATCTTGCTAATTGTGCTATATTTGTTGAGATTAGAATCTGATGTGGAGCCCAGTAGGCTTGACTTGATATGATTAAAAGGCCCTGAGGAAAATTGACAGTAAAATATGTAAGGCTTTACACTGCATACCAGGTATTTTACACAAGTTCGCATTTTATATTACGTTCTCTTAAGCTGCAATAATAGGTTGAGCTTTCTGGTTATCATTATATGAAGGACCATTTCATCTATTTAATAATAATGATAAATACATAAACTACTAATTTCAGTTATTACAATTGATTGAATTTTCAAAGTATACGAACTAAACAAATCTATTCATTATCTTTCTGAATAATTATTTATATCAGCTCAAAATAGGGAAATTCCTTATGTACATGGTGTAACCTCAGGGAATGGGATCAGTCACATCACATGCAGACAGTGATAATTATGTTACTACATTACATGCAAGATCAGCACCTTTTGATAGTACAAATGTCCAACTCAGATATCATCTGGCAATTTGCCAAAAGTAAAACAATGAATAGATTATCATATATTCAATTAATAGTCAGCTAATGGTCATTGATTAATGAACTACAGATGCACATGTATTTCTGCTGGATACAGGGACTATAGTTCAATAACATTTGTCATTTTTACAGGTTCAATATACATCTATGCTTTGAATGGCCAAGTTGATATAAATGGCTCAGTGCTTCCAAAAACAGTGCAGCCTTTTGTGTAACTAGTTTCTGAAATTCAGCAGCACAAGTTAATGGTATTTCAAGAACACATGCTTTGGAAAAGTAATTTCCTGTCATTAGCTATGATCCATGAATGAAGTCATGTTACCATTTAAAGATCAAGTGACATTTTGTCACTAAAATGCATTTTTACATCATTATTTCTATTTGAACTTTCCCCTGTTTTGTTTCAATATCGTGGAACCTAAATATATTTTGTACAAAATTATAACCAGATGACATTTTTCAATTTGTGTTGACTGAAGTGACAGTGCCAGTTGATTGTATACTTCCTCATTGCATTTTTATGTGCTCTTATTTTATTTCAAATCTGTTTTAGGTTTCCTTGACAAGGAGGTTGGAAGAAGCTTCTACAAAGTCACTCTAAATCTGGTAAGAAATATATCATCTCTGTCTGATTCCACTGAGATTGCGAACGCATGAGAGAGAACTCTGCTCTTCAATCTCCCACTTCAAAGTGCAGCATCTCAGAGCCCTGTGTATTTACTGCTCTACAGCATTGGGCTGTTTCAGTTCATAATACTCAGTTACCTGACTATGCAGTTTAACAACAGTTACTCAATAGTTAGCAGATAATGAACACGAAGGTTTGACAATGCCCTGTGCTTATTTAGACACAAGATGAAATGAGTACTAAAATAAATACTGGCATGACAAAAATCTTGAGATGCACAAGTTCATTATTACCATTTAATTAGGTAAGGTCTTTCCTGGTCTTTCAGTGAAAATCAATAACATTTTAAAATGTTTTAAAAATTGTCGAAATCTCCAATTGCAGAACTAAATGGTTTCCAAATAAGTTGCAACGACTGCCACAGCAGCAGTGGCAATATTCTGAGGCAGTTCCAGAAGTTTAATAACAGTGTGATAGCCGGTAGCATTGATTTGGTTCTGCAGTGATTGACTGTTAGGTTAAACATCTGGGTCTTTGTTAATAAGCACACCATTAACTGCACAATGAAACAGCATGTTCCAGTCAAGCCACTAGTGAAGAAACATCACTTCTAACCTATATTTTGAATGGAAAATTACAGAAAATCATGAAATAATATTATGATTTGTACTTTCAGAAATAAAGCTAGCACTTGTTAAAATTGTTTTTCTTCGTTACAGTCCTGATAAAGTTTCAATCCTGTTGCTTGACCTTTAAGGAAAGTGAACAGAACTCTGATGATATCAGGTGTCATACTGTATTAAGGAAGATATTAATAATAGTTTCTGGCAGCATAACAAACATTGTATGGCAGCTGACAGTGACAAGCATGGCCTAATATTGCAGATAAAAGAAATGAAAAATATACGGTTGTATTTTTTTCATTGTAGTTCCTTGTTGATGCCAAGTCAGTCTCTGCTGTACAATTTCCCTCCATTTCCAATCTGATCAAAAAATAAATGTGTGTCAAAATGTAGGAAATCACTTAAAATGGATGACAGTGTCAGTTCCAGAATCAGTGTTAGATCCAACCATAGTCCCAGTGAATAATGGACGATTGACGTACACCACACAAAGGATCTAAGATATCCAGATCAGACTGTCTGTCAACATGAGAAAAGTTAGTGCAAAATGGATGTTTTGCCATAGATATCACAAGCATATTTAATAAATGTCAGATTGTATAATGTTTACAAAACATGTTAAAGACACCAAAGGGGTGAGCATTAACATTGTACCAGTTTGTTCTTAATTTTTGATTCACCAAATCTAATATTGAATTCCTACGGGTAGATTTCTCGATTGACAACATCCAATTTTCGGGCTTTAACTAAACATTCCATTCAGAGAATCAGGTGAAGATCTAACACATCAGAAGCACCTGCAGTTTGTGGGCAGATGCATGCAAATGAGGTGAAAATGATGTCGCTGCATATGAGATTTTATTTTTATTCTGCCAATTAACGCTATTTCCCTTATTCATCTGTATCAATTGGCTGTTCAGAGTTGCTAGACACTGAGCTGTATATAAAAAGTAGGAGTTTGGCTAAGTGGTAGCACTCTTGCCTCTGGGTCAGAAGGTTGTGGGTTCAAGTCCCACCCACAAGGATTTGATCACAAAATCAAGGTCGATATCACAACGCAGTACTACGGGAGTGCTGCATTGTCTGAGGTGTCATCTTTTGGATGCAACATTAAACTGTTGCCCCATCTGCTTGTTCAGGTGAACATAAAAGATCCCACAGCACTATTTGAAGAAGAGCTGGGAGTTCTTCCATTCTGGACAACATTTATCCCTCAAACAAGACCTCCAAACACAAATAGGAATATAGGAACATGGGAGGACATTAAGGGGTAAAAATTAGGTCGCACCCCATTTGGGGCGCAAATATCGTCTGGACGCAAATATTAGCGCCTGGCGCTAATTATCGGCACTGACTGGAAACTTCACTTTTACCGCCCCGGGAGGTGAGTGGAGCGCTAAATCAGGCGCTGCACACCTGTCTTAAGGCGCAAAGGCCAAGGAGTGAGGCGCTAACTCAGAGCGCTGGTGAAGCTCATGTAATGTCAGTCAGCAATGGAACACACACACAATGGCACGGGCCAGTTCTTAAAGGGGATGGTTAATCTTGCTTTCCATCCACATCCTGTTCATTGCAGCCTTGAATCTCGGCCTGGAGAGACTTGCACATCAAATGTGCTGGAAAGAACAATGGAGAGTACCAGGCAAAGAGCTCAGAGTGCAGCTCCCACAGTCTCTGCTAAATCGATACAAGGAATGGCAAATCAAAATGAACCTGCAAAGTGCTGCTCAGTACCCAAAACTCCTTCACACAACGTTGAATCTCTCCAGAAGTCTCTCCCTCTCTCTCTCAGAATGCGTAGTTCAAAAATGCCACCAACAATAAAAGACAGGAAGAGGCCCCCTTTAAATAGCGCCCCCCCCCCCAGCCCCACAGCGATTGATAGCGTTCCAGTCTTCTGGTCGTTGGAAGCGCCAGGCGGTAAGGCAGGGGGCGCCACTCAATTTCCGCTCCGGGGCGCCACAAGGGCGTTGCACCATGGAATGACGTCACAATCTGCGCGCGCAGGTGGTCACAGCGGTAAGTTTTAGCGCCGCCGCAAAATGTCAAGTTAAGTTCCCGAGCGGCGCAAACATCGCTGCACGCGGGCGTTAGCGGCTTTGCGCCCCATTAGCGCCCTCTTAAGGCGCTAACGGGAGGCGCAACCAACTGAATTTTTACCCCTAAGCCTCTCGAGTCTGTTCTACCATTCAATTAGATCATGGCTGATTTGCACCTCAATTCCATTTACCCACCCTTGTTCCCTATCCCTTGATAACTTTACCTAAGAAACATCTATCACTCCACTCTTGAAAACTTTAATTGACCCAGCATCCAGTCTTTTAGGGTGCGAGTTCCCGATTTCCACTACATTATGTGCGAAAAAGTGCCCCCTGATTTTACTCCTCAATGGCCTAGCTCTAATTTTAAGATTATGCCCTCTTGTTCTGGATTTTCCCACCAGAGGAAATAGTTTCTTTTTATCTACCCTATCGAATCTCTTTATCATTTTAAATACCTCAATCACCCCTCAATCTTCTAAACTGAAGGGAATACAAGCCAAGTTTATGCAACCTGTCCTGAGGACACTTGCATCATTCTGCTGAATCTGCACTGTCCCCCTTCCAAGGCCAATATATCTTTCCTGAGGTTCAGGGCTCAAAACTGAACACAGTATTCCACATGGGGTCTGACCAAGGCTCTATACAACTGAAGCATCACTTCCTTACTTTTGAATTCCAATCCCTTTGAGATAAAGGCTAATATTCCATTCACCTTTTTGATTAATTTTGTACCTGTGTACTAGCTTTTAGTGGCTTGTGTACATGGACACCTAAATGTTTTTG
Organism: Squalus acanthias; assembly: GCA_030390025.1. Lineage (NCBI taxonomy): Eukaryota > Metazoa > Chordata > Chondrichthyes > Squaliformes > Squalidae > Squalus > Squalus acanthias. The sequence continues at coordinate 38,500,866 of CM059427.1, forward strand.
CTCCTCCACAGCTCCTAGTTTCTCACAGTGGATGACCTCACACTTTCCCACATTGAACTCCATCTGCCATCGTTTTGCCCATGCACTTAGTCTATCTATGTGCCTTTGTAACTTCTTGCTCACATCCACAGAAATTACTGTACCTCCCAACTTAGCATCATCTGCAAACTTGGATATACATCTCTCTATTCCTTCATCCAAGTCATTAATATATATGGTGAAAAGCTGAGGCCCCAGCACAGATCCCTGGGGTACACCACTTGTCACATCCCAACAATCAGAGAATGAACTCTTTATCCCTGCTCTGTCTCCTACCTCCCAACCAATTACCAACCCATGTCACAAGGCTACCTTCAATTCCATGTGCTCTAATATTTGCTAATAATCTCTTGTGTGGAACCTTATCAGATGCCTTCTGGAAGCCCATATAGCCAACATCCATAGACCCCTATCCAGTATGCTGGTGATCTCCTCAAAAAATTCAACTAGATTAGTCAGACATGACCTACGCTTCACAAATCCACGCCGACTCTCTTTGATCAGTTGATAGTTGGTTGTTTATTGCTGTATATGGGATCTTGCTGTGTGCAGATTGGCTGCTGTGTTAGTCTACAAACAACAGTAACTACGCTTCAAAAGCAATTAATTGGCTCTGAAGCTCTTTGGAAGATCCTGAGGACATGAAAGACGTTATATAAATGCAAGTTCTTTCTTTAAAGATCCTAGCAAGAAGATTGTCAAACTGTAAGGTCAAATCTCAACCATTTTGCTTGTTTGTGTTGTTGTTACCACCGCCACCCCCCCCCCCCCCCCCCCCCCCCACACACACACCCCTTTGTCTCTTAGGTTTTTAGTACCCTTTATGGCAATTGTTGTGGAAATTACTGTTTTTTCCCCAACTGCTTCTAGAGTGTCACAGTGAGGTTTCCCTGGGAATCTCTACTTTTTGAAGAATCAGATCAGGCTGCACTTGAGTATGCTTTGCACCTGGCAGTAGCTCTGCCCCAGACTCTACAGGCAAAGGCACAAATATCTGTATTTGTCACAAGAACAGTAGCTGCAGAGACTAAAATGTATATGGGAAACTATGACTAAGTCATGTTACATGTTCCAACCAGACTTGCAGCCAAGCTGCTCCACAGGAAAGATACTGTCTGTAGCTATAGACATCACAATCGCCCTGGACTTTCGCACTTTGGGATCATTTCAGGTTTCGACAATGTAAACCAATGAGTAATCTATAGATGTGTCAAGCAAGTGACAGTTGCATTGCTTGCTTGAGCAAACAGTTGCATCTCTTTCTCCATGGAAAACCAACATGAGTGTGACAGGGCTCTGCAATTTTATAGAGTGGTTTGATTCCCAAAGGTCCAAAGCATTATAGATTGTACCTATATAGCCCTATGTGCACCACTGCACAATGTCACTACCTACATAAACAGGAAATGATTCCACTCTCAATGTTCAGCTCATTTTATGACCATCTGCACTGGATTATACATGTCAATACTCACTTCACAAACCGCTATCACAACACCTTCATTTTAAAGTCCACTGTTCCACCATTACTTGACACACAATGGCAAGCGATTTCTGGGTGATAAAGAGAATGCTATGTCCCGATGACTCATGACAGCTATGCAATATCCCAGCACACTGGCTGAGCACAGGTATAATGATATACTGTCAGCCACCATGGTAATCATTGAGCAAACCATTGGCATGTTGATGCAATGCTTCAGGTACCAACATTCCTGTCTCAATAGTTACCAATCCAATTACTGTTTGTGAGATCTTTCTGCATGCAAATTGGCTGCTGTATTTGTTCACAAAACAATGATCACTTCACTTAAAGTAATTCATTGTATGTGAAACATTTTGGGGAAGTTTCAGAGAGACATCATGAGGCACTAAATAAATACAAGTCTTTTTTCTTTTACTTTTGTATGAGAACGTCAAAGTAAGACTTATGGGGCAAAATTGCTTCACGCCCCCTTTGGGGCGCTAACTTCGCCAGGGTGCTACTTTTAGCGCCCCGAAAAAGTTAGCGTCCCCGCGACCGAAATTCACTGGTAGCACCCCAAGAGGGAGGCGGGGTGCTACTGGAAGCGCCCCGCCTCCCTCTTGGGGCGCTGCGGTACTGCAGGTCTTCATTCCCTTAGTAAAGGGGCGGGGCCGAGCGTAGGGCAACCTGGGGCACAGCTGGGCCACCAGGGATCGGAGTGCTGGCAAAGAGCCCGGCACTCAAGAGGAGTGCCGGGCTCACGGAGCGCAGCTGGCACCCCGCGGAGGGCTTCACAGGAAGCCGGGGACAGCAATGGGGGCAGGTGCTGGCAGGCAGCCAGCAACAAAAATGGCCGCCCGGCACCTCCCCTTTAATTTGCGCCACCCTGGCCGCACTTACGCCCCCCTGACCCTGTCGGACATAGCGTTCGGCGGTAAGTCAGGGGGTGCTACCGAAGATCACGACCGGGGCGCTGCGCACGGCGATGACGTCATCGCAGGAGGCGGGGCGCTAACGGTTACCGCCGCTGCTAACCTCCCGCTGAATTTTGCGGGAGGCATTAGCGGCGCCGTGCCCGGGCACTAGTTGCTTTGCCCTCTTAGGGTGCTAACAGGAGGTGCAAATCAACTGAATTTTTTCCCCTTAAAATTTAAACTTTTTGTGAGGTAATTTTGACAAGAACACCATATTAAAACAACTGTTTATTCAACCATAGTACATTACATGAACACATTCATTTATTTATGGAACTGGTATATAAAGGGAATACATTTATTTATCTGCCTGATAATAGCTGAGGAAACATATTTATTTATGTACTCAATATACTGAAATAATTGGCCCCCCATCGCACCCGATTTCAGGGGCAAGGGCAAATGAGTTGAGGGACCAATTTCCCCCCAGAAATGCGAAACCAATTTCTAGACCATTACTTAAAAAATCTTTATCCATAAGAAATGTTAAGGAAGATCCAGTGAGGACAGGATACCCCGATTTTCAGATACAGCTGTGGAGGTTCTCATGGAATCTGAGGACCAGGAAGGAGTCTTTCCTTCACATGGATGATGGGTGTCCCAGTGCATTAATCAGCAGCAGTGGAGAGGCATGCCTGGGAAGGTCATTGCCAGCAGCATCGTTCCAAGACCAGGTAGGAGTGCAGAATGAAATTTAATGGCTTTACCAGGATTGCCAAGGTAAGACTCCTCTTCACAACTCTCTTACTCTCTACACAGCCCTGCAACATCAGACTTTAGACACCGCACTAGATATTCTTCCCTCCCCCACTTCACAAGCCTCTCCTCCGATCACAACAGGACATTTCATTATATCTCCTTCTGCTTGAACTCACACACTCAACACCTGCTATTGCCCTCACAATGACTTCTCCACTTGTCTAAACCTGCTGCTTCGTCCTATTAGCAAGTACACTCTGCTAAGCCACCTCACACATCTTCAGAACCCTTCAACAGGGCACACATTAACCTACTTCCTCTCACCTTGCAGGAGAAACTGGTATTTAATCAGAGGGAGAGTTCAAGAACAGGAGGAGGTCCTGTAATCCTGAAAATTTTGACTTCAACTGGGGGCACTGCCTCCAACAACATTGGCAGAGGGAGGACAATGCGGCATTGGAGATGGCGACACTTTACTCTTTAGCTCACACACTCACATACACAGCATGACAACCTGCGTTTGCTACTCATCTGCTACTGCTTACCCTTACCATTATTTGCTAACCTTTGTCACTCTGCCTTTTTTCTTTGTCCTTCAGATGACATGGGCTCTGCGGCTGCACAAACGGAAGGGTACAGCCCTCCTGAAAGTGCAGAGTCATTCCTTCATACCTCTTCCTCCTCTCTCTATAGGCAGAATGCGGAGATGCCGGTGTTGGACTGGGGTGGACAAAAGTGAGAAGTCGCACAACACCAGGTTATAGTCCAACAGTTTTATTTGAAATCACAAGCTTTCGGAGCTGCTGCTCCTTCGTCACTTCACCTGACGAAGGGGCAGCAGCTCCGAAAGCTTGTGATTTCAAATAAAACTGTTGGACTATAACCTGGTGTTGTGCGACTTCTCACTTTTATAGGCAGAATGGAATTGTTGAAAGTTGCCCATTATTTTTAGTTATATATTGGGCGGTACGGGCACAGCCTTAAACATAAAACCGTTTACTGTAGTGACGAGCACGATTGTACCCGAGACAATATCTACGAGAAGACTCAAAACTTCTAACAATGAGGAACTCACTTCTGTTTGATAAATGACACTTTACAAAAATGGTTTCTCCTCTGATATCCTCTGTACTATTTATTGTGTAAACTATTTACTATTTTGAATCCGCAAGTATTTTGGAGAGAAAAATTGAGGGAAACCTGTGTTTACTTTGAGTGATTTTGATGTGCTTCAGAATTTAGCTATTTGCATACATGAGACTAGTAGAGATAATTGAGGTGAAAAATGATATTCAATATAGTGCACGTAGGTGGAAACTGCTGACAGAGAAGAAAGGAATCGGAGACAGCTCAAAGATATGTATTTTTGTTAAAGGCTTCCAATTTAAGGTCTAACCAGGATACCAATACAAATCCTTCACCCACTTTGAAATACTTTATCGATCTCTCCTTAGCAAACACAATGCAAAATATTAGCATCACAAAGCCCCAATTATATTTTGGCCGTAGCATTTATTTGATAAATTATCCAATTTTACTTCTGGTTTGCTGACTGCATTCCATTCAATGATACTGACTGCAGCTCATTTTATAAACCTGGTAGCAGATAGGAACCATGCAGATTAAAAAACAATCAGAACTGAGATTGCACAATGATACAGTCTTTAGATGCCTCTGGATTCTAATATAAACTCTATTCTTCAACTTTAACAATCTAGTAACTAAGTAACAACAATAACTTACATTTAAAAAGCACCTTTAATGTAGGAAAACGTCCCACGCTGCTTTACAGGAGTGTAATCCGACCCAAATTGGCACCGAGGCAACAAATGAAATATTAGCAAGGGAGACTAAAAGCTTGGTCAAAGCAGTAGGTTTTAAGAAGGGTTTTAAAGGAGGACAGAGAGGTGGAAAGGATGAGAGGTTTAGGAGGGAATTCCAGCGCTTTTAGCCTCGATGACTGAAAGCACGGTCATCAATGGTGGGGGTGGGGGGGGGGGGGCGATATTGTTATTGTTGTTCCAGCAACTGTGTTCAGGCTGGATCTCAGATCAGAACTGGGGGAAATCGAACTCTGTTCCCTCCTACTAATTCATCCGTTATCAGCAACTTTTTTGGTTAGCTAAGAGTGTGACACATGCAGAAACCCATCCCATGTTTAAGATTCTCCAAATTAAGGTACTGAGAAATCCAAAAGGATAAAGGACTTTTTGGCAGATGTGAAATGCACCCACCCCTCCCATAGGGACACACCCAACCTGCCCAAGTCCAGAGGGCTTAGGTGCAAGTCAGCAGACACAAGCCTCAGAGAAGCCAAAGTGTGCAGAGGGATACTGCTGGAATTTCGAGCGCTGGTTGCTTCCTCTGTGGAGAGATTAACAGATTTAATGTGTCGGGTCAATGACCTGTCGTCATCGACCTGAAATGTTAACTCGGTTTCTCGCTCCACAGATGCTGCCTGACCTGCTGAGTATTTCCAGCATTTTCTGTTTTTATTTCAGATTTCCAGCAACCGCAGTATTTTGCTTTTGTACTGGTAGCTCCCTGCTGTTTGTCCAGCCGAGACCAGCCAATCCATTAGAACATTGGCTTGCATAATTATCTGGCGCGGAGTGGGAAGACTCCCAGCCCCCCACCAGACTCCTTTAATGAGCTCAGTTACCTGGCCAAACATCAATGCTTCTTCTTACATGCCTGTTACAAGCAGGCCATCCCATGGCTAAATTAGTCTGCTCTCCGCCCGTTTTATGCCATTTTACGAAAAACATGCTTCACATATACCAAATTCTACCCCTGGATCGCTGCCCAATTTGTGCTGCATGCTTATTTATGAGGGTGTTGCCAAGAGAGGGCCCTGCAGCAGTGGTTGATTGTCAGTTTAAAATGATGATGGTTGCAACAACCAAGGTCAATTCCTGTCAATAAATAATCCACATTTATAAAAATAAACGCAACATTTTGATGATGGCAGCTCATAATTATTAATGAAAGGTTCATGAATAATTTCTGAGAAATTACGGATGAGTTCAGGATGTAGAAATATAACTTATTAACTTCTGTAGCGTATACAAATTTGCTAAACTGGGATGAGTCAATAACCAGAGATCCAGTGTTTCCCATATATCTGTATTGATCTGAATAACAAAGCAATTCTACTTGTACTGTAATATGGATTGTCTCAAATACCTCCATTTAACCCTTCAAGGTGGGAAAATTGTAAGAAGGGTTTCCGTGTGCCATTATGGATTTTGCTATCACCAATACTATGCGAGAGGGCGCTTTGCTTTTGCATTATGGGGCAAACACTTGCAAAAGATATTCGACATACTGCCTGATTCTGGAAATGATACAGATCATGATGAGGCTAAGAAAACCCTGATTGTTCATTTCATGCAAAGTGTAACCTATGAATTAACCATATTTCAACAGGCTAATCAGTACAGAAATGAATCTGGAGATACCTTCTGCCGACTCGTACATCGACCAGCAGCAAAATGCATTTTCATTGATGCAGATCATGAAATGAAAACACAGGCTATAGAACACAGGCTTCGCCCGGCACCTTCACGTGCAAGTGCAGGAGATGCAACACATGCCCTTTTACCTCCTCCCTTCCCACTGTCCAGGGCCCCAAACACTGCTTCCAGGTGAAACAGCAATTTACTTGCACTTCTTGCAATTTTGTATACTGTATTCACTGCTCACGATGCGGTCTCCTCTACATTGGGGAGACCAAACGCAGATTGGATGACCGCTTTGCGGAACACCTCCATTCAGTCTGTAAGGGTGACCCCGAGCTTCCGGTCACCTGTCACTTTAATTCTCCGCTCCACTCCCACTCTGACCTCTCCGTCTTCGGCCTCTTACACTGTTCCAATGAAGCTCAACGTAAGCTCGAGGAACAGCACCTCATCTTTCGATAAGGCACTTTACAGCCTTCTGGACTCAACATCGAGTTCAACAATTTCAGACCATAACCTCTGCCCCTATCTTTTTTTTCATTTTTTTTTCTCTCTCACATGGCAGCTGTCTTTCATTCTGCCATCACCATTTACACTTCATCTAGAGTCATCTTTTGTTTCTTAACTTGTCCCATTACCATCTCCTTTTGCCTTGCACCATCATCCCTTTTGTCTCTTAATCTCTCCTGCCTTCCATCCTATCACAGCCCCTCCCCCCTTTTATCCCCTCCCCCCTTTTACCTGCCCATACTCTTGCTTAAAAACCTGTTACATCTCCAACTTTTCCAGTTCTGACGAAGGGTCATCGACCTGAAACGTTAACTCTGTTTCTCTCTCTACAGATGCTGCCTGGCCTGCTGAGTATTTCCAGCATTTTCTGTTTTGATTTCAGATTTCCAGCATCTGCAGTATTTTGCTTTTGGCTATAGAAGGATGATGTTTATCTAACATTTTGAGCTTCAGAGCCCTGAAGAATTAGTGCACTTTAATGAACTGTTAGAACTGGCCATAGCGCATGATCTAGCCGAATGTCACGCAGTAGGTGAAGAAACGAAGCGACAATTGTATCAAATGGATAAATGTCAAACACAAACCACAAAGGAAAAATCATAGTCAAACTAGATCAAGTCCAATCAGATGTATTACTGTGATGGAAATGATCCCCCTAGTGATGACTGTCCAGAAAAAGGCAAAGGACGTTGTGCATGCAACAAATTAAATCACTTCTCCCAGTGCTGACAATCATCCAATCATAGACTTCTATAAAATCATCCAATTAAACATGATGGCCCAGGTATGTATTCACAGAAATATAGCCAGTGAAACAGGACCTACTGTATAAAGCTCTAGATGATGATGTAAGTTTATTCACCTTATCAAAACATCACACAATGAACCAATGGCAATAGCATGTTTTGAAGGTATTCAACTCATTGTTGATTATGAGGGGAGGGGGGTGGCGACTTTCACTTGAAAAATGGGTGTCAGCAATTGATGATTGGGGTGGGGTGGGGGTGACTTTGGCTTCCCCTGGGATGACTAAGGCCCGACTTATGCAATTTTCATGTAAATAGAGAAGCTGCCCATCCGCCTGAAACAGGCATAAGGCTACTTAAATATGCAACATGGGGTGCTACGTCAGTTATAGGAACCTGTTTGCAATTTGCAAGTACAAAGTGGGCTGACAGCGCGTTATGCCCATTTGTACTGGGGGTGAGCAGCCTAACTAGCAATCCTTAAAGGAGGCCGCTCCACAAACAGCCTGGAACATTTTCTGAGGAATTTTTGAGAGTTCGGGGACAGCAGAAGGGAGAGTTTCAGATTTCTAGGGCATTGGGTCAAGCTCTGGGAAGGAAGAAACTCTTACAGATGTGATTGTCTTCACCTAAACCAAACTTGTACCAATGTTCGCTCAGAGAGGGTAAATAGAGAAGTGGGGGAGCAAATAAACTGGTGCGGCAGGAGTCGAGCACCAAATCTTAGAATATATGGGGAGCTGCACAAGACTAAGTATGGTGAAGGGGCAAAGCAGTTTAAAATAATAATCTCGGGTGAAGTTATGAAGAGATTTACCTTAGGGCAGACAGAAGGGAGGTTAAGGAGGAAGGTAGTGAAGGGAAAAATAACAAAACAAAAGAAGGGAAAAGAGTATGAATGTGTCAGGTATTCAGTGTTTATATGTGATTGTGCAAAGCATTAGAACTACAGTTGGGGAAACAGAGAAACTAATTAGAAGGGAGGGACATGATGTAGCATTGAGACAAATTTGGCTTCAGCAAAGACAAGATTGGAAAATGAATATTACTAGCTATATAATATTTTGCTGACAATACCAAATTAGGGGACATGGTAAACTGTGAAAAAAAACAGGAGAACACAGATAGATTAGCAGAGTGAGCAGATAATTGGCAAATATAGGCCAATGCAGAGAAATATGAAGTCATACATTCTAGGGAAAAGAAAAATGAAAGGAAGTAAACCCTAAATTTTATGGGCTAGAAATTCGTTATAGCCCAGGAATGGGTGGTGTCAGTAGAAAAGTTGGAGAATTAGCGCCAGGCGCAAATGCTTTAGACGGCACAAAAATTTGTGTTCACTGCTCAATAAAATGATTGGAGTCCTAAACGAAGTCTTAAAACCCAAGCTCACTGGTGTTACACTTAAAGTTTGGACCAATATCGGGTGTAGTTTAATCGCAACTCATCATTGCCACAGGCATTTTTCAACTACTGAAAGGGGAGGCTCATTGATGCTGCAGCACCTCATTTTCAGCATTGCTGGCTGTGTAGCTGCCTCAGCAAGCAGAAGCAGAACAAGGAGAAGGAGCAGAGGAGTGAACCAAGTGTGCTCATGGCAGGTCCATGCCCCAGGGAGAGAACCCGCAGAATCTCCGATGAAGCATTGGAGGCATTGGTTTTCACTGTGGAGAGACGGAGGGTGGTGCTCTACCCGACAAGTGGCAGGAGGCCCTCGCCACAAGTCTTCCTCACTGTGTGGAGGGAGGTAGCGCAGCACGTCTCGGGCAGCACTGTGGTCCCCAGGACCCACACACAGTGCAGGAAGAAATTTAACAACCTCACTCGGGTGGTCAGGGTGAGTGAATGCTTCAACAAATGCTACATACCACCATCTGTACCACAATCTTCACACACTGCCCAAAGCACCACACCCCCAGCACTCACCCACCAACAATTTCTATCTACCAACACTCACACCCACATTTTACACCTTGCACACAATGACAGCTATTCAACTATGGCAGGCACATCACCCAAACACATTGCTCCACACTCACTCACACACTTTCTTTTCCTTGCAGGCCAAGCTGGCGCACAACAGGAGGGAGCAGGCGCGCACAGGCAGGGGACAAGCTGATGCCCAACCACTGTCTGCGCTGGAGAATCGAGTGCTGCAAATCATTGGGTGCCAGGTGGTGGACGTCGTGGCCACCAGTGACAGTGACCCCCTGTATGTTCATCCCTACTCCTTGTTGCATACTCACTGACGACTACCTGGCGTTGATGTTCCCAACGATACCTCTTACCGGCTGCGCTATGGGGGGGGCCGGATTTGGCTTGTGGCGCTGGATTTGCCTCACCCCAGCGATACTGGTCTAGCACCCCATTAGCGCCATCTACTGGCATTAATGGGTGGCGCTAAGGGGGTGAATTTTTCCCCCTTTCTGTGGTTTAGGTGGGTGGCAGAGGAAAATTGGGTGGAGAGTCAATTCGGCTGACTGCCCGACGCCTGATACCACTTCTACAATATTCCGCTAGAAAATGTTAGACATATAATATACCTGCTCAAATATAGATGAGCATATTATAATGGACACAGATCACAGGATGCATTGTATAACATATTTCCTGTCATCTGCACTGTAGCAAGACTGACGCAAGAGATACTTGTGTTTCCTTGGTCTCCAGATTGCTCAGGGGATTAACATTTAAATGGCCAGATTGTTTAGTGCAATTAGTTGTAGAGTAATCCACCCCCATTTGGGTTGGGTGGAGATTCTAGGCTGTATATTCTAAATGGTAAGAGTCTTAACTGCAGGAGAAGGCAGTGCACAACATGAGGGAGTGAGATAAGACTGGTGGAGGAACACCCATTGTCGTGGCCCTCACCAGGTGGAGCAGGAGGAACTGGAAATAAGTGGCACAGGAAGAGCTCACAGCATTAGAGATGGTGAGGGTGGCGTCTCCTCTGAGCAGGGTGACTGCTTATCACTTGACCCCCTTCATGAACCACAAGCAAATACATCTTCAGACAACATCATAACCTCAACCAGAGTGGTGAGGCCTTGCTTGTGCAAATGTCCAGCCTCTCAATGCAATCCTAACTCTAGTCCCTTTCCTCTTCCTCTAGGTCCCATTCATGAGCAAGAACATGCTCAGCAACCTGCCGAAGAAGACATCTCGGATATGACCCCTTGTCATACAATCCCTTCTGACCTTCCCCTCTTTGACCCTGAACAATGCATCCTCAGCAAGGGTTCTCAGCTTCATCCTTAACAATGAATTTTGAGCTCGACACGATGCTGATCTCTTCTTCTGCTGCCTTTACCTCCGCGCCCACTGTTTTGGCCAGAAGGCTTCCCCCTTTCTCCTGTCTTCAGACCTGAATGTGCATCTCTGGCCCAATACCCGCTCTTGATCTTTTCATTGAGAATTGCTGGACCGTGTCAGTTTCTCCACTTCCCTCACTCACTCAAATTTATCTACCTCTGAACTTGCAGCAGGGTTCTGACGAAAGGTCATTAACCTAACATATTAACCCTACTTTCCTCTCTCCACAGATGCTGCCTGACCGGCTGAGTGTTTCCAGCATTTTCTGTTTTAATTTCACACAAAGCTTATTTTTTAACTGATTTTGGTCTTTTGATTCTCTGCGGCTACTTTGTGCATCCTGCTATGGGATTCCATTTCCCACCGTTACCCCCCACCAAACTCTAGAGAGGACTCAATGGGTTTCCCATTAGGAAGATCTTTGTATCTTCAATTTTTGGAAGAGGAAAAGGAGCAACAAAGGGAGGAAAAGATGGTCAGGCAGCACAGGAGACATACAGTACCTACTCACTGATACCCCTCTGTTATAGAATAAACACTACTGGCACTCCTACCTCCAGCTCACCCAAGAACAAAGGAAGCCATCAATGAGTTATGCTACATTCTTCAAATAAATCAGCTCCACCAGTGACAGTGAATGAATTTAATTTAAATGTCGCAACTGCTCTGCACTTTTATGGAACGGGTTTACTTCAGGCTGCCACTGAGGATATGAGTAGCATTAGCTAACCAGCTGTGCAAAGTTGCATAAAGCAAGTCAGAAAGGCATTGTTTGCTAGAACAAGCTGGTTCCTCCGACAACTGATGGCAGCATGACTGGGTGACGCAGTTTTATGGAGTGACAGGATTCACCAAGGTCCAAGGAGTCATCCGTTTTGGCCATACGTGCTCCCACTTTCAATGTCCAGCTTGTTTGTGAGCAGCAGCACCGCATTATCCTAGGTGAATGCTTACATTCCTGGGAGCTGGCACAAGACTGTGCACTGTGCCAGTCCTCTTTTGGTCTAGAAAGGCAGGACTGTGGGTGGGCCCTCAGTGATCAAAGCTGCTCTCTATAACCATGACTGATGAGAGCACTGTACTTTCCCATGACACCATCTGAGTACTGCTATAATGAGGCCCATTCTTTTACCAGAGTCACCATAAAGCACACAATTGGAATACTGAAGGTATACCTCTGGTGCCTGGATCAATCTGGGGGTGCTCGGCAATCTAGTCTGTCTAGGATCTGATCCTGGTTTAATGTGGCCTGCTGCACAACTCTGTCTTACTGCTGGCGGGGCAAGAAGCACAGGGGCCTGACAAGATGCAGAGAGGTTAGCATGTGTTGCTAGGCAGCAGAGGTCATGTTACTTTTAGTGGAATGGCATCAGGGTTTCATGATATAGTTTGCTGACACGTAATGCAACCAACCAAAGGATAAGAAAAGCAGAAAGTCATCATGAACCTGCAGTTGGTACCTGCCCTCTTACTGCCTTATTGCCTCCCTGCCCAGGAGCTCCAATGCTTCCTCCTCATAGGGGGTAAGAGGGCAGACATTTGGGGGTCCAACACCTGTCACTGATCTTACCCAGGTGTTATGGGCTGCTGGTGTTTGCAAAAAAAAAAATGTAAAATGGTCAAATTAGCTTCAATAACCATGCGATGCAGTAAAACCCAAGTGTCTGCATACACCCTATAATGGAGATACTTACAGTTAATGCAACATTCCTTTTAATAGGGTGTATGCATGCAAGGATGTAATTGAAGGAATACCTCCAGGTGAAGGCTGGGGGTGTAAATGCCCACACTACCTCATGGAAACAGGCCGTTCGGCCCAATCTAGTCCGTGTTGGTGCTCATCCTCCATACGAGCTGTAGTGCTATTTCCATGGGCCTGCCCTGTTCCCAAATCCCTTTATCTCCTTTTCCTTTAACCACCTAACTAACCTATTCTTAAAAGTTGACCTGGTCTCTGCTTCAATCACTAACTCTGTTAGTGCATCCAGAACAACAATAACAACTTGCATTTATTTTGCGCCTTTAAAATAAAATGTCCTAAGACGCTTCGCAGGACCCTAATCAGACAAAAATTATGCTGCCTTATTCTAGACCCCTTAACCGCTAGAAATGATCTGTTTATATCTACTTTGTTACTAATTTTATGCGCAGGATGAAAGAGTCATGACTGCTGCCGGGATAGCGGGCACAGACCTGCATGATGCGCTGCCTGTGGTCGCAAACCAGCTGTATGTTGAGGGAGTGGTATCCCTTTTAATTGATAAAGATGCCTGGTTGGTGATGGGGAGCATGCAAGGCAATGTGTGTGCAGTTTATGGCACTTTGCAACCTGGGGAAACCTACCATGCAGGCGAAGCCGAGTGCTCTCTCGTCCTGATTTGCTCTGTCCATAGAAAAGGAGATGTAGGTGTTTCTCCTGGCATAGAGAGCCTCAGTGACCTCCCTGATAATCAGTCCTAGCAGACCACCCATGGCTGCAGCCAAACTATTTTTGGGGCAGCCGACAACAGTACAACGCCAGCTGTTTACACAAAGTGAATTTATCAGAGTGATAAAACACAGCATAAAATGCCCAGAAGTTACCCAGCAGCCTGAAATCAGAAACCAGCAACTAACCTGTAAGTACTGCATGATTCCTTAATATAGCGCTGGTGAGGGGGCCTTTCCTGCCGGTTAGCACATGGTGAATGAAGTACTGGGGTAATAAAAAAAAAAATAGTCTGCCCTTTAAATAATCCCGGCATGTGCTCCTGACGACAGCACATGCACCTTATTCAATATGGCGGGCGGCGCACTTAAGGCTAGAAATGTGCACGCACTTCTTGCCTGCCAGGTTGGGACCTTAGTAGGCTGGTTAGTGCCTGAAAAAAAGGCGCTGTGTGGCTGAATTTCTAGGCCAGATACTCCATAGGATTTGGAAGAAAAAAGAATGATTGAATAAGCTCAAAAAATGGGAAAAGGAAAATAAAAGCACTATAGACACAAATGATGTGAATTTTTTCATGACATTGCAGTGTTCCCTATAAAGAAAGACATTACCCATTCACTTTAATAAAGTCAAAATCGATTGCGAATAGGAAGCAGTTGCCAATAAAATTCTGTGGTCTTTCATTATAGCTGTATTGCTCCTCTTTGACATTATAATAATCTGTTAGTCTCTTCTAGCCTTTAAAAAATCATCTCTTCTGCTGCTTTCAAATGAATGAGAGGTTGGCTCCAATACTGAATGGCAGGAATAATATTCTATTCGTGTAAAGATGTATCACATTTGGGTCTATTAATGCTTTCAGCACCTAATCATCAAGGCAAGATACAGTGATCAACAGTGACACCATCACTTCAGCCAACAACGATAGTGAACGATCTCTTAATGTCATTAAATCTATTTAGATTCTACAATTTAGCAGCAAGAGTAAAAATAAACAGTTGTGCTGTGTGTCACATTTTGCAGTGAAAATAAAAGGCTTGTCACTTGATCTTTCAAGTTAAAATGCTTGTTAAATTTTGAATTCTTAAGTGATTCACTGAGCAAGGACTAGGTGTGATGTTTCCACAACAATGACCATTAATTTATGTACTCGTCAGAGGCAATGACCTACAGCACCCAACGCTGCCAGGAATTTGCGAGCACTTGCTGATAACATTTTGATCTGACAAGTTAATATATCTTCTTCACAGCTGGTGAGATAAGCAGAATTTGGAATGGGGATTATAACTGCTGACACAATAAGAAAAGAAATGTGATTTGATTAGTCTTTTCCGTTAAAAAAACACTGACCAAGTAAACTGTCCGCACACTGTTACTAATATTTTAAATTTTGCTGGATAAATGCATTAACATAAATTGAAAGGGCTGAGAGGTTTGACTGATACGTAAGCATGATTTCAGACAATGCTGCTGCAAAGACAGTGACTTTTCTGACCAGGCTTGCAGTAATTAATGAATTGCTTCGATTTATGCAGAAATCATATAGTAACGGACTACCTCTGCCTGGGAGAATATGGGTCTCAACAGCTACGTTCAGTATGACCGTCCACACCATGTGTGGGGGAAGTGCTCTAGAGGTCATGTGGAGGGCACTGCTCAGACGAATACGCACAAACAGGATTTCACTTGTGTAAAAATGCACGAGTAAAAAGATAAAGGAGGTTAATTATGTTGTAAATAATACCTCTTAGTTTACAGTCTAAAGTTATAAGAACAGAGCTCTAAATTTAAGTGAAGCCTTGTTTGAAATCACATCCAATCTATGTTTTGGTTGCTGTTCACAAATGGATGAATGTGTAAAAGTGTCACTGTCAAAAAATGGCAAACAAAACAGGTTTTTTTAATTAAGGAAATAAATAATTAAACAAATCAGGAAATAGATTAATGGGATGAAGTATGTGATCCGGAGGCATGCATATTATTTCAAAATTAGAGTAAGCATACCCCCTGCCATCCAGGAACGGGAAACTATTATTAGAAAGAAACACAGAAGGGAAGCTGTAAGAATAGTCTGCTATAAACAACCACTGTAGTAATAACCTTTTATGGTTGATCAGTCACATCAACTTTTGTAACAATCTGATCTAGTTATAACACAGATTGTGAAAAATACAAGGTTCATATCTACAACTTTGAATGTTTAAGTAAGACACTCGACAATTTATTTTCATAAATGTAACCCCCGAGGACTAAATTTTGATTTTATCTTCAAAAATAAACACTAGGCCACATTATTGCTAATTATAGGGGTCATTTTAACCGAACCTACCCAGCAGGAAACTGACGGGATGGGATCAGCCGTCTGTTTTATAGCCCACTCTATCTTACAATGAAAAGTAAAATCGGGCGGGTGTAAAATCAGGCAGGGTGTAAAATCAGACCGGGTGTAAAATCGGGCGGGGTGTAAAATCGGGCGGGGTGTAAAATCGGGCGGGTGTAAAATCAGGCAGGGTGTATAATCGGGCGGGTGTAAAATCGGGCGGGGTGTGAAATCGGGCGGGTGTAAAATCGGGCGGGTGTAAAATCGGGCGTGTGTAAAATCAGGCAGGGTGTATAATCAGGCGGGTGTATAATCAGGAGGGTGTAAAATCGGGCGGGGTGTAAAATCAAGCCGGGTGTAAAATCGGACGGGTGTAAAATCGGGCGGGTGTAAAATCAGGCGGGTGTAAAATCAAGCCGGGTGTAAAATCGGGCGGGTGTAAAATCAGGCAGGGTGTAAAATCGGACGGGTGTAAAATCAAGCGGTGTGTACAATCAGGCGGGTGTAAAATCAGGCAGGGTGTAAAATTGGGCGGGTGTAAAATCGGGCGGGTTTAAAATCAGGCGGGTGTAAAATCAGGTGGGTGTGAAATCAGGCTGGGTATAAAATCAGACGGGTGTAAAATCAGGCGGGGTGTAAAATCAGGCGGGTGTAAAATCAGGCGGGATGTAAAATCGGGCAGGTGTAAAATCGGGCAGGGTGTAAAATCAGGCGGGTGTAAAATCAGGCGGGTGTAAAATCGGCCGGGTGTAAAATCAGGCGTGTGTAAAATCAGGTGGGTGTAAAATCGGGCGGGGTGTAAAATCAGGCGTGTGTAAAATCAGGCAGGGTGTAAAATTGGGCGGGTGTAAAATCGGGCGGGTTTAAAATCAGGCGGGTGTAAAATCAGGTGGGTGTAAAATCAGGCGGGATGTAAAATCAGGCGGGTGTAAAATCAGACGGGTGTAAAATCGGGCGGGGTGTAAAATCAGGCGGGATGTAAAATCGGGCAGGTGTAAAATCGGGCAGGGTGTAAAATCAGGCGGGTGTAAAATCAGGCGGGTGTAAAATCGGGCAGGTGTAAAATCGGGTGGGTGTAAAATCGGCCGGGTGTAAAATCAGGTGGGTGTAAAATCGGCCGGGTGTAAAATTGGGCGGGGTGTAAAATCAGGCGTGTGTAAAATCAGGCGGGTGTAAAATCGGGTGGGTGTAAAATCGGCCGGGTGTAAAATCAGGTGGGTGTAAAATCAGGCCAGGTGTAAAATCAACCAGGGTGTAAAATCGGGCGGGTGTAAAATCAGACGGGTGTAAAATCAGGCCGGGTGTAAAATCGGGCCGGTGTAAAATCAGGCGGGTAATCTGATCCAGTCAGTTTCCCGCCAGGCAGGTCAGATTAAAATTATCCCCAATGTTTGCACTAAATTCCTGGCTGTGCTAAAGGTGGAACTCTCCCATCTTTTGAGCACTGGAGGCAGGAAGGTATTGTTAGGGCTCAGCACAAAGGACATGCAGTTCCATACCAAGATATGCTAGTGACTGTAGCAGCCTGTTTCCTGATTATCCCTCTCAATCAGTCTCCAGGAGACAGGTCCATAAACACTGGATTTATCTCTTTTTAAATAAATTCATTTTCAGGATGTGAGCTTCGCTGGCAAGGTCAGCATTTATTGCCCCTTCCTATTTGCTTTTGAGAAGCTGGTGGTGGACCTTCTTTAACTGCTGCAGTCTGTGTGGTGAAGGTGCTCCCACAATGCTTTAGGAGGGACTTCCAGGATTTTGACCCAGCAACGATGAAGGAGTGGCGCTATATGTCCAAGTAAGTATGTTGTGTGACTTGGAGGGGAACTTGGAGGTGATGATGTTCCCATGCACCTGCTGACTTTATCCTTTCTAAGTGGTGGAGGTCACGGGTTTGGGAGTTGCTGCTGAAGAAGCCTTGGCGAGCTGCGAGTAGATGGTACATACTGCAGTCACGATGTGTCGGTGGTGGAGGGAGTAGATGTTTGAGGTGGTGAATGGGGTGCCAATCAAGCAAACTGCTTTGTCCTGGATGGTGTTGAACTTCTTGAGTGTTGTTGCAGCTGCACCCATCCAGGCAAGTGGATAGTATTCCATCACACTCCTGACTGTGCCTTTTAGGTGGTGGAGAAGCTTTGGGGAGTCAGGAGGGAGTCACCACCACAGAATTTATGTGGCTGGTCCAGTTGAGTTCCTGGTCAACAGTAGATTTCTTTAAAAAAAAATCTAATTTTTCTGCCATCATCGCCTGAAGGCACTGACTCTTACTGGAGTATAGTTGCAGCCCCCTGGTACCTCACTCAAGTCACCATTCTTCATCTGGACACAGCCATTGGACCATGCAGAGTATCACAGCTGAACCTGAGCTGACTCTCACCCGATATTCACACTTGCAAACTTTCTGGGTAAGGACAATGGTAGCAATCAGGGCAGCAACTCTAGACGTTCTATCAGTCCACAAAACAAGCTCATGAACCAGTAGAATAGCTGTGGATACTGCAAAATCTGCCCAGCAGCCTTTAAAATTAAATTATAAATTAAATATTCAAATTTACTTCTGCATATCCAAAGGCGAAAATTATGCATTTATGTTCTGATAGCAGTCAGGGATGTAAGTGCCAGACTTCGTGCAGAATGCATATTACTTACTACTAGGGGACAGGATGTCAGGCACTGTTTCTATAAACTGACATTGCTTAGTGATAGTAAATACATTTCTTGAACTGAATAATTACAGAATTAAACTTAAGCATACAGTACTATGTCACCAAATGCATTAAGTACAGATGTTGCACACCAGAAACAATCAACAATATGAAAGACCGACTATGTAATACTGTACATACAATTAGAGAGCATATAGAAATGCATGGGATAATCAAAGACTGCCAATAGGGATTTGTTAAAGTCAGTCAAGCTTTTTAAGAGTTCTTTTGAATAAGTGACTGACTAACTTTCAAATAGTCATTCTGTAATTGTGAATGAAAAAGTTTACCACAGGACAAGTGAAAACAGCGCAATGTAATTTGTTTCAATGTTACTCAGGATATGCTGTTGTCAAGGTTTCTTGTAGGGCTGGGGGATTAGAATGCAGCTCTCTGGACCTTTGAGCTGGTCTTAGTTTTGTACTCACTTCATGCTAAATCAAAATTGTCAATTTTTCCATCTGCGTCTCAGTGTTCTATTTTAAGTTAGCAATTTCTGATTGACTTATTATGGTAGAGACGACCATCAGCAATTTGCTAGAATATTTCTCCTTTCAAAATCATCATTTTAATTACATAAGTGGTTTACTTTTTTTGTACTGTGCACAATGAAAAAGAAAATATTAACCTTGAAATTACATTGTGGGATAACAGTAAATGGCGGAAATTCCTTTCTCTGCTATTTTAGCAGCATATAAATGGTTAATAATTCTGCTAAAATAGCGCGTAATGGAATTTCAAATACGTCAAGCAGTTATACATTAATATCTTACAGTATAATCTCAGATCATAGACTTCAGAGATTTAACAGCATTAATACTTATATCTGTGACTGAAATATGCTCAATTTTGCCTGGTTAATCTACTTTGTTTTAACTGAATATTTGCCAGAATGACTTGACATCAGAAAGTCTTTCGATTCATTACACTGATATCAGTCTCAAATAGCAATGCTTTGTACACAGGATCCTAGAAAAAACCAGACTCTTTAATAAAGATGAATAATGTATATTCAAGTCATTATAATGACTAATTAAAGTACAGAATCGTATAAAATCTCAAACAATTCTAAACCATTCCTTACTTATCCATTTGGCATCAGCAGTATGACTTTATACTGAGCTTGGAGCAACTTGATCAACAACTAATATATTCTTCTGCTGTAACTAACAAACAAGTAGATTAAGGTATTGAAGGAATATTATTTAAACAGGAACGTGCAGGTTTAGGTGAAAATATTACCTTTAATATTGCGTCCGTTGTCTATGTTGCACCATAGCGTACAATTAAGAAAAAAGAAACAAGAAAAATACAAAATGCTAAAGTGTAAATTAAAAAAAAATACATACATCTTACTTCAGAGATTTGGATATAAGAGCACAGCCCTGTAAATACACCAAGTTTTCATTATAAGGATCTTTGTGATTATACTAGCTCTGTAATGGGGCTATAGGGCCTTTGAATCTGAATTTTTCATGATACGTTTTGTGCTATTTCATGCGACATACATTCAATGGGAACCTCATTATAACTTGCGATAAACTTATCCAGAACATGCCTCATCTCAGCATGTGAAATATTTGCTTCTCAAAGATAGAGCTATGATGAGAATGGAGAAATGCTGTGAAGAATGATATAAAGAACCAAGGGCCTGACTACCCATAACATTCATATACAATTCTGGTGGCAGGTGTTAGATATACACCAAATGAATGCAGATGTGAGGGCTGAGATTTTAGGTTTCAGTCTTGTTTCTAATTTATACCTATAATGTTAGCTATATTTAAAACTGCAGATACCTGGTAACACTAATTAAATACTCCAGAAGGAAAAATTGTGATAGACTTGAACCATTACTGCATATTAATACACTTTAGTCTTGTGTCTAAGAATACATTTAATGATGTTTAGGAAAAGTCTCCATCTACATGATAATATAACTGAGATGGCCATTCAACAGATAATTGCATCCAGAATTGAAAATTATATCTGGCCTTAACCATGTGTATCACAGCAGAGGCTACCATTTCAAGAACAAATTCACTTGAGCATGTGAGACAGTCATGGATATTTTTATCAATGAATTTGCAGATTTTCTGCTTATTACTTCTGAAGATAAGTACAAATATAAAGAGTCCTATATAATAACAATAACATTTTGTATTTATATAGCACCTTCAGTTTAGAAAAAAGCATCCCAAGGCATTTTACCATGAAAAAGTAAAAAGGAATGGACACTGAGCCCTGGTGGGAAAGGTTACAAGAAGCTTGGTTGAGAGGATAGGTTTTATAGAGGCTTTTAAAGGTGCAGTGAGAATTAAATGCAAAGGGTTTAGCGAAAGAGTTCTAAAGAGTAGAGCGGGGGGGCTGAAGGCTTTGCCACCAACGGTAGGGCGGATGCACTAAAGGCCAGAGTTGGAGGACTGAGGGTGTGGGAGGGGATATAAAGCTTGACAAGGTTGCAGAGGCAGGGTGGACAAAGCCATGGGCAGATTTGAAGATGAGGATGTAGGTTTTAAATTCAATGTGTTGGGTGATAGGGAGCCGGTGGAACTCAGCAGGGGTGGTGGGTTAGCAGGACTTAGTGCAGGATGTAGGAAGCTGGGTTTTGGACAATTTGGAGTCATAGAATCATATAATCATAGAATAGTACAGCACAGAAGGAGGTCATTCGGCCCATCGAGTCTGGACCAGCTCTTTTGAAGAGCAATCCAGTTAGTCCCACTCCCCCACTCTTTCCCCATATCCCTGCAATTTTTTCTCCTTCAAATATTTATCCAATTCCATTTTGACAGCTACTATTGGATCTGTATCCACCACCCTAACAAAGCAGTGCATTCCAAATCCTAACCACTCGTTGCGTAAAAAAGTTTTTCCTCATGTCGCCTCTGGTTCTTTTGCCAATCACCTTAAATCTGTGCCCACTGGTTATTGACCCTTCAGCCATTGGAAACAGTTTCTCTTTATTTACTCTATCTTGAACACCTATATCAAATCTGCTCTCAGCCTTCTCTGTTCTAAGGAGAACAACTCCAGCTTCTCCAATCTATCCATGTAACTGTAATCCCTCATGCCTGGAACCATTCTAGTAAATCTCTTCTGTACCCTCTCCATAACCTTCATGTTCTTTCTAAAGTGTGGTTTCCCGAATTGGACACAATACTCCAGCCAAATTATAGATTTAGCATAACTCCCTGGCTTTTGTACTCTATGCTTCTATTTATAAAGCCCAGGATCCCATATGCTTTATTAACTGTGTTGTTAACCTGTCCTGCCACCTTCAAATATTTGTGCACATGCACCCCCAGGTCTCGCTGTTCTTGCACTCCCCTTTAAAACTGTACTATGTAGTATGTATGGTCTCTCCTCATTTTTCCTACCAAAATGTATCACCTCACACTTCTCTGTGTTGAATTTCATCTGGCATTTGTCCGCCCATTCCACCAGCCTGTCTATGTCTTCTTGAAGTCTATTACTATCTTCCTCACTGTTTACTACACTTCCAAGTTCTGTGTCATCTGCAAATTTCGAACTTGTGCCCTATACTCCCAAGTCCAAGTCATTAATGTATATCAAAAACAGCAGTGGTCCGAGTACTGAATCTTGGGGAACACCACTGTATACCTCTTTCCAGCCTGAAATAAAGCCATTCACCACATAAAGGCTATAAAGGGGCAATCTATCGCAGCTCACCCTATATAAACTAACTATCATTTATTGCCCCCGTTTAATGGGCTGCCTACGGTGACTTATATAGGGATATTTATAATGATTCACCCTTTATAAGGGACCCCTATAGTAACTCACCCTGAATAAAGGGATTGTCTGTATGACACACCATGTATAAAGATGCTGTGTAGAGTGCCTCATTCCTATATAAATGGACTCCCTACAGTGATTCACAACTGGCTACTTCTAATGACTCACCCAATATCTGACTCACTGTACAAAATGCCATCTATACTGACTCACTTTGTATCCAGAGATCATCTGTAGGACTCAACTCTATTCAGGGAACACTTTTTGTGGCTTGCTCTGTCATGAGGGTCCATCCATCGGGAATATCCAATAACAGCATAATATTTCACCCTGTGCAAATGGTCTGTCTAATTTTAGTCACCAAAAGAAGCTGCAATGACTCACTCGGCATAATTATAGGAAACTGTTGAAGTTTCAAGACACCTAAATGACATTTTCATACATTGTTCACCCATGTTCCCCAGAAGGCACTGGGATTTGGACTCTGACAATAGGGATTTGTGGATCAAATGATTAAAACATTAGCCTATCACCATTTTTACAAAATGTGATTCAGTCATTTGCAAGTCAAACATTTCTGAAGTAATAATCTGACAAAATCTAAATTCATAGAAACATGCTTTGTAAAGAAGATAAAATGCCTACCTTCACTTGCATGTCGATCCCTAAATATAATCCTAGAGTTAACATGGTATCCTTCCATATCATGGACAGAAGAGGCTCTCCTCAGACTGCACACACTTTCCCTTGACTGACTGTACGTTAGACCAGAGGTAGACCGCAACATGTCTGGATTCAGTCTATCCCAATGTCGCTTTGGTGAAGAATGGTCCAGTGGTCCTGGCAAATTGACAAATGGAGGAGAGCTGCCAGGCTCTGTCAGTGCTTTTGTGTCTTCAAACTCTGAAGGGCCACAGCTTTCGCTTGTGGGGGATTTCAAGTCCTTCATAGCCAAAGAATCATCGCTTACTTTAGAAGGCTCCACCACAACCACATCGGGGTCCTCTTGGGGGAGTGATTGCTTGCTAGATGCAAGAAGTCTTATTGCAGGCAACTTTAGTCTGAAAAATCTTCCTCGGCCTACAGTAAATGAAATAAATAAACATGAAAAAGCAATACTAACCATTTGTTTACTCATACTCAAAATACCCAACAACAAGGAGGACATACAGAAAACAAAAGCAGACATTGACAATAGCAAACACACTGTAATCCTTTCCATCTGATACTACATTTAAAACAGGAAAACACTGTTCCTTGACAAGGAAGATAGGGTTGATATGTTAGTTACTTATAATTAAAATAATGTACAAAATATAAAATTTAAAACTGGTCAGTTTTGAAAATATTCATAAATGTTTAAATGATATGTCAGGGAAGGGATTCAAGAGTTGTGTGCATATGCTTGAAGAACATTTTTGAACAAAAATAGCTATTTTGATTTTGGATTACATTTTAGAGTATATATTAATTTTGTCATCATTTTCTGAGCAAAGGAGGCGATAGATAAAGAAAACAAATCACATTATGGACATATAGGGGGAGAAATTCAGTATCGCCCCATTTGGGGCGCAATTATCGGCCGGGCGCAAAGATTAGCGCCTGGCGCTAATTATCGCCACCGACTGCAAACTTGACTTTTATCGCCCCTGGAGGTGATTGGAGCGCTAAATCAGGCGCTTCACACCTGTCTTAAGGCGCAAAGGCCGAGGAGCTACCTCAGAGCGCTGGCGAAGCTCATGTGATGTCAGTCAGCAATGGAACACACACACAATGGCATGGGCCCGTTCTTAAAGGGGATGGTTGATCTTGCTTTCCATCCACGTCCTGCTCATTGCAGCCTTGAATCTCGGCCTGGAGAGACCTGCACATCAAATCTGCTGGGAAGAACAATGGAGAGTACCAGGGAAAGAGCTCAGAGTGCAGCCCCCACAGTCTCTTCTAAATCGATACAAGGAAGGGCTAATCAAAATGAACCTGCAAAGTGCTGCTCAGTACTCAAAACTCCTTCACACAGCATTGATTCTCTCCAGAAGTCTCTCTCTCTCTCTCTCAGAATGCGTGGTTCAAAAATGGCACCAACAATAAAAGGCAGGAAGCGGTCGCCTTTAAATAGCGCTCCCCCAGTCCCTACATGACTGCAAAACGCTCCCCTCAACCTGTCGTTGCTAGCGTCAGGGGGTAAGGCAGGGGGCGCCACTCAATATCCGCTCCAGGGCGATACCGGGGCATTGCGCGCTCGACTGACGTCACGATCTGCCGGCGCAGGAGATCGTGGCGGTAGTGTTTAGCGCCGCCGCAAAATGTCTAGTTAATTTCGCGAGCGGCGCAAACATCGCCGCGCCCGGGCGCTAGATGCTTTGCGCCCCATTAGCGCCCTCTTAAGGAGCTAACGGGAGGCGCAACCAACTGAATTTTTCCCCCATAGAAATTAAGAAAATGACTGAGTGTGT
Organism: Squalus acanthias; assembly: GCA_030390025.1. Taxonomy (NCBI): domain Eukaryota; kingdom Metazoa; phylum Chordata; class Chondrichthyes; order Squaliformes; family Squalidae; genus Squalus; species Squalus acanthias. Next base: position 38,525,734 of record CM059427.1, read on the forward strand.
ATATATTGTGATGTACAAGGTATCACAATTGTGTGGGACAGGCTGGATAGACCAAAGGGTCTTTTCCTGTCCGTCACTGTTTGCATGTACTAATAAAACTGGCTCATAGCAAGGAAGTAAAACCATTCCTCAGTATGCTTTGTTGTGCTGATAACTTAAAACTTATAAGAAAATGCAACACCAGATGCAAATACTAGATTATATAAATATATTTTCGGTGAATTCACAAAATAGAGCTAGGATTGAGATTCTGAACTTATTACTGACACTCTATTTAATTTCACTCTTTCAGCCAGAGCTTTGTGAGAGCTATACCATTTCAGTGACCGATGAATCACCTTTGTCAGCCTCTTGAAGAGTGGTAAGCCTACAGGAAGCTGAACATTCTTGCTGTTGATCATTGTGTTCATAATATTCTGAACTATCATTTTTCAGAATGAAGAAGGTGCACTTGCAGACTGGGAAAACACTTCAGATTCTGAAACTGCCACCTTCCATTATTCAGGGGTTGTCTTTGACAATGGCTGTCATACGTGATGAGTGTAGACTGAGGTTGACTACAAATTGAATATTTGTTGCCCTTGGATCATTTCAGATATGTGCTGCTACCTGTAGTTTAGTAGCTACTGGCATTCTTAGCTTTGTAGAAGCTTTTAACTATTTCTCTATTTCGATGGTCCTTTTCATCTGGCAAATAATTGCTGAATGTTGCTGTATTATATGTTGATTGGTGGTTTTTAATGCTGTTACCTCATTGTGTCCTGGAAAGGTATTAGCCAAAAAATGACTGTTGGCAATATTATTGAATGAATGCTTACATGTTCGTATGACATCCCTCTGTCCATTATTTTAATGCAGGCATTAACTCATTTGCTTTATACAGGATGGCAGTACTGTTAAACTAGCAGACAAAGGAATGTCATGCAAACTTATTAATCATTTGTCTGTTAATATTGCTAATGGCAATTTCTGGGTCATATTTTTCTGTGCTTCCTTATTTCTATAGATGAAGTTATCTCACATGAAAGGCAGAATAAAGAACAAAGGTAATTCAGTGATCCTGCACTCCCAAGGGGAGCTGAGTTCACAGGGGTTATGGGTTTGAGAATCGGGACCACAACACTATTCACTGGGAGTGCAAGATCGTAGAATTATCCCAGTGGTGAAATATGTGAAATCTATGATGAAGCTGCCAATACCAGCATAATCCATGGGGAATCTTAGACCAACATGTGTGTAAGAAATTCCAGAGTTATTATGTATCCGATCATATCCCTGAAACCAACTTTGCTTCGGACAACTTCTGAATAATGAAAGATGTCAGAACCAGAATGTAAAGTGTGTTCCAAGCACACATTTTTAATTCTAAAAAATGGTTCTTTCAGAATGTTGAGAAGACAATGGCCATCGGAGGAGCTCTCAGGGTACTGTGTGTTTATCTCCATGTACTTAACAGGCAGGACGTGTATCATTGAAACATCATGGTTTCCACAAAGCTCTAGCCCGGAGAAAAATAAACTAAGTGCCAGATTCAACAAGCTTAAAATCTGAAATGTAAAATTATACTGCGTGATTACCAAAGGTATATATACATATCCGCTCCATCATCAAGATCGCCTACTTCCACCTCTGTTAAATCTTCCGACTCCACCCCTGCCTCAGCTTATTTGCTGCTGAAACCATCATCTATGCCTTTGTTACTTCTAGACTTGACTATTCCAACACTCTTCTGGCCAGCCTCCCATCTTCCACCCTCCAGAAACTTGAGCTCATTAAAACTCTGCTGCCCGTATCCTAACTCGCACCAAGTCCCGTTCACCCATCACCTCTGTGCTCGCTGACCTACATTGGTTCCCAGTCTGGCAACGCCTCAATTTTAAAATTCTCATCCTTGTTTTCAAATCCCTCTATGGTCTTGCCCCTCCCTATCTCTGTAACCTCCTCCAGCCTTACAACTCTCTGAGATCTCTGCACTCCTCCAATTCTGGCCTCTTGCGCATCTTCGATTTTAATCACTCCACCATTGGCGGCCTTGCCTTCAGCTGCCAAGGCCCTAAGCTCTGGCATGTCCTCCCTAGATCTCTCTGCCTCTCGACCTCTCTCCTCCTTTAAGATGCTCCTTAAAACCTACCTCTTTGACCAAGCTTTTGTTCATCTGTCCTAATATTTGCTTATGTGGCTCGGTGTCTAATTTTGTTTGATAACGCTCCTGTGAAGCACCTGGGGACGTTTTACTACATTAAAGGCGCTATATGAATGCAAGTTGTTTTTGTTGTTATATAGATGCATATGTAAATGTTTTATGATATGAAACGTGGGTAATTGACACCGCTGATAGATTACATTATACCAAACACATCATGGCCTAGAAATTGCTGTCGCTGTGCTAATCGGTTCATTGTACATTCCTGCTGGCTTTCTTGAGAATGATCATCTACCTATTAACCTCTGATATTGCTATGTGTAAGTCATGCAAGCTCTCATTCACATAGGTTGGCCAATGGAATAGCTGCACCTATAAAGCAACATTTAAATTGCATCAGCAGCCATGTCTTGTTCCCCTTCTCATTCGTTTACACACAGGCATGAACTTCACTACAATAACACACACGGTATATGGCAATGCAAATATTGTTTGAAAATGTTTCTTCAAGCCAGCATTATGATTTTCATTTCTCTTTTGTTTTTATAGACTGAAAGAACAGTGCCAGTACTCCCAGCATCCTTGTGCAAACCAGCACCTCACATCATCTCAATGACTTCAGCAAGCATCACCACATACAAACACATACTCCATAATGAGCTTGAGGAGTTAGAAATGGGTTATTACAGTGTATGGGCAGGGGGAACATGTGGGAATGGTAGATGAGGAGCAGGTACCTTTATCTCAGCTGAATTGTCTAGGGATTCTGACTCATAGTGGCAGCTCATAAAAGTAGATTGATTTCTGAGCAGGATTCTCCACTTTACTACTATTTTGAGTCTTGCAAAGCATCTTGCAAAGGTCTGGTTAGCAGTGTGGAGGAGTCTACTAGTTGCAGCTGTACAGATGTCAATGAATGGTTGTCTGTACTGCTGGAACACATGGCAACTCCAACTGCAGCAGAGCCTGCAGTAGCACAGGTCCTACGTGCCCTCGGTGTATCACTCATGAATGCTTAGACTACTGTTATAGAGGCTTCAGAGTTTAATTTACAAGAATCTTGCTTATCCATCTTCAACATGCTGGAGGATTGGATTCTGAGAACACTGAGGCAGGAATTAATAGACCTCACTACTGACCATAGGGTCTTGTCCCATGCAAATCAGTGGAGCAGCTGAGGGAGTGCCAGCAGCAGGGGCAGGCCTTAAGTCGGTACTGGTGAGGCTGATGTCACGCAAGGTGATGCCACATCCATCCCACCCAGCATCCTGCACAAGTACCAGAAATCGGGCTTGGACCAGCCAGCCACAGCAACGGACATGGCTGAATCAGTTACAGGATCATCGCAAGAATCAGCACGAGGAAGTACAGATCAACCTGAATTGTTACTGACTCCCACTGAAATCCTGCAGCCAGGCAACACAGCTACTCCTTCCACATGGGAATCACTTAGAAGAAGTCATAGGTTAGGAATTATATGCAATATACTGACACTAAAGGAAAGCACAATGGAGAACAAAACAGTAACATTACTCACGCATGACACAAAATAGGATAAAAGTTAGTTGTACTGTATTTGAACTTTGTCCTGAAAGCTTGTTTCTAATTATGCAGAATAAGGGAGCAGCACAGTAAACAATGGCCATTGATGATAGTTCAGTAAGTACAAAGGACCCTGTTGCAGAAGGTGCTTTGAAACACATTTTGGCTTACATGTGGACAGGAGGATACCATAAAGGACAGCCCAGGCATTTAACCGAATGTGTCTTGGATGAGTGCCTAGTGCACCAGTCTTTGTCGTTTCAGCGATATTTCTGTAGCTGCATCCTCTTGGTTAGTATTTGCATCTGCTCTGGCCTTGATCCTTGGTTGGCTTTTTCATCCATTGTTTAGGCCTCATTGTAGAACAAAGTTGTGAAGTGTGCAGCACCTGGCCATGATCTTGGAGACCCTGGCAGGCTATACTGTAAAGCCATACTTTAAGATGCCAATGATGATCCTAATGGTTGCATGGGCCTCACTGCATGTGTACTCTACCTCCGTCCATGGTTGCCTCAAGGGTATCATTCACCCAGGTGGAAGAGAGTACCCTTGATCTCCATGAAAGCATCCTTCTAAGTTTGCCTTCATTTTCAAATAAGCCAGGCACAGGTGATTGTCATAAAATAAAGGCATCATGGTTACATGGGTGCCATCAATTTCCAGGAAATGCGGCAGCCTTGTTAATGTTACTATCGCTGGTCAGTGAGAAAAGAGAGGAAGGTGTTGGCCCTGCTAAATACACAGCATTTTTGATACTTTTGTAGACAGCAAATTGACTGATGTCACCTTGACCACCACCGGTAGTGCTGTCCCTATGTTTGAGGCTGATTACAGGTCTCCTTGAAGCAGATGGCAAAGTTCTGTAACCAACTCCTTATAAACCTGAACCTCATGCGTACCAACATAGAAACATATCAAATAACTCAAACGTATCCCTGATTATAGATATGTGGTTACACTGAAAGTGCAGTGGGGCATGCGCTTGTCATAACTTAAGCTGCAAGTATACCCATCATTCCATTACTTATATAATGGATTTTTTGTGGCAAAAATTGCTTGAATTTTCTCTCATTTCAATAAATCCATTGTGGATATGTATTGGTATTCTCTGTTTCTGAAAATTGTTCAAATGCCTTCCTCCCAGTTCATGTTGGCATTTTCTCCCCCATCCCCTCTCCTCAGTTCACATGGGAACACCTCCTTTTCTCCCCCAAATCATGCTGGCACTTTTCTCCCTCCTCAGTTCATGATGATACTTTTCTTCCTTCTCCACCTCTGGTACATCCCCTCTTCTGCTTCTCTTCCCTCAGCTGATCCTGGCATTCTTAGAACATAAGAACATAAGAAATAGGAGCAGGAATAGGCCACTTGGCCCCTCAAGCCTGCTCCGCCATTCAATAAGATCATGGCTGATCTTGGGCTCAAAGCCACTTCCCTGCCCGCTCCCCATAACCCTTCACTCCCTTATCTTGCAAAAATCTGTCTATCTCCACCTTAAATGTATTTAATGACCCAGCCTCCACAGCTCTCTGGGGCAGAAAATTCCACAGATTTATGACCCTCTGAGAGAAGAAATTCCTACTCATCTCAGTTCTAAAAGGGCGACCCTTTATTCTGAAACGATGTCCCCGAGTTCTAGATTCCCCCACAAGGGGAAACATCCTCTCTGCATCTACCTTGTCGAGCCCCCTCAGTATCTTATATGTTTCAATAAGATCACCTCTCATTCTTCTAAATTCCAATGAGTATAGGCCCAACCTGCTCAACCTTTCTTCATAAGTCAACCCCTTCATCTCTGGAATTAACCTAGTGAATCGTCTCTGAACTGCCTCCAATGCAAGTATATCCTTCCTTAAATAAGGAGACCAAAACTGTACGCAGTACTCAAGGTGTGGTCTCACCAATACCCTGTACAGTTGTAGCAGGACTTCCCTGCTTTTATACTCCAACCCCCTTGCAATAAAGGCCAACATTCCATTTGCCTTTTTGATTACTTGCTGTACCTGCATGCTAACTTTTTGTGTTTTGTGCACAAGGACCCCCAGGTCCCTCTGAACTGTAGCATTTTGTAATCTCTCTCCATTTAAATAATAATTTGCTTTTTTATTTTTCCTGCCAAAGTGGATAACCTCGCACTTTCCTACATTATACGCCATCTGCCAAATGTTTACCCTCTCACTTAGCCTGTCTATATCCCTTTGCAGATTCTTTGAGTCCTCTGCACAACTTGCTTTCCCACCCATCTTTGTATCATCCGCAAACTTGGCTACGTTACACTCGGTCCCTTCATCCAATTAATATAGATTGTAAATAGCTCAGGCCCCAGTACCGATCCCTGTGGCACCCCACTAGTTACCGTTTGCCAACCGGAAAATGATTCTTCTATCCTTTCTCCTTCCAGTTCACACTGGTGCTCTTCTCTCCTTCTCCCCTACAGTTTATGCTGGATCTTTCCTAAACACCCACTGCATTTCTTGCCGAAAGTCTTCTTTTCCCCTCCTCCTCCACAGTTAACCTTAGCACTTATCTTCTCCAATTTGCCCTCACAGCTCTTATCTGTTACTGCTGCTCAAGGGGATCAGACTCGGCTGCTTGCTGGGAATGGGAATGTCTAATCTCACAAAGCTATAGCGAGGTCAGGAGTTCCCACTCTCCCCTCCCCCCGTTCATGTGTTGTGAAATTTATTTTAGAATTTATTGCAGGTCGATAGGCCACTGTCATTCTACACCAGTTCCAGTTGTCCAGCTTTGTTACCTTCAGTTTGCACCAAAGTTCAGGCCTCAAGTTAAGTGACAGAAGCAGAGCTGGGAGTGGAACTGAACTGTAATGGCTTGTGGGGTGACCTCAGTCAATTGCAGTAAGTTTAAATCCCCACTGGTTTTTGGCTGCAAAGCCTGACAAGTGGACGCCAGGTCCAAAACATTGTCTATCCATGTAAAACATGCAGATATGGTGGGTGTCATTTTGACAGTGCTGACAGTACACATCTGATGCCATTTGACATACTTGGTCATCCTCCTCTGCGCCTGCCCATCCTCCTCTATTATATCAAGTGACAGGGGAGCTCGGAAAGCAATCCCCATCGCTGTGAACTGTCTGCCAACAAAAAATGATTGACACTGCGGCTGTTAAATTTCTGATTCGCAACATGCACGAACCTGGCTGAGCTCGACCGCCCATTTCACATGGGTAATGATTAGCACATTGCACATGTGGGGCATGAACACAGCAACTTTGCAAACTCCCTCTGTGAGTATCAATAATGGCCAGATTTGCATGCCAAATAACCTTACCACAGTTTGAATGCTAAAGTCCACGACCCGCTGAAAAGTCATGTAGCATTTTATAACAGGCGCTAAATGCAGGAATCAAAACCCCTGATTTTTCCTATCCCACCTGCACAATTGTTGTCAGTATAATGCTTTGCACTGGCAGCAGTTTCTAGACTCATATCTGATTTTCCAAACACAAGCATATACTTTATGCTCAGTTTTTTTATTATATGAAATTAAGATAAGCCACTTTCTATAAGTCAATCCAATGTCATTTAATTGAAGTTACAGACTACATATCCTGCAGTTTGAAAATAAATTGACCATAAAACTGTCCTCTTTTTATAAGAAATTATATTTTAAATGAACATTATTGATGTTCAATAGAGCACTTTAACTTTACAAGCTTTGCAATTTATTCTGAATTTTCTTAATGATCTACATCTTCCTATTTCTTTCATATGCACTTCAGGAATGCTGTATTACACCATTCACACAGGTTTTATATATTTATCTTTGGTGCTTTCTAAAATAAATTTGTTCTTATATTATTAATACAATAATGCCATCTTACTGATTAAATGTAAAATATTATTTTTTCCCCGTATCCATTGTATGTACACATGGTCCATTCTGCTTCACTGCCTTAATATGAACATGCTAAAGTCTATTACTGATTTCGCTGTCTGAGGACAGCTCAGCTGGAAATGAAACATGCATTTCCTCTGCTTCAATAGCCGCAAAGTGTATAAATAAACAATACATTGCATATCCAAAGAATGAATACACTTCAAAGCAAGCATCAGCTTTACTTGATGTGTTAAAATTTTACAATAGTTGGTCAGGTTAAAAAAAATCCAATCTGCAAATTCAAATCACAGCGGAGGTTGGCTGCAGCCATATTTATACTGACATCATTAGTTCCCGACCAGCTGCTTCGGTGGGAAACCCTTCCTTTGTCGAGCTGATTTCCTGAGGGAAAGGGGCTTATACGCAGTAAGGCCTACTGTGACAGGCAAAGAATTGAGCATTTGAATATGCATATATAAAATGGCACTATGGTTATTGCTAGTAAGGGAAGTAATAAAAAAAAACTGGCAATTGAAGTACTGCTAATAATTTCAACAATTGACTCCAATTCAAGTTCTCACTGTACAATCTACATAAAGAACACAACTGTTGGGTTTTTCTCTATGTTGTACCACCTTACTCCATTTTTAAAGGCAACCTTGTATTTTTGAAAATATTCCACAGATTCTAGAATTGTTGTAAGCTTATCTTAAAAGACATTTTCACTTTAAACAACCCAGAATAAGCCTTAGGAATTTTGGAAATAACAGAAAATAGCAGAGGTGGTCTTCTGAGGTTGCGGTTAAAGCTCATTGCTAAAGCTCAGAGCTGTACAAAGGGAGCATTTGGGCCTATCCTGTACCTGATCTGGGTGCCAAGAATGGAAACATTTTGAATTTGCAGCACTGATATCCCGAACTTTAATAAGTACTCACCAAAAACATACATTTACATTAATCAAAAAAAAAGCAGAAAATCAAATGTCTGCTTGAGAAAAACTAATATAAAAAGAATAGGGAATCTTCGGGCGTCTGGATGGAAAATGGTTAATTTGTATTTGTACGTAAATGTTCCTAAATATAGTAACTGCTGCTTTCAAAACAGTCTGCCATCTGTTTCAATTAGAGCAGGAATGTTGTACGAACAGTCCTTGAATATGGGATTCCTTTCAGTGCCTAGCTGTACCATATAATAAAAATTATATACACAATATATCAGGACTGACAGCAGTGAACTTTACCTGCAGAAGAGTCACTGGAGATAGGATTGCCATCTGAAATACAATTGAACTACATTTGTTAAAAGCAGCATGATTGGTGAAAATTCAAGAACAGTAACATGTTGCAAGACTTATACTGATCAAAGACGTTTCATTCTATTAACCTCGAGAAATGTTTAGGGCTTGTAAAGCAGCTTGTGAATCCGTAACTTTTTCTCTTAAGTGGTAGGATCAGTTCTGTAATTGTATCAAACTAGAGATAATTTTTACTTACCTTTTCAATCGACCCCCATCAGGCAACTCTCACCACTGCTCTGAACCTCCAATGTTGCATAGCACTATAGAGATTTACACTTCCGTCACTATGAATTATGGAGTATACTTTGGCGAGTATAGGTAAACTAGACTCTGTGGCCACAGCTAGTAGTCAAAGCTCATTTCTTCCCCTGCTTAGATAATCCAGCAGCAAGGGAGCTCCCAAAACTCAGCGCTCACACTGCCAGTAGATTAGCCGGAGGGTTCTGAACCTGTAACTTGTGGCGTTGAAGGTAGATTCTCCAGCGCTGTACCACAGGACTGTCGTCCACAATGGGAATAGACCTTGAAAAGAACCTTGGTGAGTTTTTGTCTTCTTATCTGCAGCTGGACTGTGCATGTTTGCTCCTATTGGCAGCCCTGGATCGGCTGGGTCATGTTATTCATTGTAGTTCATTATTCCTCATTGAGAGGCTTGGTTTTACAAATTTTAGGAGCTGTAACTCTCCCTTTTTCAGTGTGAGAACTTCCAGTGAAGTTGTCTTTATCAAGTGTGTAAAAAATAAATGTGCGGTACCCCAGAACATGTCTTATCAGCTCTGATAAGATTGCTTCTCTCAAAGGATTACTTTCTTGAATAATAAGCTGGTTCATATCCAGCTTTATTTTTCTTTTTTTATTGTAATGACACTTTTTTTGTTGTATCGCTAAATTCAACCTTTTCTTTGGCAATATTGATATTTTGAAAGATTGATTTGAATTTGAGACACATTTTCTATGTGTTTCTGTTTGTGCCACTGTGTGACTGTGCCACAGAAAAGTGCAACAATTTCCTTTATTCTGATGAAATTCAGAGAATCATACAGCACAGAAGGAGGCCATTCGGCCTATGGTGCCTGTGCCGGCTCTTTGAAGAACTATCCAATTAGTCCCACTCCCCTGCTCTTTCCCCATAGCCCTGGAAATTTCCCTTTTCCAAGTATACATCGAATTACCTTTTGAAAATTCCTAGTGGATCTGATTGCTGAATCAGGAACTGCATTCCAGATCATAACTCGCTGTGTAAAAAAAATTCTCCACATCTTCCCTCTGGCTTTTTTGCCGATGATCTTAAATCCGTGTCCTTTGGTTACCGACCCTCCTGCCAGTAGAAACAATTTCTCCCTATCTACTCTATCAAAACTCTTCATAATTTTGAACACCTCTATTAAATCTCCCCTTAACCTTCACTGCTCTAAAGAGAACAAACCCAGCTTCTCTGGTCTCTCCACATAACTGGAGTCCCTCATGCCTGGTACCATACTGGTAAATCTCCTCTGCACCCTCTGCAAGTCCTTGACATCCTTGCTAAAGTGTGGTGCCCAGAATTAGTCACAATAATCTAGCTGAGGCCCAACCAGTGATTTATAAAACTTTACCATAACTTTCTTGCTTTTGTACTCTATGCTTCTATTTATAAAGCCAAGAATCCTGTATGTTTTTTTTAACAGCCTCATCAACTTGTCCTGCTACTTTCAAAGATTTGTCTATGTTAACCCCCAGGCCTCTCTGTTCCTGCACCCCCTTTAAAATTGTACCATTTTATTTATATTGCCTCTCCTCATGTTTTCTTCCATAATGGATCACTTCACACTTCTCTGCATTAAATGTGTCTGCTAATTTCACCCATCTGTCCATGTCCTCCTGAAGTCTACTACTATCCTCCTCACTGTTTACTGCAATTCCCAGCTTTGTGTCATCTGTAAACTTTGAAATTATACACCCTATAGCCAGATCCAGGTCATTAATATATATGAAAAGATCAGTGGTCCTAATACTGACCACTGTATACTTCCCTCCAGTCTGATAAACAAATTCTTAAATTAATATAATTACTATGCATAACTACTATGAATAAGTTCCTTGATTTTCAGATAAGCTTCATCGACTAACAGTTAATACAATCAAATTCGGCATGATGTGGAATAGGTAGGAATCATTTTATTTTCAGACTTCAGCTTTGGATTCCTTAAAATGTGGGCTTTTCCAAGAGACAAATCTAAATCCTGGTAACTGGTGATCAAGGCTCAAGTTTCCCTGGACTGTCAGACAACACAAATGCACACTCAACACCAGACAAATGAAGACAGAACACAAAATCCCTCCTCAGTTTTGCTGGAGAACACAAACTGGATCAATCTATAAACCTTCACTGTATGTACAGTCTGCACTAGACCAGTGGGTAGATACAACGACAACCTACATTTGTGTAGCAGTGCTTCCAGTTATAAGTGACAGCTATTTGGCTGGAATGATGGTAGGGATTCATCTGGGATAGGTATGCATGGAGGAGCAGTTTGTCGCTTATTCCCAGTCAGTCCCAATTAGTATTTATTTTGCACAGATGGCAGTCACTTGCCAGGCAGAATGGTGGGAAATTAATTGTTAGATACAGGAAAGAGCACGAACCTGGGGACAATTAGTTCCTCTGTGCATGGTTATTGCCTCTTTAAAGAGAAAAGCATATTTGAAAGTGAAGTCTTTGAATTGGTCTAAATACATCGCTGTGCATCTGATACCACTTGATTCAATGCAAAAATGGTAGTATGTTGCCAGTTAAAAAGTTATAAAGATGGAATGTGAACTAGCTGTATCATAGGCTCTGAAAATATACACTCAATGGCCTAGAAATTCGATAACACAAAAAAATGGGCACGGACACCACAATGTGAGATATGCTCGTGCCCGTTCAAAAAGTGCAGGCAGCATGCTGAACACGCTGCTGACAGGCTGTGCGCTCAGCAGGGGGTCATAGTTCGCGTTGCTTGGGCGAGTCTAGCTTTACTTAAAGCTAGCCTGCTCCTCTTAAAGGCAGTCTGCAGCTCTTAAAGGTGAGCTGCCTTCTGCAGATGAAAACATTTAAAAGTGCTTTAGCACTAACACAAATGACTCAACAGACCAGGGAAAGGGCACCCAGGGTCTCGAATGCAGCACTCGAGCTCTGTGCAGAGGGACAACATTGGAAGAGAGGCCCTCTAACCACAGGGGGCCAGGAGGCCCTCCAGAAAGAAGGATGTGGGACCAGATCGCTGAGGCCGTCACTGCCAGCAGTGTCGCCCCCACGACCTGCCTCCAGTGTTCAAAGACGTTTCATGACCTCAGACGAGTGGTCATGGTCAGTGAATGCATCTTCAAAAGCCGTCTCCTACCAATTGCACCACTAGCCTCACACACTGCTCAATGTACCACACCCCCATCACTCACCTACCAACAATTTCTACCAAACATGAGGCACGCCTTCAATTCCTAGCTTCACCTCACCCCCTTCAAGGAGACGGTGCTGGCTATTCTTGGCAGGGGCATGTCTGAGCCCTTGGCCAGCAGTGGGGCTGAAAGAATACAAGATGACGGCACCCTCATATGTTATCCTCCTTCTCACATCCCATTTCCCCCTCATCCTACAATCTCTTCTGATCTATAAGCTGCATATGGCGTAAGCATGCACCTCTTGCTTTAACCCCCTCCCCTCACCACAATCCTACCCTTGTGCCTTCCTCATTTCAGACACCCAAGAAATGCAGCCTGCCCAGCCAGTGGGTCAATAAGAGGGCAAGGAGAGTGAATAATAAAAAGAAACACTGTCACTCGATTTCACACTCCCACCCACCAGCAACTTGAGGTCGTCCTGCAAGGCCATCTGCAGTGTCCACCACTGAAAGTCAGCAGCCTCCCACCAACCATGCAGCAGCCACTGGGGTAGCACTGCGTGACATCAGTAGGTTAGGCAAAAGCACACACAAGACAGTCACTAAGGGAATGCATAAGGGTAATTAGTTGATTTCTTGATGTAATATTGGATACATATATGGATAAAGTTGGATTGTAAAGTTTGCTTTGTGGTGGCGTTTATTTCAGCACTGTGGCCAAGAGGACGCTGTGATGGTCAGTAACAGAGGGAAGATAAGCTGTGGGACTAATGTTGAAGGGGAATTGGGGTTGTGTTCACTGGTACTGCAGGCGGATGATTCGATCCCAGATATCCTGGCCAGAAAGCGGCTGTCTGGGTTGCCTCCTACCTTTCACTTCCTCCTCCTTTGCTTTTTCCTCTTCTCTTTTTTCCTCTTCTGCTTTTTCTTCTTCTGCTTCCTCCTCTTCCTCCTCTCTCTGCGAGCAGCTTGTCCCCTTTGCTGCCTCTGCTCCATCTCCATGTCATGCTGCAGCCCAACAGGGACTGCAACTAGAGCCCCGAGGACTGGGAGCAAGCGGTGTTCTCAGAGGCCTTTCTTTAAGAGCCAAAGCCTTGTAAATGTCCAGCAGCACTCCCTGCACAATTTAACAATTTTTTAGATCTATTGCACCAAGCCACTATTCCAATAAAATGTAAAGGAAGCAGTACAAAAGCAAAAATCTAAACTTACCTGAAAGTTGTGTGTGTCTCTTTACGAAGTACTGGCAGCGGGTCCGTTGTACCTGCTGCACGCATGTTCTGCCGTGCGTGGTTTGGAGACAGCGTTAACAAGAGCGGCGACGTCCAAAATCCCAGATTGTGTGTCAATTCAGCATTGCATGCCGATTGACGTCACAATCAGGATCATTTAAATACACAGCTCCAATTTCCCGGCCAATGTGTTTGCTCTGCCCATTATTCTTAATGCTAAACTCTATTAATAGGATTTTCACAATGCCATTGTATTTAACTCTTTGAACATCTTGACTCAACTGAGCTAACCTTCTTCTGGAAGATGCTGCCCGGTTAGCAACTTCTTCCCTTTTTGGTGCAGAAAACTGTATTAAAGATTGACCTGGTCACACCTAGGATGCGACCATGTCTTGGAGTCAAGATTTAGCCAATCAACTGACGATTGTTTCAAAGCTGTTCTCACTTCCAAAAAAGATAGTGGAGGAGGGAAGCTGAATAAATAACGTAAGTCAATTATTTAAAACTTACAAAAATAGAAAAGCAAATTTAGGATAGGCAGGTAGATTCTATCAGTCAGAAAAAAAAGTAAGATTAATCTTAAATTCTCAAGAGAGTAGGGAAGGAAGAGAGTTGAAAATAAGAAACGGTTGGATACTCAACAGGAGATCTTTGAATGGGCAGTTTCTTTCATGAGTCTAAGGAGTGCGGCAGGGATCAGTGGGTTGTATATGTGCTGTTCATGAATGGAATCAATTCTATATTTAGCAGATTAAACCAAGGATTCTGTTTATATCCGGCATATGATATACAACACAGTTCTGAAACAAAAAATATTTTATTTTTTAATATATTCATTTTATTTTAATCATATCTAATGTAACTAAAGAAAGAATTGTAACACTTCCTGTGTCTTAAATTTGATATTGCTTTTAGCAATCTGCACAACATAATGGCCGGAATTTTCATTACCTGGGCGGGCCGTGTGCGGGCAGTCGGCGTGGCGGGTCGGGATTCCGTTCCTTATTTCATGCCGCTCCTCAGAGCGACTTTCCCTTAATGGCCCCTATTAAGGCAGGCCTGCGCATTTCCCGGCCCTATCAAATGGTGCGGGTCTGATGACATAATCGATGACTCATTGCCAGTGGGGATATTTAAAGCAGCCTTGGCCACATCGCATTTGAAGGTTCATCTAGGAGTGTACAGGGAGGATATATCACCATTTGGTTATTGCTCAGCCTTGCAGAGATGGCCTCACAAAGACAGAGGGCTGCACCCAGGTTCTCCGATGACTCCCTGCATATTCTTGTGGAGGGAGTCAGAGCACGCAGGGAGGTCCTCTTCCCTCCCAATGGAAGCAAAAAACCTCCCTAGGAGACAAAAAGAGCCTGGCTCCAAATTGCAGAGGAGGTGAACAGCAGGAATGTGTTCAGGAGGACCTGGGTGCAGTGTGGAAATGTTTTAATGATCTCATTAGATCAGGAAAAGTGAGTGCAAAGCCACACTCACCTTCATCCTGCTGTGCCTGTCACCACATCCCCATCACTCTGCCTTACCGAGGCTACCCTGCACATTATTAATCACACCAACTTACCTTGCATGTCCACTCATCCCTCTCTCTCTATGTACACACTCACATCCCCATCTGACTAACCACCCCTCACACTCACCCTCATCCTAATGCAATCATACCAAGTAACATCACACAAGGAGGCCACTTGGTATTGGCACCCCACTCTCTCATAGTCACCCTCTACTGATGTAACCCATCCATTTCTTACACTCATTCCATCACTCGCACTCAAACTTCTCTTCTTTCCCTCCTTGCAGGAGAAATGAGCCCACAATAAGAGGGAGAGGGGGAGAACCAGAGATGGCCCTCCAACCTTCGCCATTTTGACAGCAGCAGAGGAGGTCGCCCTGCAGGTGTCAGGAGTCGCAGAGCAGCTGGCGGGGGGAGACGGAGAGAGGGGAGACATCTCAGCAACAGAATTACATCTCATACAGCCACATGGCATACAGCAGCCACTCATATGGGGACTGATGTCAGCAGCCAGTGAATGTTCATCATGTGCATAATGGTATCGTTACCCATTCTTAATATAACATGTCTGAATCATCTCTTTACTCTCCCACAGGTCCATCAAGAGCCCTCCTGCCACTGTCCAGAAGGAAGAGGAAGACAACTCCTCAGAGGAGCCTCGAGCCTCTGATGGTGCACTGTCACCAGACCCAAGCGCACCCAGCACCTGCATAGATACGCACACCTCGGTGGGTCCTACACGACATAGAGTAGTCTTGTCACCTGGTGTCTCACAAGTGAGCAAGAGGAGATGATGGAGACAGGGAGACTCCTCGCCGGAGGGCGCAGGACACTCCCAGCTCTGCTCAGCTGCATGTAGATGCTCAGCCTCGGGGGCCATCGATCCTGGAGGTGCAGGAAGAAGTGCAGGAGGCTCTAACAGGTTTTGCGACTGCAATATCTGCAAATGTGCAGAGAATGGAGGAGTCCATCTCCAACATGAGCACCACCGTGTCGCAGGCGATGGTAACTTTAGGCTCTTCCATGGAAAGGATGGCCACCTGCATGGAGCAGCTAATGCGCCACTCACATGAGCACATGCTAGCTGTGGTGAACTGATGGCAGAGACTCATAGACCTCCTCTCTCGGAGGGATGTCAACGTAGATTTGGGTCCTCATGGCCCCACTGCCATGCAGCAAGGTGTTCTCCAGCTTCTTGCTAGCAGGGAAGTGCGGGTGGCCCATGAGAGGGATGACGGTGAGAGGGGACATGGTAGTGGGGGCACCTCTCAAAGCGCTCACACTTCTCCCCCGTTGCTTCCTCCTCAGTCAGAGCCCCAAATGCCTCCTCGGATTGTGATGACCGAGTCTGCCCCTGCACAGTTGCAGGAGGAGCAGACTTTGGCGGGGCCATCACAGGCTCCAAAACCCAGAGGACGTCCACCAAAAGTGTCTACACAGTTGCAGCAGGGAAGTGAGCAGGCTGCCTCTACCTCTGCTGAAGTCACAGGGGTTGCACCTCATAGAAGCACGAGTAAACGAAAAATGGCACAGAAGTAGATGCACAAGTGTAAGCACATGGGCGTTTAAAGACGTGTTTTTGTTAAGGTTCCGTTACTGTTATGACACATATAAAACTATTTATTTTCACCACTTTCCGGTCAAGCCCATTTTTGTATGCTTCTTCGGAAGTGGCTTAGTGAGTTGGAGTGAATGGTGAGACATAATGTTACCTCGAGCAATGGGGGTCAGTGTGAAACGAATGGCGGGGGGGCGACAGGTAGAGGTGGTGGAACCCGGCACTGCATGTGGCAGCCATAATGGTGTAATGCAGGAAGTTAAGTAAATCTGGCCATGATGAGGCCATCCCTGGCCTCCCGGGCAGCAATGTGCTCCGGTGCTGCTGGCATCTGGACCTCAGATTCCTCCTGTTCCCCCTCCTCGACTTCCAGTTGATGCTCCTCCTCCTCCTCCGACGAAGAGGCTGTGTGCTCTGCGCCTTGCTCCTCACGCAGCACTAATCCTCATTGCTGTGCCATGTTGTGCAGAGTCAAGGCAGCTGCCAGGGAATCTTCCTATGGTTGCAGACCAGCTGCACATTGAGGGAATGGAAGCCCTTGTGATTTACAAACACTCCTGGGTGATGATGGGGTGCCCTGATGGCCACATGTGTGCAGTCGATGATGCCCTGCACCCGTGGGAAGCCAGCCAGAGCGACAAAGCCCAGTGTGCACTCACTAACACTGGCTTCATCAGTGGCAAAGTTGATATAATTGGCTGACTTTTCAAACATTGGTGACCTGTGTGATGCATCTGTGGGTGGCCGACTGCGAAATGCTGCAAATGTCTGTTGCAGATCCCTGGAAGGAGCGTGAGGTGAAGAAGTTGAGGGTGCTGGTGACTTTGACAGCCACTGGTACGGCGTGTCCACCTGCTCCTCTGAGCTGCAGCTCTTGCTCCAGCAATCTGCAAATGTCTGCGATGACCTGGCGCGATAGCCTGAGCCTCTTTTGGCACTGTTGCTCAGTCATGTTGAGGAAGGTCATCCTCTGCCTGTATGCTCTGTGTTGGGGGCATCGCCTCCGGCGTGGTGCAGCCCTGCGCTGATGCCCTCTGTCCTGTGGAGCATCAGCTCACTGAGGAGAAGGTTGTTGGTGTTGTTCCTGCTGCTGGTGCTGAACTCATCGTGGTCTGCTTCTGAGGACCAGTGTGAGACAGTATAAATGGCACCCATGCTGATGTAATAGGTGGCAGGTCAAGAAGAGATCAGAGAAGCAATCTGTCAAAGGTGTGATAGTTGAGAGTGGCTTCCGAAGTTGCAGAAAAGACTTGCAAACTGTAGGCACCTAAATCTGTGCTCAAAATGCACTCAGCAAGAGCCTTTCCATCAGGCAAGTAAGCAGGTGTCATGTGACAGTATTTATTGTGCTTTCCATGCTCTGCAGTAATGACCTCGATCAAAGGCCACTGAGCTTCCGCCTCAGCTTGACAGACGTGGTTCCCGAGCTATGTGATTCCCGTGGTCGTCCAGTGAATTTCAAAAGATCTGGTTAAAAGCAGTGTTAAGGGTCTGACAACAAGGTATTAATGAGTTTAATTAGGTTGCCTGCCTCTGCCGTTCTGGCCCGTGCCGCGCTGACAAATGCGCCCGAGTTAAAGGTGCAAGGAGGCGGGATGATGGCGTGTTCCCGACGTGCTCCCATTTTTTGCGACTTTTACTCCCAACCCACCTCCAATCACGCACGCACGGCAGCATGAAAATTCCGGCCAATGTATGGCATCGCGAAAATACCATTAATAAAGTTTAACATTAAGAATAATGAATGGACAGAGGAAACACATGGACTATATATTTTCAGAGGCTGTGATATGGTTACTTCATATTCCATATTTATAATATTTTAACTGGCAACATATTACCATTTCTGCATTGAACCAAGTGCTATCAGATGCACAGCAATGGAAAAGTGGTAATGTAACTCAGAAGTTAGGTCAGTAATCCGATTCCCAAATGCACTGAAGCATTGGTATGAAATGACGTGAAGTGGTATGAAATCACCTCTTGGAGATGCATTTGGGTTTCACACTTGACATAGTATAACTGTAGCCTGGCATGAAGCAAAGTTTTAAAAGTATTTTGGCAGTCCACTGCACCAGATAGTAGCTAGTCAAATTTAGCACAGAATCTCTTAATGCTAAAGATGAAATGCCTGTGGAGCATAGTTCTGTGCAAGTAACAACAGCGTATTCATCAGTCTCTCTCTTGTACCTCATAGTAGTTATTCTGAGTGCAGGGGGGAGGTTAGGAGCAAGTTGCTGAGCCTCTTGACTTATTTTTTTATTCATTCTCGAGATGTAGGCGGCGCTGGCAAAACTGGTATTTATTGCCCATCCCTAGTTGCCCTAAATAGGTGGTGGTAACTGAATAGTTTGCAGTCAAGAGTCACCCACGTTGGTGTGGGACTGGAGTCACATATAGGCCAGACTGGGTAAGGATGGCAGGTTTCCTTTCCTAAAGGACATTAGTGAACAGTTGGGTTTATTCAACAATACGACAGCTTCATGGTCATTTTTTTTTTTACTGATATCAGCTTTTTATTTCCAGATTTTTAAAACTGAATTCAAATTCTCAAACTGCCATGGTGGGATTTGAACTCAGGGTCTCTGGATTATGAGGCCAGGTCCTTTGGATTACTAGTCCAATAACATAACTGACGCAAGAAAACTACTAGGCACTTGGTCTAAGCGTTAAACAAAGCTTTAATCAACTGTTTTACAACATGGAGGTCTAGTTGTGTCCTTCACTAGTTCCTGTTATGAATGTCCTGCGCAAGCTGGGCCCGTGCCCGAGTATTTATACTCTCCCTGGACAGCGCCACCCGCAGGCCACTCAGTATTATTTCATAAGTCTTTCTTTCATGAATGACAGATTCATGTCAATAACCATTATAGTACTTGGTGCATAGCTTGGTGAGATGAGGGCGAGAAACTCAGGAAATAGCGAGGAGAGTTTATTCTAAAAAGAACTAGTTTAACTTTGTTCTGGGGACTGAGTGGAGTAAGAAGGTATTTATAACAACAAACCTTTATTTACTGGTCCCTACTCCACATTAATAGTACATTTCAATTCATGCTATATCTATTTTAAAATATCTTATAACTTCAATATGAAAAATGCAGAGATTGAGAATTTATCTTTTTGAAGAGTGAAAGGCTGGTTTGACATATCATGTTGCCTGGGTGAATATGATTCACTGTGGCACCAGCACACATGATATAAGATGCTGACTGAAGTGGGGCTAGTTTTGGTCTTTCTGTAGTAGATTTCCCGCAGCCAGCACCACCCACCGCCCCCCCCCCCCGCCACCCCCCAACCCCGGCATGCTATTTGTTTAGAATCACATCAGGAGTTAACAAAAAACATGTGGAGGTAGCTGTTTTAAACACACATCGTGGGCTTTTTTTAAATATAAGAATAGCACCTACTGAACATGATAGCAAACTCATTTCATTTAGTTCTATCTCTGAACACAGACACAACCTGAATGTGGCATCTTTGGCACACACTGATGGATGAAGTGTTATTAATGAAATAATTCAAAATTGACCTTGTACACAGCAGACTGAATTAGGCTTGTACTGTAGGCTTCACAATTCATTATACAATGTATGCAACTTCAGTACCGAGCTCAGATATTGGATTATGCTCCTTAATCTTGTATTGTGTTATGTGCCTTACAGGTGTAATGTCATGTGCCACGAAAGGTCATGTCATGAATGAACATAAAAGCTCAGATATATTTTATTCATGTTCCAAGTATAATTTTTCAACCACAGCTCAACCAAAAAAAATGCATTTGACAAAAATCTGTTAAAAATCTATGTTGTGCCATGAATATATGTTGTGTGTGTATACTTCTTTTTACCCTATAATCATACTGTTTGCATACTGAAGTCATTAAAATCTCCATGCAGAAATTTCGAAGTCTGCATCGTATGGATAAGGTTCAGGGATCTCCAGTAGGAATTTCCAATCTGTATATTTTTATATTCTTGACAACACACAAGGCCCAGAAATAGTACAATTTTGTAGGGTCAATATCAGGTGAAATTGTTTCATATTACAAACCATTTTATATCAAAGATTCAATGGTTGAATTTGTATCCTGATTTAAACAAGTGTAGAAACAAGTATTTAACATTTTACCTTAACTTTTGACCCAAACTGAACAGCTCCATATTATTTGACCTTTCAATGATGTATCTATGAATAATTTCTCTTCTACAGCAGTACTATAGATTTGGTTTATAATCAGAATACTGAGCAGCTCCATCATCTTTCTGTACTCACACGGTGTGTGGGACTCATTTTATTACACTTGGTTCGCGACTCACTACAGTTTTACCCGATACTAATTGAAAATGGGAATTTGCACAGTTCATCCTAAAAGTAACTTACTTTTCCTCACCGGGTCAATGCTAGGCTCGTACACCGTGGGAGAGTCAATGACAACTTAATTTAGGAGAGAATATTATCACAAATGCCCAGGGCACAATTTTATTAACTGACTTCTGAGAATAAAAGAAAATGATAAAGAATACTATTTGGACCAGGAAATTGGTGCTGTAGCCAGGACCACAAATTAGTTTCCGAAAAGAAAAATGTTTGGTCAGAGATGGATTATGAGGAGCGATTATGTAAATTGGGCATGTTCTCACTGGAATAAAGATTGAGAGGTGATATAATTGCTGTTTTCAGGATTCTAAAGGGACTAGATAATGTAGACCACGGCAACCTATTTTACCTTGGCTAGAACAGTAGAACCAGAGGTCACGGCCTGCACTTGAAGGGGGGTAAATTCAAAACTAATCTGCGTGAAATATATTTCAGTGAGCGAGTGATCAATCTAATGAACAGTCTCCCTAGGGAGACAATGGTAGCAGTTTGTATTGATGCATGAAAATGTGAATTAGATAGACATTTTTCAGAAAATAAAATTTTGTGATACAGTGTATGAGTAATTTGAGATATGGCATGTGGGAAGTGTAGCATGCTTGGGAGGAAAAGGGTGGCTTTGGACCTATGGTTCTCAAAGTTCTCCATCATTGGGTTTTTCTCAGGTAATTTCTGGGTCTGTTGTAGACTAATTAATAGAGATTGATTGCTAATGATTAGTCAACAACTCCTTTCTCATCGTATCATGTGACTATCAGGATGGTAGAAGACAAACTAGTTGGGCCTTGGTCTTTTTGCATCTAGTATTTCCTATGTCTAGTCTTATTGGAAAACAAGTAACTTAAAATATCAAAATTTAGTGGGATCAATTCCTGGACTTGAAGTGCAGGCAGAAATATTTCCCCTTCTTTCTTCCCAGAGTGCACACCTGCATAATGGTAGGAGACGGGTATCAAGCAGTTGAAGACATTTTCAAAAATAATTTACAAGACCAATTTATTTCCACTCTGCATTCCAGACAATAATAAAAGAAGATTTTTGTGCTTAATCATGTGAAAATGTTCCTGTGTGTGCAGTGAGTGCCTCTTGGACACTCCCTTTGTGAACTATTCTCAGTTCAGAAATTATGGAAGTTGTAATTTTTTTAAGAAGTATTCTTTATTGTAGTAAACCTTTAAGTACTGCAAAATGTTTCCAGCTTTAAAATGTGCCCTCCTTCTATTCTTGCTCCTCCTACCCCACAAGGAAACTACAAAAACTACAAAAAATTTAAACAAACCTACCTTGCTGGCCTCTTATGGCTCCGGCTCCCGTTCCCGGCAGGTTTGACCTGGCAAGGAAGCCATGATGGCTTCCCCATGCAGGCCCGGGGTTAATATTACAGTCAGGTCCTGATGCATGCAACACCTATGACTAATCTGAAGACACGGTCAGGCTTTGGGGAGGCTTTGAAATATGGGGGTCTCTTTGAAATGAGGCTGTCTCTGAAATGAGGGAATCTCTGAAATGGGGGAAGTCTGAAATGGGGGGGGGGGGGCTGAAATGGAGGGGTTTCTTGGTTTCCCATCTTCCCTGCCCTCGGTTTCCCCTCTTCGCCTGCTCACAGGTGGCATCCTGGTTCTTGGAACTTTTCGCACAACAGCTGCTTGCTCAAAACCATGAGCAAAAATAGTCATCTGCAGGGGGACCCAACTGTTATACGGTAAATACAATAACATTTGTAGAAGTCATGTGATCAAATCTCACATGATCAGGTGTCATATGATCAGGCATCACATGGTCATGTATCATGTGGTCAGAATGTTACATGATCAAACCTCCAGGAATGCCTCCAACCAGAGCTGGCAACCCTACCTGCACCCTGACCGCAGTGTTTCTATCAGGGTCATGCTCATTTAAATCTTTCTAGTGGGCTTCCAGTGATATGTACATTACTGCTGAGTCCCCCCCACCCCCCGCTTGCCCGTAGGGGCCACTGCAGCACCTGCCATAGTGTACTTTATTTTTAGTTGGGTGGTTAAACAAATAGACTGTAACTTAATAAAACATTAAATAAAACTTAACAAATTAAATTAAAATTTGATTGGCTGGGGTGATGATGCACTCCAGTCCCCGCGGCGCCCACCAGTCACGGAAGGCCTCAAGCGTGCCGGTGGACACCGCGTGCTCCATCTCCAGGGCGCGAGCATGGCTGCGGAAGAGAGGCAGGCAATCGGGCCGAACGACCCCCTCGACCGCCCGCTGCCTGGACCAGTTAATGGCTATTTTGGCTAGGCCCAGGAGCAGTCCTATGAGGAGGTCCTCCGATCTGCCCGCTCCCCTCCGCACCGGGTGACCAAAGATCAGGAGCGTGGGACTGAAGTGCAGCCAAAAATCGAGGAGCAGCTCCTTCAAATAATGAAAGAGGGGCTGCAACCTCTCCTGCCATAATGTACTCTTTTTGAATGGGTGTTGAAACAAATTTTCTGTAACTTAATAAAACTTTAAATAAAACTTAACAAATTAAATTAAAATTTGATTGGCCGGGGTGATGATGCACTCCAGTCCCCGCAGCGCCCACCGGTCGCGGAACCTGTCATAGTGTAAAGTGATCAGAGACCACCAGAGCCGGAGTGGGACATTTTGTTTTTGCATTTAAATTTTTGAAAAGCACACCTTGCCTAGTGCGATCAATTGCTCAGCATTCCCGATACGCAGTCTTGCTGAAGCATTGATGACAGGAGATACACCATCATTATTCAATGATAGATGGGCTGGAGCTTTCAGCATCTGCTGTCACATCTGGTGAAAAATCTCAACAGTGGCGGTAGAGGTCAGGGAGTCAGTGGAACGACTCCCTGCCAAATCTTCCTCGCCTGCCCTCCCGTGGAGGCAGTGCAGGCGGATACAGTGGAAATACTTAAGGAAAAACTGGATAGATATTTAAGTAAGTGAGACTGATGGACATTCATTTTTGGGACCAGCCAGGTGGACTGCAGAGCCTTTTCTGGTCCTGCGCTTTCCTATAGGGGCAACTTTCACCCTACCTGCCTGGGGGAAACCGGGCAGGTAAAACGCCCGGATCCCACCAACTGCGATTTTTACACAGGCTTTCGGATGGGCAGCTAAGCTGCCTGCCCCAAGCTGGCGGGGTCCTTCTTTAAATATACAGATTGGGGTCCGATGATATCATTGGGCCCTGCCTGCGATTTTAACTCAGGCCTGAGGGGGATGTCGCCCCCCTACTTTTCTACCAGGCAGAAGAGAGTCTAGACCTGCCAGGAAGATGAAAAGGGTCAAACAGGTACGTTATTTTTGCACAAGAGTGTTCCTCCGGGCCCCACAAAGAAAGTTGTGGCCTCCCCTGTCTCAGAGAGCCTCCCAGAACCCCCTTCTCCGCACCTACCTTCATGCCCGCAGGCTTTTCCAAATTCTGGCAGCCGCTTCCTGCCCACTTTGCTTCCAGAATGAGCGTGAAGTGGGCTGGTGTCATGTTAATGAGGCCCTGGAGTTAAAACAGTCCAGGGGTCTCAGCATTTCTCCACTGAGACCCGTACAAAATCTGCCTGGAGTTAAAATCGACCCCATATTCATTGATTAGTTATTGAGTCAATCGATGACTTATCAGACATTTATGGAAGCCATTGCTTACACACTTTCTTACTATTATGAGCACTAAGCACGAGAGCTGCGAAAGCTGCAAAACCCAGTCAATTTATTGTTGCTCTTATGAGTATACCAAATACCCAAGATTAGGCAGCATTTTCCTGCAGCAAAAAGATTTAATCAACTCTGAAGGATAAACTATAAAATAAACTATTGATAAACGATTGACAAGGTTCGGCAACAATAATATATTGAGAGATATGGATCAGAGCCTGCCACATATTGAAGACAAGATAGCTCACCCCTGTCCAATGCACACCAGCTCCAAAACTTAAAACTACTTCCAGCTGAAAGGTCATTTAAGTTACAGTGGCTGCTGCTATCACCAGTAGTCTCTGACCACTTCCCAAGAACCTTAGAACAAATATAGGTATCTTAAATGGTGCTTTTTTTGCCATTTCTTTTCTTCTTTCTAACAGTATTTATTGTACATTAAAGGGCACTTGCTCATGCCCTCTGGGGTATTATCAATGTTTCTTCCCTTCTATGGGTCCTACTACAACAGAGCAGGCAAATGGCCTGCTGCCAACCCATCACTGTTTCACAGCCAGGATCCAAGTCACATCAGTGATTTTACCTTCTATAGGGAGAACCTTGCCCCTACTTGTAGCAAGCCTCAGATCAAGATCTGAGTGAAAAAAAGAGATAGAATCAAAGTTCACCCATTTCATGACACTGTGAACTGATTCTTCATCATGACGTATCATTGCACCTTTCTGGCTTTGCCCGGTTTGAACACTGAGAAAAAGTTACATATATTATTTGGGACAATTTCATCTTCATCCCAGTGATAAACTGATGCTTTCCATTTTTGCTGTGTGAAAGACTAGGAGCAAACAGAATAGCCACTTTGAATAAGCCCATAAAGTCATGTCATTGTGTAGCACTGTCTGTGGGTGGTTAGGGTGACAATATCAATAGGGACTTTATAAAGGCTACGCATCATGGTGCCTTTCCTGAACCTACTGCAGTGATCTTTGTTAAGGTCAGCTCATCATCAGGCTCTGATACTGACCCTCTGTTTTATTCTGAGTCTCAGGCATCAATAAATATGCTGGAGTCTCAGACAGCTGGTCACGTCTGACTCAGATGAAAGCTGCTACCCACAGTTTCAGACAAAAAGAAATGCCACTGAACCGGTTATCTCCACCTCCTTTGTTAGTTCCAGTGTGCCATCTTTTAAAAACAAACAAGCATTGTGTTAAATTATTTTACTATAGATGAATTGAGAGCAGTTTGTTTACACTGTAAGCAATAGAAGAAGGTAGAAAAGCTTTTCCAAACAAGCACATCAATGAAACACCTGCAATTGCTTTCCCTTATGGTGCTGCATTGTAATGTTGAATCTTATTTAACAATCAATGATATGAAACATGTGATGAACAAAGTGATGAAATCGATTAATGACCCTGTTGGGATCAATGATAATGTCTATAATAAGTCCTGTGATTGGTCAGATCAGGGGATTGGCCCAAGAGTGGCAAATAAATCAATTTCAATTAACTGAAATGGCTGTTATCAAGATTTTAACTTTGTACAATAAGTCAATGATGTAAAGTGTGACACAGTGAATGACACTTAGTCTCAGATCTTAAACAGAATCTGCAGGCCTTGAAATTGCTCTGTGTGATAATCGTGTATGAACATTTGACATCTTTGTCTGAGGTTTCTTTACTATATCAGCAGAGGCATGAACCCATCTATTAGTGGATTAATGCCTTTGCTACAAATGGTGGGTAGAAACATTTCAGATGAACACTTTAAACTATTATCACACAGTGTTATTTCAACTCTGCAATTTTTAAAGCTTAGTGGACAGCTAATAGTTACATATGTCTTTGGGAAGATCAAACAGAGTATGTGTTACTATTACAGGTATGATGCTTCATTCCTCTTATATTTATTTGAGGATAAATGCTTTTTTTGCTGAGCAGGGCACTAGCTGGGCAATTTTCTTCCAGGTCTCTGCCGATACATTTGTGAAGCAGTTGCCAGAAAATGCAGAATAACAACCTTGGGATGTTTGTATGTGTGTAAGGATGTACATGGATTTCGTTCAGCATCTTCCTATAGCTGATACAGAGTACTGAGCAGAATAAGACTATTGTGCCAATTTTCCATCATTGTATCAGTGTAGTATGTTGGTATATTAATGCACATTCTCAAGGGCAATTAGGGATGGGCAATAAATGCTGGCCTTGCCAGCGACGCCCACATTCCATAAACAAATAAAAAAAATACCTTGCCACTATGCCACCTTGCTCTCATTTGGTGATCAGATCATGAACACAATCAAAGCCTTTTGTCATATGGCCATAGAAGATGTGAATGGGCCAAATGTTTCTGACTTTTCATTTTGATTTGTGCTTATCAAGGTGAGGGATGTTAGTGGTGGGGTATTGAACTCTTCCCATTTCAGGCAGCCATATTTAACGGTGGGCCAGAATTTGCGGTCAGTATGATGGCGTACTCTGAGGGTACGCCGTCATACCACCTTTGAAATGGACAGCAAGTTCGGGATTTCTGCATGCGCTAAATCCTGAACTTGCGATCTGTCAAGTTCTGACTTGACAGATGATCCGCATCGACATTGAAATCCTAGTTGCTGGAGCAGAGTTGGGCCAATTGCCCACCAACTGCCCAGCAACTACATATGAAAATTTTACGGCTGGTACAAACAGACACAGGGCCTGTTTGCACAGTGTAAGGAGATACCTCCTGACAAATCCAAGTAATATATTTAATTTTAAAAGGTATATGAGGCCGGAAATGGCAGTATTTACATATGCCCCAAAGGGCTTTGTCCATGAAAAATATTATGTCCATGAAAAGTAAAGAACTGTCTTCCAATAGATATTTGAAGAAAGCATTATTCTCAGGTTTTTAAAATCTATTTGCTGGGAGGAAAAAAGTGAAAATGTAGATGACTTACAAAATACAGTCTGCATTGACCAGAACCTCAAAATCACAAATTAAATTTATTTTCGAAGTACTGAAGTACAAGGACTAATGATCTCTAATAGTATTAAAGAGAGACCTTCTGTTTGCTGATTGGCGCACTGGCCCACGTGATCCTAGGTACGCTTACGCACATGGTGCACCCCTGGGGTCCGTGGGCCATTACGCTGCCCTCTACTCCACAGCATAGAATCATAGAAGATAGGAGCAGGAGTAGGCTATTCGGCCCCTCTAGCCTGCTCCGCCATTCAATGAGTTCATGGCTGATCATCCAAATTCAGTACCCTGTCCCTGCCTTCTCTCCATATCCCTTGATCCCTTTAGCCTTAAGAAATATATCCAACTCCTTCTTGAATCTATTTAATGAATTGGCCTCTACTGCCTTCTGTGGCAGAGAATTCCACAGGTTCACCACTCTCTGGGTGAAGAAATTCCTCCTCATTTCTGTCCTAAATGGCTTACCCCTTATCCTTAGACTGTGACCCCTGGCTCTGGACTCCCCGACCATCGGGAACATCCTTCCTGCATCTAATTTGTCCTGTCCTGTCCTGTCAGAATTTTATAAGTTTCAATGAGATCCCCTCTCATTCTTCTAAACTCCAGCGAGTATAAGCCCAATCGACCCAATCTCTCTTCATACGTCATTCCTGCCATCCCAGGTATCAGCCTTGTGAATCTTCGCTGAACTCCTTCCATGGCAAGAACATCCTTCCTCAGATAAGGCGACCAAAACTGCACACACTACTCAAGGTGTGGTCTCACCAAGGCCCTGTACAACTGCAGCAAGACATCCTTGTTCCTGTACTCAAACCCTCTCGCTATGAAGGCCAACATACCATTTGCCTTCTTAACCGCCTGCTGCACCTGCATGCTTACCTTCAGCGACTGGTGCACAAAGACACTCAGGTCTCGTTGCACTTCCCCTTCTCCCAATCTATTGCCATTCAGATAATAATCTGCCTTTCTGTTTTTGACACCAAAGTGGATAACCTCGCATTTATCCACGTTATATTGCATCTGCCACGCTTCTGCCCAATCACCCAACCTGTCCAAATCATCCTGGAGTTTCTCGGCATCCTCCTCGCAGCACACACGCCCACCCAGTTTTGTGTCGTCTGCAAACTTGGAGATATTACATCTAGTTCCCTTGTCTAGATCATTAATATATATTGTGAATAGCTGGGGTCCAAGGACCGATCCCTGCGGTACCCCACTAGTCACTGCCTGCCACTCGGAAAAAGACCCGTTTATTGCAACTCTTTGCTTTCTGTTTGCCAACCAGTTCTCTATCCAAGTCAATACCTTGCCCCCAATCCCATGTGCCTTAACTTTACACGCTAATCTCTTATGCGGGACCTTATCAAAAGCCTTTTGGAAGTCCAAATACACCACATCCACTGGTTCTCCCTTATCTATTTTACCAGTTACATCCTCAAAAAATTCCAATAGATTAGTCAAGCATGATTTACCTTTTGTAAATCCATGTTGACTTTGTCCGATCCTGTCACTGTTTTTCAAGTGCTCAGCTATTACATCTTTTATAATGGACTCTAGCATTTTCCCCACTACCGATGTCAGGCTTACCGGTCTGTAATTCCCCGTTTTCTCTCTACCACCCTTTTTGAATAGTGGGGTAACATTAGCTACCCTCCAATCCATGGGTACTGTCATAAATCGCAAGTAACAACTCAGGAAGTACTACTGGGTGGCCAGCTGGGGCGCCGTCCAGGGAGTATAAATACTCAGGCATGGGCCCACCTCGGGCAGAGACAATCTGGAAACAGGAAGCTAGTGACTGCTAACTAGACCTCCATGTTTTGTTACAAGTTGATTAAAGCCTTGCTTTATGTTCAAGTGCGTAGTGAGTCTTTATTACGTCAGGTACTGTTCCAGATTCCATCGAATGTTGGAAGATGATCAGCAATACATCTACTATTTCTAGGGCCACTTCCTTAAGTACCCTAGGATGTAGATTATCAGGCCCTGGGGATTTATCGACCTTCAATCCCTTCAATTTCCCTAACACCATTTCCCTACAAATACTGATTTCTTTCAGTTCCTCCCTTTCATCAGACCCTATGTTCCCCAACATCTCTGGGAGGTTATTTGTGTCCTCCTTTGTGAAGACAGAACCAAAATATGTATTTAATTGGTCTGACATTTCTTTGTTCCCCATTATAAGTTCCCCTGATTCTGACTGCAAGGGACCTATGCTTGATTTCACTAATCTTTTTCTCTTCACATATCTATAAAAGCTTTTTCAGTCAGTTTTTATGTTCCCTGCAAGCTTACTCTCGTATTCTATTTTCCCCTTCTTAATTAATCCCTTTGTCCTCCTTTGTTGAATCTTAAACTGCTCCCAATCCACAGGGTTACTGCTTTTTCTGGCCAATTTATATGCCCTCTCCTTGGATCTTATGCTATCCCTAATTTCCCTTGTAAGCCATGGTTGAGTCACCCTTTTTGTTTTATTCTTATGCCAAACTGGGATGAACAAATTCTGTAGTTCATCCATGCGGTCTTTGAATGTTTGCCATTGCCTCTTCACCGTCAACCCTTTGAGTGACATTCCCCAATCAATCCTACCCAACTCGCACCTCATACCATCGTAGTTTCCTTTATTTAAATTCAGGACCCTAGTCTCTGAGTCAACTACTTCACTCTCCATCCTAATGAAGAATTCTATCATATTATGATCGCTCCGACCCAAGGGGCCTCACACAACAAGATTGCTAATTAATCCTTTCTCATTGCATAATACCCAGTCTAAGATGGCCTGATCTTTGGTTGGTTCCTCGACATATTGGTCCAGGAAACCATCCCGTAAACACTCCAGGAATTCCTCCTCCATAGTATTGTTACTAATTTGGTTAGCCCAATCTATATACTCCACAGCATCTGACAACAACTTCTCTGAGGAGGGTTCCCAACGGGTAAGTGCGTATTCGATTCAGATGCCGACAGTGTAATCCTTAATTATGCCGCCGACTGCAAAATCCGGGCCAAGCACGCCTAGATTAGGTGCAGCACAGCAAAGCTCCATCTTCATAATAAGTTGGAGGATGCACTGTTTTACAAATACATGAGTGTTGTAACATGTAACACATGCTGAGATGGTGCTGTACTTAACGTGGCCTATCTCTTCAAGGTCACAAAGTCAGTTATATGTTAAGTGCCATTAGACAAATGCAAAGGTCAATTAGAGGCTTACTGCATTCCTTCTCTGGGAAAACCCAACTTGTTTAGAAGCAGATAGCAAATGCTGGAAATCTGAAACATGAACAGAAAATGCTGGAAACACTCAGCAAGTTAGGCATCATCTGTGGACAGAACTGTTGACTTCATGTTTTGGTTGTGAACCTTTAGTCTGATGAAGGGTGCACACCTGAAACGTTAATGAATATCTTCTCTCCACAGATGCTGCCTGACTTGCTGAGTGTTTCCAGAATTTTGTGGTTTAGCATCGCACTTGGTAAATGGAATGGTTCTTGACCCAGTGCATTAGAGAAGCCACAAGAGGTAGTGCTCATTTTGACCTGGTATTCGTAAATGATGTGGACAATGTACAGAGAGTGGAAGTAGTGCCATCCTTTGGGGGACATTAGCCACAGAATGATTAAGTTCAACTTCATTTGGGATTCAGAAAAAACACAAACCAGGAACTGGGTTCTTAACTTTTAAAGAGATAATTTCAAAGAAATGAGAAAACAATTTAAGCAAACCAATTTGAGAGGTTGTTCAACAAAACTTCAACAGAGGAGAGGTGGAACACCTTTAAAGGCATAGGGCTGAATTTTGGGGTGTCAGTGGGCGCGATCGGTGGCAGGTTGGGTAGGGAAGTGGTTTTTTTCCCCCAGCGGGTCGGGACCCCGCTGTGAACATGCTGCCATGCGCCTTTACCAAATGTCGGGTCGGTCAGCTCTGAGCAGACCCGACACGCAGCGGCGGGGGTGGCAATTAAAATCATTAGTGGCTTGTTTACAGCCACTTAGCAATGGGTTTTTTCCCAGCTTTTTGGATTTGACAGGTTGCCCACCAGTTTCCCGCTGTGCCTAGACCTCGTCTGTGAAGCTGAGGCGGGAGGTCAGTGGCCATTGAATCAGCTGATGAGCTGACCGCTTCAAATGTCAAGTCAAAGCTCCCAGCTGATTGAGAAATGTTCCCTTAACCACTAGCTTCTCTAATCTATATTTCCACTACAGATTCAGGATGCTGCAAGTCTTTACACAAGTCTCCATCCAGTCTGACCTCATTACCTCTCCCACCATTGACAGATCGCTTCTGTCATCTCTACTTCACCTGCCATCTATTCCATCAGCGTGGGTGCCCTTGAAACTCTCTCACCTTGGTCCTCAGAATCCCACCATGATCAGCCCCAACACCAGCATCACCAGGCACACCAGCAGCACCAACAACAACACAAAGCTTCTCTGCAATCAACTGATGCTGCTCAGGACACAGGGCGTCAGCACCCAACCACATTGCTGCCAGGGATGGCCTCACCATGGCTTTACTTCACTTGATGCTGTACACCCTGGCTGCCACATGATGCGCCAGGTTGGCACCACCCCACAGCAACACCATAAAGCATCCCGACAATGCCCCAAGCCATTCCTTTCACACTCATCGCCATTGCGGGGGGTACCGTTATGTCTCACCATTCACTGCAACTCACTAAGCCACTTCCAAAGGTGCACACAAATCTGTCTAAGAATGCAAAGTGTTGAAAATAAAGGTTTTAATGTTTGACACCACATTAACAGAAATTTTACATGATCATTGGCTAAAACACCCAAGTGCCTACCCTTGTGTGTTGTTAGTTGGTATGATTGCACTAGGATTAGGGTGAGTGTGAGGAGTGGCTAGTGAAATGGGGGTGTGATAATGTAGATAGAGAGGGATGGGTGGAGGTGCATGGTAAGTTGGTGTGAGTAAGGATGTGCAGGAGTAGGGTAGGGAAGGCAGAGTTATGGGGATGTGATGAGAGGCACAGCAGGATGAGGTTGAGCGTGGCTTTGTACGTTTCATGATCTACTGAGATCATTGAAACATTTGCGGCACTGCTTGTGTCCTCCTCTGCAATGTGCAACCAGGCTGCGTTGATCTCCTGGGGAGGTCTCTTCTGCCCATGGAAGGGAAGAGGACCTCCCTGCGTGCTGTGACTCCCTCCATAAGCATATGGAGCCAGTCATGGGAGAGCCTGGGTGCAGCCCTGCACCTCTGTGCAGTGCTTGTCAGTGTTTGCAGCACCTCAATGCTGTAGAACACTGACAGCACAAATGTCAAAAGAAAGTTGGCCATGGTCCCTTTAAGGAAACCGGCTGATGACGTGTCATCAAATGACATGACCAGACCTGCTTCCTCTAATTGGCCGGCAAACGTGCTGGGCGGGCTTTACAAGCCCAATTTCGGGACAATCATTTTAGTGGCCGGGATGGAGACAGCAGTGGGGTCGGGACCAACCACTGATGTCGCCCGCCACGGACCCATCGAGGTTCATAAAATCCAGCCCGTAATGTTCAGCATTCAGGACAAATAGATAGATAAAATCTGCAAACTTAAGGGGAGGTGCACTCTGTCTGCAGACAACAAGGAAACTTGAAAAATGGCTGGAAGAGGTCCAGACAGGGCAACCAGATACTCTGATGCCACAGTGGAAGCTCTGGTCCAGGCGGTGGACAGGAGGAGGGACAGAAGAAGGAGGAAGATCCTGCTCCCCGGGGGGCACAAAGCCTTCCAGGCAACACCTCAGCCACCAGTGGGTACAGATCGCTGAGGAGATCAATGCCGAGAGTTTAGCTTCCAGTACATGGCTGCAATGCCAAAAGAATTTCAATGACCTCACCAAAGTTATTAAGGTAAGAATTTTGGGGCAAAAATTTGGTCGCGCCCCCTTTGGGGCGCTAACTTCGCCGGGGCGCTAACCTGCACCCAAAATTCACTGGTAGCACCACAAGAGGGAGGCGGGGCACAGCACGACCCGGGGCCCTGCTGGGCCACCAGGGATCGGGGTGCCGGCAAAAGAGCCCGGCACTCAAGAGAAGTGCCGGGCTAACGGAGTGCGGCCGGCACCCACGGTGGGGGGCTGCACAAGAGACCGGGGAGGGCAGAGGGGGCAGGTGCTGGCAGGCGGCCAGCAACAAAAATGGCCGCCCGGCACCTCCCCTGTAATTATCGCCATCCCGGCCTCACGTATGCCCCCCCGACCCTATCGGAAATAGCGTCCAGCGGTAAGTCAGGAGGCGCTACTGAAGTTCGCGGCCGGGGCACGAGTGGGGTGCTGCGCATGACGATGACGTCATCGCCGGAGGCGCAGCGCTGTGGGGCGCTACCGGTTACCGCCACTGCTAACCTCCCGCTGAATTTCACAGGAGGCAGAAGCGGCGCCGCTCCCGGGCGCTAGTTGCTTTGTGCCCCATTAGCGCCCTAACGGGAGGCGCATAGCAACCAAATTTTGCCCCCTTGCTCTCTTACTCTCTGCTCACACCTGCACCCTCACTACTTACAATACTCCCCTCCACCACTTCCCTTCACTCTTCTACATTCACTGTACCAAATTTCACTTCACCTCCTTCTCCTCAAACACATACTCACCACTATTGCAATCCTTACCTTCCCACATCTTAAACACTGCATACCAACTATTCAACCATGACAGGTACATTCTCTAAGCAACTTACAAGGATGTCACTAGCATACTCATTTTTTCTTGCAGGAGAAGGTCATGCATGACTTACTCCAGGAGGCTGCCACTGGAGGAGGCTGAGCCCATCTGCACATTTTTTTCTCCGTGGAAAAAACATGCGACAGGGGCGACTGACAATACTGGAGGAGATGTCGCCTAGGGTTTCTTCACACCTTTCCTTCTTTTTCCCTTCTCACTTTTATCTCACCCTATATACGCTGCACGACAAACTGCAGTTGCGCTCACTTCACACGACAAGCTAACTCTTCTCCCTCTCTTTCATTTCAGATGCTGAAAATGTGGAAACACCTCTGCCACTTCAGGAAGCGGAGGCCAGCCTTCTTGAAGATGCACTTTACTCAGTATGACCCTAGCAAACACATCTCAGAGACTGACACCAAGCGTACTTTCGAGGTGTGGGGTGGTGCCAACCTGGTGCATCATGTGGCAGCCAGGGTGTACAACGTCAAGTGAAGTAAATCTGGCCATGGTGATGCCATAACTGGCCTCCTGGGCAGCAATGTGGTCAGGTGCTGATGCCCTGTGTCCTGTGCAGCATCAGGTGATTGCAGAGAAGGTTGGTATTGTTGGTGATGTTGGTGTGCCTGGTGATGTGGGTGTTGGGGCTGATTGTGGAGGGATTCAGAGGAGCAAGGTGAGATTATTTCAAGGGCACCGATGTTGCTGGAATAGATGGCAGCTGAAGTTGAGATGACAGAAGCGATGTCAATGGTGAGAGGGCTTGCTCCAAGGAGGTGACAGCGGATAGAGAGTTTACTCCAAACACTTCCAAACTGCATATAGCTCAAAAGTGTCTTTCAAGTCTTGAAGGATCAAGCTTCTGGCATTGGAAAGTGAACAGCTGTGAAATGGTAGCTTTCATACCACTTTTGCAGCTGTCACCTATTCACAGCAATGGGGAGACATAGAGAACCTGACCTATTTACGTGACATGTTCTCCAAACGATGTGAACCTCGTAACAAAAGTGGTAAAATAGAAATAGGCCGGCAAAATAGTAGTTAACAAGCATTTAACAAGCATTTAACTATCTTAAATGCCTTCCCCGCCGCTTGGTGTCGGGTCTGTTCTGAAATTGCAGACCCAACACTTTGGAAACTTACGTGGAGGCGGGTTTGGAACCGGCTTCCAACCCGCTGTTAATCATTTCGATTTTGACAGTGGACCCGCCTCCGATCCTGCCCTCTGAGCGCCGTCAAAATCGTGGCCAAAGTCCCCTAGTCCTAGGCTCCCCAACTAGTGGAAATAGTCTCTCTCTCTCTATTGGACCTGAAATTGCGGACGGAGGCTTCCCGCGGGCGAATGCCTCCGATCCGCAAGAAAAGTACGCACCTACCTGGTGCCTCCGTATCTTCGGACTCTTGCAGTCCTGGGCCTGCAGGCTTAAGCCTGTGTAAAGGCCGACGCATCCCAGGGGCACATGCGGTTCGCAAGCATCCTGGGATCATGTGAGCCGGCCCAACCAATGAAAAGGGGGGATTCCCATTATGCTTATGTAAATTCCACTTGCGTACAGAATCCCCATAAGCATAATAGGAATCACATAAAAAAACACACTTTCACACAACCTAAATAAAAATAAATCACCACATGTTTAAAATTAATTAAAATACAATTTAATTAAACATATAAAACAAAAATGTAATTTTTTGAAAAATAGATTTTAACATTTTTAAAGGGGCCAAAAATTTCCTAAACTAATTTTAAAGGTTTTAGAATGTTTAAATGATTAAAAAAAATTGTAATATTTATTTAAACCCGTACGCTGGTAAAGGAAGGCCTTACGCCTGCTTTTACCAGGCGTAAGAGTTTCGTGGGCATTCACTGGGCAGTAGTTGGGCAAATAGCCCAACTCTCAGTCAGCAAATGTCCATTTCCTGTGCATGCGGATGATCTGTCGAGCTGAAACTTGACAGATCGCAAGTTCCGGGTTTTCATGCTTGTGGAAACCTGAAATGTGCGGGGCACTTAATGTATGCGGTCATAGGCCCCATAAAATCCAGGCCAATATCTTGAAAACTTTGATGAATTCACCCCTTATCCGTCTAAA
Organism: Squalus acanthias; assembly: GCA_030390025.1. Taxonomy (NCBI): domain Eukaryota; kingdom Metazoa; phylum Chordata; class Chondrichthyes; order Squaliformes; family Squalidae; genus Squalus; species Squalus acanthias. Next base: position 38,561,967 of record CM059427.1, read on the forward strand.
TTCCAGGGAATCCTCTTTGTGCAATCTCTCCTTATAATTTAACCCTTGGAGTCCAGGTATCATTCTGGTAAATCTAGGCTGCATTCCCTCCAAGGCCAATATATGCACCCTAAGGTGTGGTGCCCAGAACTGCTGACAGTGCTCCAGGTGTGGTCTAACCAGGGCTTTGTACAGCATAACTTCTACCCCCTTGTATTCTAGTCCTCTCGATATAAAGGCCAGCATTCCATGAGCCTTTTGATTATTTTCTGTGCCTATCCATGACATTTTAATGATCTATGTGCATGGACCCCCAAGTTTCTTTGGACATCCACTGTTTTTAGCCTTTCACCATTTAGAAAGTACACTGTTCTATCCTTTTTAGGTCCAAAGTGAACGACTTCACATTTGCCTACATTGAAATCCATTTGCCACAGTTTTGCCCGTTCGCTTAATCTATTAATATTTCTTTGTAATTTTATGTTTCCATATACACTGCTTACAATGCCGCTTATCTTTGTGCCATCGGCAAACTTAGATATGTGGCTTTCTATCCCATCATCGAAGTCATTAATAAATACGGTGAATAGTTGCGGCCCCAAAACAGATCCTTGTGGGACACCACTAGTCACATCCTGCCAATTAGAGTACCTGCCCATTATCTCTGTCTCCTGCCGCTCAGCCAATTTCCTAACCAAGTCAATAATTTACCTTCAATTCCATGAGCTTCATCTTTAACTAAGTCTCTTTATGAGGGATTTCATCAATTGGCTTCTGGAAGTCCATATAAATAACATCTACAGATATTTCCCTGTCCACTACTTTATTCACCTCTTCAGAAAATTCAATCAGGTTCGTCAGGCATGACCTACCCTTTACAAATCCATGCTGGCTCTCTCTGATCAGCTCAAAATTTTCAAGGTAATCCGTCACTCTAACCTTAATTATAGACTCTAGTAATTTCCCGTCAACAGATGTTAGGCTAATTGGTCTATAATTCCCTCGTTTCCCTCTCTCATCTTTCTTAAATAGCGGAGTGACATGTGCAATTTTCCAATCTAAACAAATAGTTCCCAAATCGAGAAAACTTAGGAAGATTCTAGTTAGGGCATCTGCACTGTTCTCACCTACTTCATTTAAAACCCTGGAATGGAAACCATCTGGCCCTGGGGATTTGTCACTCTTTAGTGCCATTATTTTCTTCATTACTGTATTTTTGCTTATGTTAATTTTGATGAGTCCCCGTCCCTGATTCAATATTAGTTTCCGGCATGCTATCCTCTTCCTCTACTGTAAATACTGACACAAAGTAATTATTCAACATGTTTGCTATTTCCTTATTATCATTTACAATATCACTGTTATCAGTTTTCAAGGGCCCCACATTGCTCCTGACCACCCTCTTTTTTCCTAACATAACTGTAAAAACAATTTGTGTTGATTTTGATATCCCTGCAAGTTTCTTTTCATACTCCCTTTTTGTAGCTTTTACTATCTGTTTTGCCACCTTTTGTTCTTTTTATCTCTCCCAGTTGCCAGGAACTGTGCTAGTTTTTTGCATGCTTTTTCTTTTAGTTTTATATAGTCCCTTACCTCTTTACTCATCCGTAGCTGTTTCTTTGGCAAGTATCGCTCTTGCCCCTGGTTCTATATCACATTCAATTCTTTTTGAACACCTCCCACTGATCTTCTGTCATTTTACCCATTAACAGATTTGCCCAGTTTACTGTGAGCAGTCTCTGTCTTATTGCATTGAAGTCAGCCTTACCTGAATCTAGAATCTTAGTAGCTGTTTATGCATTTCTCCCTTTCAAACACTACATTGAACTCAATCATATTATGATCGCTATTAGATGAATGTTCATGCACCATTAGGCTGTTAACTAAATCTGGCTCATTACTCATTACTAAATCTAATGCGGCTTGCCCACTTGCTGGTTCTAGGACATATTGTTGCAGAAAACTATCCCGAACACATTCAAGAAATTCACTGCCTTTCTGAAATGAGCTAGTCTGCTTATCCCAATCTATATGAAAGTTAAAATCTCCCATTAAAACCACTCTGCCTTTGTTAATTGCTTGTCTAATCTCAGCATTTATATATTCTACCACTTCACACAGTCTACCAGGGTCCCATACACAACTCCCACTACAGTCTTAAATCCTTTTCTATTTATTAATTCTACCCATAAAGTCTCTGCTGCCTGCTTACCTCTCGTTATATCCTCTCTTTGAAGTGATTTCATCCTTAATCATTAAGGCTACTCCTCCCCTTCTACCATTTTCCCTATCTCTCCTGTAGATCTAGTAACCTGGTATATTTAGTTCCCAGTCCTGACCGTCTTGTAGCCATGTCTCAGTAATGGCTACCATGTCATACCCTCCAATTTGAATTTGCACCTGCAATTCATTCAGTTTGTTCCTTTATACTCTGTGCATTTGTGTAAGCAATGCTTATTTGGGTCACACACCCTAACCTGTCCTTCTGCTCTAATGTTTTACTCGCACATTTCTTATTTCTCTCTCCTTGTTTAATTACTTTGCATCTTTTAGTTTTCCCTTTTCTGTAGTGCCTGAAGCACAATTTCTGACTATTATTCTACTCTCTTCCCTTTTGTTTGTTTTAGACTGTTATTTATACTACCCTTTCCACCTGAGTCCACCCCCCCCCCCCCGCCAATTTACTAGTTTAAAATCCTCGTGACCGCCCTATTTATCCTATCTACTTGGAACCTGGTCCAAGCCCAGTTCAGGTGGAGCCCGTCCCAACAGTACAGTTCCTTCCTGTCCCAGTATCCCATGAAGTGGAACCCCTCTTTCTCACACCACTCCTTCAGCCACATGTTCACCTCCTTAATCTGCTTATCACTACGCCAATTTGCACGTGGCTCAGGTAATAATCCAGAGATTATAACCCTTGTGGTCCTGTTCTTTAATTTAGCTCCAGGTTCCTAGTATTCTCCAAACAGGACCTCTTGCCCAACATGAACCACAACGACTGGACCCTCCCCCTTCCTCTCCAATATACTTTCAAGCCTGTTCGAGATGCCCGTCACCCTGGCACCAGGTAGGCAACATACCATGAGGGACTCTCGATCCTGTTTACAAAGGATGCTATCTGTTTTACAAAGGATGCTATCTTAAGGTTTTGAGAAAAATATTGATCTGAACTGCAGCAAGGCCCACTCTTGCAAGGTTTTATTGAGAAATCAATTTGGGAGTGCCTAAAGCTGCTACTTACTCAAATTATAGCTCAGTCAGGAATTCTGAATAAAGTGGAATTATTTACTGTCATTTTCAGCTTCTCAGCTACAAGAGACCCAATAACAGTTTTAATGTAATTTTCCTCAGAGAGTTGGTGAACAACTTCTGAATAAAATCACTACAAACAAAATCATTCATGTTTTACAATAACCAGTACTGTAAATTTTTGATTACATTGCTCATTCAAAGAAAGCTACAGACACTAAAGTGGCTGCGATGAATGGAATGCTTGTTAAAAGAAGAAGGAACTTGGTATTTATAAACTCCCTTTACATCCTCATGATGTCCTAAGGTGCTTCACAGCTAAGGAATTATTTTTGAAGTCACTGTTTTTATGTAAGCAAATGTGGCAGCCAATTTGCACACACCAAGTCCCACAAACAGCAATGTGATAAGATGACCAGTTTTTCTGGTGTTGGTTGAGCAATATATATTTGCCAGGACACCAGGAGAACTCCCCTGCTTTTCTCGGAATATTACCATGCAAACCTTTGTATATTGATCTGAACAGGCAGATGGGGGTCTCAGTTTAACTTCTCATCCAAAAAAAAACGCACCTCTGACAATGCAACATTCTCTCTGTATTTTCTCTGAAGTGTCAGCCTGGATTAACGTGCTCAAGTCCTGGAGTGGTGCTTTAACCCACAATTTTCTGCTTCAGAGGTAAGAATACTACCACTGAGCCAAGCTGACGCTTAAAAAGCAAATGAAAGAATATAGGGATTGGTAATAATCAACGATGCCATCAGACTGAAAATGAATGGGAATGTACTGAAAAGGACTGGGACATCCGAGCTTCAGCGTTAAGTGCAGATACGTTGCATATCCAAGAGACATGGACATACACAAATATTGCTGAAAAACAGACTGGTTTATAACAGGAATGGATACACCAGCATGGAATAAGTCAAAACAATTTCGAGTGTGATAGAGAATCATTGATTTGTTCTGATCACAGTTGTATATACAGTTAACGGTTTCGCTGTGAAAGAAAGACTTGCATTTATATAGCGCAGTTCACATCCTCAGGATGTCCCAAAGTGCTTTGCAGCAAATTAAGTACGTTTTTGTTGAACTGTAGTCACTGTTGTAATGTAGGAAGTGTGGCAGCCAATTTGTGCACAGCAAGATCCCACAAACAACAATGTGATAATGTTAATCTATATTTTTTTAGTGGTGTTGGGTGAGGGATAAATGTTGGCCAGGACATTGGGAAGAACTCCCCTGCTGTTCTTCGAAATAGTGCCATGGGATCTTTTATGTCCATCTGAGGGGGGGAGCTGCACAAGTGTGTGGACGACAGAGTAAAGGCAGAATTGCGATGCCCTCTGTGATTGAACAGCCAGCTGACACTCATTGTCTAGACTCACATTTGAAGAATAAGATACTGGAGGGCTGACAGCACCCATTTAAGTCTCACCCAGCAAGTGTCAGTGTCTTCAGGAAATGTGCGGAGATCATTTGAAAAAGGAAAAATAAAATTGCGTTCCATCAGTTAAAAGTAGGAGCAAATTGCATTATTCAGTTCTGTTATACTGAGACAAACAATGACCACTGAAACAGACAGAAAAAGACATCCCAGAAAATTGTTTCTGCCTGTTAAGTTTCACAGAGTAAAATATTATTGTCTGATATACAAGTTCAGTAAAAGACAAAGTTAAAGGGACACTTACGTGTGTCTTTGGCTGGTGACATGTGATTTAAGCTGTCTGGAGACAGCAAGGATTTCTCTTCATCCACAAATTCAAAGTTTATAATGAACATTATGACCACCCCTTCTTCATTTTTCACTGGAATTATATGGGTGTTGCACAAAAATGTTGTTCCTAAATAATAAAGAAGAAAGATCAGGTTAATTCCTTTGAGAAAAACTGAATAAAATCCATGGCTGAAAATGAATAACAGTGCAAAAGTTCAGACTGGCCTCATGTTTTGGCTTTGTGAATGGTAAACTATGTTTGTCTAACTAATGTCCTGGTTAGGGAAATGGTTAAGAACTGTTCATGATAGTAATGTTACTTGAACACTAAAAAGGGTGTGTATGAAAATCTTCCAATAACAATTTTAAACTGCTTTTGTTACAAATATGAATGTCAACATATTTTTGTTTTCCTTTCTCATGGTTTCACAGGGTCTCTTCCCCTTTACACTGAAACCTTGTTAATGCATGTCTACCTTTGAAATGTGTGGTGAGAATCACATTGATTGTGTGTCTGACTGATGGGAACTAGACTTAGCAATCTTCATACTCATTATGAATTTCAAAGGTATGCCTGAAGGACACATTCATGTGACCTATGCTGTCAAACCTAACAGAGTGTTTATAAGGTACAGTAATCTTTTGATTCAGGGTTCATGGCTTTGCCCAGATGTCAATAATTTGCAAGTTCTCATTCAGAGTTAAGAGTAGTTTCCCAAACAGCATAGCTTTGTTTTGGGATTTAAGAGGAAGCAGAAGATTTAGGATTTGTGCTGTCCATAAGACTTTGCTAACGGTTAGTCACAAAAGGAAAGTGTCACAATATCACAAATAACAGTATTTCCATTTTGGACCATTTTGCTTAGCAACAGTTGAGAGATTTTTTTTTATCTGCATGGTTGTACAATCCATAGTGACTTTCAAAAATACAGTTATTACAAGCAGGTGCTTATTGTCAGTTTTGTTATTTTAGCTTTAGTATAATTTCATTAGTCCATGCGGATGAATATTTATCAGACTAATTGAGCTCCATGGCCTGAGATCACAATCACACTTAATAGTAAGTCAATGACTTTCAGGAAGCCAGTAGTATTATTTATTTCAATAAAATAATACGCTATCCACTTAAAGGGAGAGAATCTTTAAGTCTATAACCAAGATGTGCTACACCTGCAGTAAGTTAGCTGAACTAGACATTACTACAAAGGACATTGCAGTACATGGACTTGGACTTTGCTACAAAGGTTATTTAAAAATTCAGTTCTGTATGAAGCACAGATATAAGCCACAAGGATATTTGTCTTTTCCAAATATGTTAACCTTTTAAACTAGTGACATACTGGCCAGAATTTTAATCTGGAGGCTGGTTGGGAGCGGGGGGCTAGAAAGCGGTTGGGAAACCCAGGAGAACGGGTTTCCCGCAGGCCCTGCCGAATTTAACAGCAGGGCCTGATTAACATTTCAAAGCTCTGTTTCCCACCCACAGCCAGGCAGATGTAGAGGCTGGCTGGCTGCGAACGGGTAGGCCTGCGGCACTAGGCCGCAGAGAGGAGGGAGCGAAGTATGTGGGGGAGCTGTGGTTGGGGGCCGGAGGACAATCCGGGCAGGATAATTGAGGGCAGGAGGAATATCGGGGTGCGGGGGTGAGTAGGTAGACGGGGACCGGAGAACGATTGGGGCCGGAGGAGCATCAGAGGGAGGGGAGGGGGGTGTTTGGGGTACAGATGAGCATCGGAGCTGGAGAGGGAGGCCGGGATGGTGATCAGGAGCTGGAGGGGGGGGGGATGTTGGAGACCAGAAGGGGGAATCAGAAGCCTCGGGGGGGGGGGGGGGGAGGGGGGATCAGAGGCCTGGGAGTGGGTGTCCGATCACGGGCGTTGGGTGAGGCAGGGATGCTGGATCCAGGAGGTAAGTAGAGAGGCCCTTGCCTCCCGGATCCAGCAGTCCTCACCTTTTATCTGCCGGGTTTCCCGAGGCCTGGGAAACCCGGCCAGCCAGAGTTACATTTGTAATGGTGGATCACCATGAGGCACACCAGCCTCATTATAATATTTAAATGGGCGACCCACTTCCTGTGAGCGGGTTGGCTGCCCACCACCTGTCTTGCCCCCGTTAAAACCGGAAGTGAGTGGGTCGGAGGTGGTTTGGGGTCAGAATTCAATTTTTTTTTTAACTCTTTAACCTCCCAACCCACCCCTTTTTTTGGGTTAAAATTCCCCCCCACTGTTGTTGCAACAAGTGTTTCATTATATTATATACTACACAAGGTATTCTAGTTCCCTCAATATGCCATGGAATAGAACCTGATATCACTGCAGTTCAGATCATATGGGAACACCTTTAAGAAGAAGGCCCACCACCACCTTCTCAGGGCAACGAGGGACGGGCAATAAATGCTGGTCTATCCAGCAATGCCAACATCCTGAGAATGAATTAAAAAAAAGGGATTTCAGTTCAAATCATGTGAATTCATTATAGGTGCCTGCCATTAGCTGTCTGACTAGACATCTCCAGTTGGCACGGAAATCCTGTCTGTAACAGAACAAAATTATGTTGATAACCACTCAGCTTTGCTCTAGTGGTTTATATGGTTATCTGAACTACTTGATGTATTATTGCCTTTTAACACACTCAAGTGTGTGGGTTATCCTGTTCTATTGAAAAAATATATTGGTTCATAGGCATCACAAAATGGAAAAGATGATCTTTTTTCCCCTATGTATGTTGCAAAGATTTGTTTTACCACAACAATAGGTACAGATAGAAGTACAGTTGATGGGAAACTGGTTATTTGGACCACTGGGTAAAAAATTAAAATATTTGGGGGTTGTTATACTGAGCCATAGAGTTCATGAATGTTTAAGGCTTCATCCCTAGGCTGTGTGAGCTAGCTGATCTTAGCTGAGGTACACTACAATTGGCTTCAGAAAGAAATCTCAGGTGGATAGAGTTAAAATTCTACTCATGGGTCACCTATTGAATTGTCAGTGTCCCGTACCATGAAGTGTAGAGATAGTTATGATATATGACTGTTAAATTTAGACAATACAGTCAGTGGCCCGGGTTTTCCGGGGTCTATGGTTGCATACATGGTGCGTATGCGGCCGTAGGTGCCTCACAAGTTCCGGGTTTATGCATGCACTGCATGCAAGAATTTTCTTGACAGATCCTCCGCTTCCCCTGTAAAATAACTTTGTGTTATTTTTGGCCCCTTGAAAAATGTTTAAATTTTTGTTTTAAATGTTTAATGAAATTGTATTTGAATTAATTTTAAACCTGTAATGATTTTTTTTATTTCAGTGTTGTTAAAATGTATTTTTTGGGTGATTCCTATTAAGCTAATGGGGATTCCGTACGTAAATGGAATCCCCATAAGCATAATGGGAATCCCCTTTCCGATTGGTTGGGCTGGCCCAAGTGATCCCAGGGACGCTTGCGACTCGCGTGCGCCCCTGGGATACATGGGCCTCCACGCAGGCCTACGCGTAGAGGCCCATGCGTGCGAGTCTCCGTGGATACAGAACCATCAGGTAGGTGCGTAGATTTATTGCGGTTCGGAGGCATCCACCCCGCGGGAAGCGTCCGACTGCAAATTCAGGCCCAGTCAGTCATTTTTGACATTATGGGGGGAGAAATTCGGTATCGCCCCGTTTGGAGCGCAATTATCGGCCGGGCGCAAAGTTTAGCGCCTGGTGCTAATTATCGCCTCCAACTGCAAACTTGGCTTCTATCGCCCCTGGAGGTGATTGGAGTGCTAAATCAGGCACTACACACCTCTCTTAAGGCGCTAACGCCGAGGAGCGAGGCGTTAACTCAGAGCGCTGGCGAAGCTCATGTGATGTCAGTCAGCAATGGAACACAGACACACTGGCGCCGGCCAGTTCTTAAAGGGGAGGGTCGATCTTGCTCTCCATGAACACCCTGCTCATTGCAGCCTTGAATCTCGGCCTGGAGAGACCTGTACATCAATTCTGCTGGAAAGAACAATGGAGAGGCCCAGGGAAAGAGATCAGAGTGCAGCCCCCACAGTATCTTCTAAATCGATGCAAGGAAGGTCAAATCAAAATGAACCTGCAAAGTGCTGCTCAGTACCAAAACTCCTTCACACAGTGTTGAATCTCTCCAGAAGCCTCTCTCTCTCTCTCTCTCTCTCTCAGAATGCGTGGTGCAAAAATGTCGGCGACAAAAAAAGACAGGAAGCGGCCGCCTTTAAATAGCGCTCCCCTAGTCCCTTCCTGACTGCAAAACGTTCCCCTCTACCTGTCGTTGCTAGTGGTAGGCGGAAAGGCAGGGGGCGCCACTCAATATCCGGTCCGGGGTGCTACCGGGGCATTGCACGCTCGACTGACATCACGATCTGCGGGCGCAAGAGATCATGGCGGTAGTGTTTAGCGCCGCCGCAAAATGTCTGGTCAATTTCACGAGCGGCGCAAACATCGCCGTGCCCGGGCGCTAGTTGCTTTGCGCCCCATTAGCGCCCTCTTAGGGTGCTAACGGGAGGCGCAAAGCAACCGAATTTTTCCCCCTATCTGTCTAAAATGTTGTTGATATGTTACTGGCTCTCCTATCAGTTCCATGTCAGTCTTAACCAATAATGCCTGCTTTCTAAGGAAAGGTGCTTAGTACTGCTCAGGAGCACACTCTCGTTGAAAATGAACAGATTACTGTAATTGTTTTTAATAATTTCATTTTTGCAACACAAAGTTAGTATCAAAATGAATTATGTCAGTCTGACCTTTCATTCTATTTCCAAAATCTTTGATTAGTTAAGAATTTCAGCTTCAAGCTATAAGTTAATTCTTCAAACACAATTAGAAATAATTGGACAACTAAAGTTTAGAAGATTACAATCCCGAATCACTTTTGGTTTGTTTAGTAAACGGTGTTACTGACCGGGTATGTACATGAAGAGAAATATATGCAGTTACAGAAGCTGAATGATTTTATCTTCAGTGAAAGATGTAAGCTTTATCTGTTGTTATCTAATATAAAGCAGTGAAATGAAAAAGATGCTAGAACCTTAGGGACGCTCACGCTAAATACCTACATCTGCTACTTCTAAACCTTGGTATTTCCTACTCATATTGTATGCATTCCACACCAATATTCAACTTCTTAGAGTTCATAGCTTATATGTGTGCCGTGCTTCTGGAATGTGGAAACAGAAGGAAAAAAGAGCTATGACAAGGGAGCAGATAAGAGGAAAGGAAAGAAGACAGAGAAAAATAAAGCAAGAAAGCAGGGAAGAGGAAGTCTGAAACAAATTGCATTAAATATTGAAAAACTATTTGAAAAAGATCCAAAATGTAGCAAGTCAATAGGCCATATGTAAATTGGGGTTCACACAATGTCCTTTCACATCTGGGGCTTGAGTTCAAATCAAGCCCCACTGCTGGGATGAAAGTCTTTTCTCTCTGTTGGCTATAAGGATCCTAAAACAAAATGACCGTAGCTACTTCAGAACAGCATCCCTTTCATGGTGAACACAAATAGACTGTACTTGCACTTAAAACATGTAATTTTATGGCTTTCAGTTAGCTTTGTGCTAAGTGGTACAAGTGCTGTATTTTAATTGGATTTGTTTATGAAATGACTTAGTTTACATAACTTACCATATGAGCTCTTATGAGTTCTGTATCCAATGTCATTAGGGGCTATCATGTATCATATTAAGACAATACTCCAATTAAAATATTGTTTAAATGTTTATTGCGGTTGTGTTGTTTCAAGCACTGACTTACCCTGTCCATTGTGACATGAGCTTGTGGCACCAACAATAAAACAGATTTTAATTCGTTGTTATGACAGCTAATGGTATAGTAAGCAGTGTGTGAAAGATGTGAAAAGGTAAAACTGGGCCCTGTCATTTTAAAAAGCTTTAGTTTAGTACTATGAGCAATAGAGTTGATTTAAGTAGCAAGTAACATTCGTGCCACACAACTGCCAGGCAATGACTATCTCCAACAAGAGAAAGTCTAACCACCGCCCCTTGACATTCAATGGCATTACCATCGCCGAATCCCCCACCATCAAAATCCTGGGGGTCACCATTGACCAGAAACTTAACTGGACCAGCCATATAAATACTGTGGCAACAACAGCAGGTCAGAGGCTAGGTATTCTGCGGCGAGTGTCTCACTTTATGACTCCCCAAAGCCTTTCCACCACCTACAAGGCACAAGTCAGGAGTGTGATGGAATACTCTCCACTTGCCTGGATGAGTGCAGCTCCAACAACACTCAAGAAGCTCGACACCATCCAGGACAAAGCAGCCCGCTTGATTGGCACCCCATCCACCACCTTAAACATTCACTCTCTCCACCATCGGCGTACCATGGCTACAGTGTGTACCATCTACAAGATGCACTGCAGCAACTTGCCAAGGCTTCTTCGGCAGCACCTCCCAAACCCGCGACCTCTACCACCTAGAAGGACAAGGGCAGCAGGCGCATGGGAACATCATCACCTGCAAGTTCCCCTCCAAGTTGCACACCATACTGACTTGGAAATTTATCGCCATTCCTTCATTGTCGCTGGGTCAAAATCCTGGAACTCCCTCCCTAATGGCACTGTGGGAGTACCTTCACCACACGGACTGCAGCGGTTCAAGAAGGTGGCTCACCACCACCTTCTCAAGGGCACTTATGGATGGGCAATAAATGCTGGCCTTGGCAGCGACGCCCACATCCCAGGAATGAATAAAATAAAGGATATTAGCTCTCTCTTTAGCTGTGGATACTATCCCTTTACTTACCCCAGCTATGAAGTGACATTTGATTTGACATTTATAACATTTGTTTCTGGCAATCGTATAAGAAGGATTAACATTGATTAGTGATTGTGCCAGATATATCTAGTGCCACAATTATTGGTATATAAATCTAATATGTTGCACACTGGACAGCAGGATTTGCATACGGTTCATTGTGATAAATCACATCAATTCTGTGCCAGAGTGTATGTTTAATTATATTTGATTTTACAGATATTATGAATAATATGCCACATTGTGCATACCAAACATTAAATGTTATGAATTCATTAAAATTAATTTTATAGTTATTTCATTAAAAATGCATAGAATATCTAACTCAATAATCTGCTCAATTTATATTTATGAAGCTAGTTTTTAAAAAATCATGAGTTAATTTGCAATCAGTATGTTGTATATTATGTATAGTTTCTTTAAATGTATATATTTTCTAAGATAGCTTAAAATATTACTAATTATATATATATGTATTAAAAAGATCCACAATTGAAGACAAAAGAAATCAAGCAACTTCATGAAATCACATTAAGTTATTCTCAATGGCAGCTAACTGATTAAAATGCATATTTTGCTTATGCAACCAGAAATGATACAATTAGAAAGGATTAATTTTCCTGTCAGTTATATTAGTTTACATCAAGATTTTATGACAGATGAAATATGACTAGATAATTTACTCTTATCAAAATGGTATTTAAATCAGTTGTCCAACTTCTGATTAAAACAAAATACATTTCTTATTTACCGTCATTTCTATAATATGCTTTTCAATCTGTTGAACAAATTGTCTTCTATAATGAATCATTCTTCATAATTCATGTCACGACACCAAATGTGCAGAACAACTAGTACAGGAATTCTATTCCAGTAAGTGGGCTCTGTGGCAAGATTGTTTCACCTAAACACAATTCCATAATGTACAAAGAAAGCATTTCTTTCACCACCTCTCCCCCATTGGCAGTGCTCCATTATGAAAGAATGGAGACTAGGAAATCCATGTTCACCTGACACGAATTTCATTTTTCCAGCTTTTATTGACCCTAAGCCTAGTGGCACTGATAAGACTGCTCAGATAATGGCACAAAACAGATATCATGCCAGCATACCTTACCTTAGGTTATAGAGCAGAATAACTGGATGTGCAAGGACCCTTTGGGCACGATCTTGCCAGCCCTGGGGAGGCGGGACTGCCGGGAAAATGGTAGAATTTGGGGGCGAGTGCCCAACCCGCCGCCATGCCATCTTGCCATGAGCCGGGAAGCCGTCCCGCGCCGGGTCCCATCTCCTTAGAGGTGGGAAGGGATTACAGCCACTTACCTGCCTGTTAACAGTTCTCTCTCTCCCTCCAGTCTCTCTCTCTCTCCCCCCGTCTCTCTCTCTCCCCCCACTCTCTCTCTCTCCCGCGTCCCTCTCTCTCCCCCCAGTCTCTCTCCCTCCCCCTAGTCTCTCTCTCTCCCCCCAGTCTCTCTCTCTCCCCCCAGTCTCTCTCTCTCCCTCCAGTCTCTCTCTCTCCCTCTCTCCCCCTAGTCTCTCTCTCTCTCCCCCCAGTCTCTCTCTCTCCCCGTCTCTCTCTCTCCCCCCAGTCTCTCTCTCTCTCTCTCCCCCCAGTCTCTCTCTCTCTCTCTCCCCCCAGTCTCTCTCTCTCTCTCTCCCCCCAGTCTCTCTCTCTCTCTCTCTCCCCCCAGTCTCTCTCTCTCCCCCCAGTCTCTCTCTCTCTCCCCCCAGTCTCTCTCTCTCTCCCCCCAGTCTCTCTCTCTCTCCCCCCAGTCTCTCTCTCTCTCCCCCCAGTCTCTTCTCTCTTCCCCCAGTCTCTCTCTCTCTCTCCCCCAGTCTCTCTCTCTCTCTTCCCCCAGTCTCTCTCTCTCTTCCCCCAGTCTCTCTCTCTCTCCCCCAGTCTCTCTCTCTCCCCCAGTCTCTCTCTCTTCCCCCGTCTCTCTCTCTCCCCCAGTCTCTCTCTCTCTCCCCCCAGTCTCTCTCTCTCTCCCCCCAGTCTCTCTCTCTCTCCATCCCCCAGTCTCTCTCTCTCCATCCCCAGTCTCTCTCCCTCCATCCCCAGTCTCTCTCCCTCCATCCCCCAGTCTCTCTCTCTCCATCCCCCAGTCTCTCTCTCTCCATCCCCCAGTCTCTCTCTCTCCATCCCCCAGTCTCTCTCTCTCCATCCCCCAATCTCTCTCTCTCCATCCCCCAGTCTCTCTCTCTCCATCCCCCAGTCTCTCTCTCTCCATCCCCCAGTCTCTCTCTCTCCATCCCCCAGTCTCTCTCTCTCCATCCCCCAGTCTCTCTCTCTCCATCCCCCAGTCTCTCTCTCTCCATCCCCCAGTCTCTCTCTCTCCATCCCCCAGTCTCTCTCTCTCCATCCCCCAGTCTCTCTCTCTCCATCCCCCAGTCTCTCTCTCTCCATCCCCCAGTCTCTCTCTATCCCCCCAGTCTCTCTCTCCCCTCAGTCTCTCTCTCTCCCCCCGTCTCTCTCTCTCTCCCCAGTCTCTTCTCTCTCCCCAGTCTCTCTCTCTCTCCCCCAGTCTCTCTCTCTCTCTCCCCCCAGTCTCTCTCTCTCTCTCCCCAGTCTCTCTCTCAACCCTCCAGTCTCTCTCTCGCCCCCCGTCTCTCTCTCTCTCCCCCCGTCTCTCTTCTCCCAGTCTCTCTCTGTCTCTCTCTCTCCCCCCTTTCTCTCTCTCTCTCTCTCC